>CM053748.1:41033280-41057367 GCA_028658305.1 Pachyuromys duprasi | reverse complement strand
ACAGCCCCTGTTTCTCTTACTAGGGTCTTCAGTTCAGCAATGAGTTATCATGGGCAACATCTGAGCAGGGGTTCTAGGCCATATCCATACATGGTCCCTGGTTGGAGAAACTGCCCCATATAAGACCCCTGTGCCCTGCTCAGTTTGATCTTTGTGGAGCTCTTGTTCTCCCCAAGTCTTACTAACTTCCCCTATATTTATTATTACTTCCTACCCTCTGCCAAGGGCTTAACGGTTGAGTCTTAACATCTGTTTTGATACATTGCTATACTGATTCTTTCATAGGTCCTCTTTGGTATGCTCCTGTCCTGTTGTTTGTTTTCTCCCCTCATTTAGGATGATCCTTTCCAGGTCCCACCATTTGCCTGTGAATTTCATGATTTCCTCCTTTTTTATTGCTGAGTAGTATTCCATTGTGTAAAAGTACCACAATTTCTGTATCCATTCCTCAGCTGAGGCACATCTGGGTTGTTTCCAGGTTCTGGCTATTACAAATAAGGCAGCTACAAACATAATTGAGCATAGTTCTTAGTTGGAGTGTCAGTCTCAGGAAAGATCCCTGTGCTCGGATTTTTTAGTTCTGTTGCTGTAATTTCAGATTTAACCAAGTTAGAACATATTTAAATGGTTCAGTGAAAATATTGTGGATTCTAAAAATGACATAGGAATATTAGAAAAACTAATTAATTTCCTAAGATTTATTATTATAATGTTTGTAAAAATTGTAAAATCAGATTATCTGCAGGTTGATCAGTAAAAGTTAAATATCTTTGGCCAATCTTACTGAAGTGCAGCAATAAAGCCAATACTATCAAGTTTCTTCTAAAAATAATAAAAAAATAAGAAATAAACCACAGTGATTTTAGTATGCAAGTAAGTTGTAAAGAAATCAAATGTGTGCGTGTGTGCGTGTGTGTGTGTGTGTGTGTGTGTGTGTGTGTGCTTTGTTTCAAGACAACATTTCTCTGTATAGTGCCGACAATCCATGACCTGGAACTCAGTCTGTAGACCAATCTGGCCATAAACTCAGAGGCCTGCTAACATCCATCACTACCTTATTAAATAGTCTTATAAACATAAAACGCACTTCTGTTGAAACTGATAAGCTAAAATTTGTTAAAACTGAAGTTTAATTTCAAATGATACTTTATACACAATAGAAGTCTAAAACCCTGCTTCAAATTTAGTAGAATAAAACGACACACCGTTTATTATTTGCCACTTCTGTGGATCAGAATTTAGACGAGCTTTACTAAATGAACCAAAAGTGAAGACTTGACAGGACTACACCCACTCCAAGACTTGGTAAAGAAATCCCTTCTTCAAATCTTTCATTTCTCAAGCTCTTTCCAGGTTATTGCCTCTGTGGCTGAGGAACATTTTCAGTGCCTGCAACACAGCATTGTCAGATCTCGGTGATCTCTCTATACCATGCCTTCTCTCATTATCTGAAATTTCTCTCTGCCTTTCTTTTCTTGTGGAATATCTTTTTCAATTTCATTTTTTCCTATCTCAATGTTCCGAATAAAATCTTCTTCTCTTGTACCATAATGGGTGATATTTATGGATTGTATAATTGTTATGTCAATAATCTTCATCACTATTGTAAGGTCTAAAAGAAATACTAATAAGAAAATTGAAAGATAAGCCACAGACTGACAGCAATTGATTATGGATTATACCTATGAAAATGCAGAATAATGATAGTATTTTGAAAATTCAATGTCAAGTGTGACTAAAATGCAGTATAGAGAAGCATTTGAAAAAATGAACAAAAGTTTCTATTACAGATAAATTTCAAAATAATCAATATATTGTCTTTCAGTTGTATTGCAAATTAAAGTACCATGAGGCACTACTGGAATTAAAATGGCAACAGTTTAAAAGGTAAATATTTTGAGTTTAAATGCACATAGTAAGAATTTATATCTCTCCTACCATGGTTCTGGTGAAAAGAATACCTTGAACATTTAAAAAAAAAGTTTTGAATTTGATAAAGATTGAACATGTATCTACTCCTTTTATTTATTTTATTAGTTTTGTCTATATGTAAGTTTGAAGAAGGGTCTCTCTATGTATCCCTGGTTGTCCTGGAACTCATTATGTAGTACAGGTTAGCCTAGAAGTCACAAAAAAATATTTGGCTCCTCTACCCCAGTGTTGGGCTTAAAAACATGTACTTTCATGCCTGAACTGATGCAATCATTTACCTTTAAATAATTACCTGTGCAAAGTTAAATCATGCATCTATATAAATACATGTAAATGAAATTTTCAGGTAAACTGGTGATAAAAAAAATATCCAGTCAAAATGAATAGCTTGTTTTGTGATTGTGTAATGCAATTAAACAATAAAGGAGGGAAGACTTGTTTATTTTTATTCACTTTACTTATTATTATCATTTATTTCAATGTATTCAATTTGTATCCTGGCTGTGGCCCCCTTTCTTATCTCCTCCCAGTCCCACACACCTTCCCTCTTCTCCCTCTATGCCCCTTCCCTAAGCCACTGGGAAGGGAGGAACTTCTCCCCCTTCAGAGGACCTTCTTCTCCTCTGACCCTAGTTTATCAGGTCTCATCAGGACTGGTTGTATTGCATGATCTTCCTCTGTGGCCTGGTAAAAGTGCATCCACCCAGGAGGAGGTGATCAGAGAGTCTGCCACTGAGTTCAGGCCTGAGATAGTCCCTGTTCCCCTTACTAGGGACCTACTTGGAGACTGGGTCTATGGGCTACATCTACGCAGGGGTTTTAGGTCCTCTCCATGCATTATCCTTAATTAGGATATCATTCTCTTCAGGGCCCACAGGGCTCAGCATTTTGCGTGTGTGTGTGTGTGTGTGTGTGTGTGCGTGCGTGTATGTGTTGGACTCCTTTTGGAGTTCCTGTCCCCTCCAGGTCTTTCTATCTTCCCCCCCCCTTTTTTTTTTTTAAATTTCATGCCTCTGCCCAAAGTTTGGCTATAAGTCTCAGCCTTGGCTTCAATACCTCGATCAGTAAAGTCTTTCAGAAGCCCTCTATGGTAGGCCCCTGTCCTGTTCCTTGTCTTCTCCTGCTTCTGATGTCTATCACATTTGTCCTTCTGAATGAGGATTGAGCATCCTCCCTGGAGTTGTTTAGCTTCTTTAGGAGTATAGATTTTAGTATGTTTAGTCTATATTATATGTCAAATAACCACTTATGAGTGAGTATATATCATGTGTGTCTGTTTCTGGGTTACCTCCCTCAAGATGATCTTTATTTTTATTTTTAAATTGAACATAGATTCTTCTCTCACAATATATCCCAGATTTTCTGCTCCCTCCACTCCTCCTAGTTTCCCTCTTTTCCCCTCTCTCTCAGATCCTCTATCAAAGACCAGCTTTGACATTCAGGTGTAGATCAGACTGTAGATCCACTGTTGGTTGATCACCCTGAAACTATCTCTGAAGGTAACTCTCTAGGACAGCTTTTCCAGTGGTAAAGTAACAGGCCAAAATTGATTATTCTTGGTGGGCCAGAGAGGGTAGATTCCTGGCAGGGGCTTATACCGAATATGTTAAGCAGAGGCTAGAGCTGTGGGCTCTTAGTAGGTGCCTCCACTGAAAGTGGCAAGTGTCTAAAAGGAATGGAAAGAAGAGAAAAAGACCACACAAACACACACACACACACACACACACACCTACACTTGAAAATGAAGTAAGACTCCAGGAGGTAGGTTCCAACAAAATTGTTTCCACAGGCTTTTCTAACTTCACACATACACATACATACACACATATATGCATACATATATACACACGCATACATTCATACATTGGGTGAATGGAGTAACTCCAGAGAGAGCTCGCTGCAAACTTATACATGTACATATATACACATATCTTTATGGATGAAAATAATTGCAACAAAACAAGCTACTGTACATATGTCCACATATCCATATGCATATGTATATATCCATATGTACATATGTTAATATGTGCATATATCATATATGTACATATGCACATATACCCACAGGTACATATGCACATACATATAGGTATGTTCACAAATACACATGTACATAGATATATACATTTGGGGGATGGAGCAAACTCCACAGAGTGCATTCCAATATTTCTTATTTCTCCCACAGCTAATACATCCCAGCAAGAGCTTTTGATTACATTCTACTTTTTTTTTAATGAGCGATTACAATGAGTATACATAAGTAAAATATGTTCCCCAATACTCTCACATGATCGAGTGTTACATATTATGGATGAGAAACAAACATGAAAACACATTATTTTCTAGAGTCCATATACATTTGTAACTGAGCAACTTGTTATATATTAACAAAGTAAGAGCAAGCAAGGTAATTTCTCAGCCAGCTTTTCTTTACCAGGAGGCTGAAATTTGCCATTACACAGAAAAAAATCAATTATCTTAGAAAACCAGGGTATTAAAGCAGATACTGAGATTCATGGCCAAACTTTGGGAAGAGTGCAGGAAATCTTACGAAAGAAGGAGGAGATATAAAGACCTGGAGGGACAGGAGCCCCACAAGGAGAGCAACAAACCTAAAAAATCTGGGCACAGGGATCTTCTCTGAGACTGATACTCCAAGCAAGGACCATGAATGAATATAACCTAGAACCCCTTCACAGATGTAGCCCATGGCAGCTCAGTCTCCAAGTGGATAAGTGGATTCCCTAGGAAGGGGAACAGGGGCTGTCTCTGACATGAACTTAGTGGCTGGCTCTTTGCTCACCTCCCTCTAAGGGGGAGCAGCCTGACCAGGCCAGAGAGGAAGACGATGCAGCCAGTCCTGTTGAGACCTGATAGGCAAGGGTCAGATGGAAGGAGAAGAGGACCTCCTCAAACAGTGGATTGGGGAAGGGGCATGGGAGGAGATAAGGGAGGGAGGGTGAGCTGGGGAGGGCATGAGGGAGGTAGCTACAGCTGGGATACAAAGTGAATAAACTGTACTTAATATAAAAAAATTAAAAGAGGAAAATAGCACTCTTACAGTCAGGCTTGTTGCTGCACTCCTGTCATCCCAGCACACAGAAAGCCACAGACAGGTGTATCACTGTGAGTTTGAGGACAGTCTGGTCTACCCAGCTAGTCCAGGACAGCTAAGGATATACAGAGAAAACGTGTCTTGCAAAAAACAAACAAAACCTAAAAAAGTATCTCATAAAATTATTAAGATGGCGGCAAGCACCACAGTCTCTGAGTTGCAGAGGAGCTATTGGGCCGGAATTGGTTAGGCAAAGGAAAACTGGAGCCAGGGAAATGATGGTGAGGCTTGCTAAATGAGAGGATCATCGCAGGAGGCCAGCCTGCTCAGGGAGATTCTCAACTCAGAGCGCACTGCCTGGGAGCTGTGGCTGCTGAGGCAGAGCTACTGGCCCCCTCAGCCAGACATGCCAGCTGTACCTCCCTTGGAGTCTCGGAACCACAACACCATCCTACCTGTGTCCCAGGTCTGCTAGCGGCCATACTGACTCTGCAGGGGCTCCTAGCCACTGACTATATCTGCCAGGCCAAATACTCAGTGACAGATAATAGGCACCAGCAGATAAAAGTCCAGCAGACCCGCCAAACAAGCTAGGCACGCCAGGCACCTGGCCTCCCAGGTCTGGAAAGCACAGTGGAGGGCTCCCAGGACTTCTCATAAGGCATCTGGAACAACATCCCAGTCTCCAGCTGAGGTTGGACTTCCTAACCTGGCTGCTGCAGCAGCACTGAGCTGGCAGAGCAAGTCAGTCCTCCTGCATATGGCTAAGCAAGGCCAAACCAGAGAGCAGAGAGCCTGGATACCCCATCCTTGCCAATGTGACCTGCTTGAGAGTGAGTGTGCCCTTGACTGTCTGCAGAGTCCCAGATCCAGGATCCTTCTAAACTAGCAGCCAGACATCGGACCCCTCCCACCCACACAGCCACTGTGGGAAACAGAGACTCTCTTGGGACATTGAAGCCCCACCTCTGCTAGTCCAGAAGTGGAGTTAAGGCAGATAACGCTGGAAATTGCGCCACAACTATCACCAGCGCCTGCTACATCTACTGCACATGCACAAGTAACCACCTAGAAGCCTGCAAGCAGAACCCCTCCCACGCACTCAAGGGTTCAGCATTCTCTCACTCTGTCCCTGGAGGCACACTTCCATGAATGTTTCCACACACAAGCACACCTGAATCTCCCTTCTGCACCCTCATCTGCCTTATTGCACCTGCATATGCCCTCTTGCGCCCCTGGAATAGGCTCCCACGTGTACAGCTAAAGCACCAACTCACATGCTGAGGCCACAAGACCTCTCCCAGCTTACTGAAGAACTGTCCACACGCAGGTGAGAGACAGTACCAACCTGAACTGCAGAATCCAGAAGCAAATAGGGAAAGTTATAGATAAGCCAATGGCAAGGGTTCAGTGAAACGACACATATAACATAAGTTATGGATTCACCAGTAACCCCCAAAATTGATGAATACACCAATTCATCGAAAGCACGGGAAAATGAATTTAAAACTATGCTTACCCAATTACTTGAGGCACATAAAGAGGAAACAACCAAATCTATCAGAGCAATAACTACAAATACAGACAGTTAAGGAGGAAATGAATACATCTATCAGTGATTTGGTCAATCAAATAGAAGCTAAGAAAGAGGAAATAAACAAAATCCTTAAGGAAACAAGGCAAATACAGCCAAACACAATAGAGGTACAAGAAGAGATCCAATTAGTGTCATAGAGAGATAAAATGAACCAAAAAATAGAGACCATCATAGAGAGACAGGAGTCCACATTCAAACAGATGAAGGAAATTGTGCAAGACATGAAAACAGAATGAGAATCAAAAAAAAAAAAAACACAAAATGAGAAAATCCTGGAGCTGGAGAACTTAGAGAAAAGATCAGGAACTACAAAGGTAAGCATCACTAACAGAATACAAGAGATGGAAGAGAGAATCTCAGGTGCTGAAGATACACCTGCAGAAATTGATACTTCTCTCAAAGAAAAAGTAAAGTCATTAAAGAACCAAACACAAAATGTCAAGGAAATCAAGGATGTCATGAAAAGACAAAATCTAAGAATAATAGTTATTGATGAAAAAGAAGACTCCAGGTTCTGGGGTCCAAAAAATATTTTCAGGAAAATCATAGAAGAAAATTTTCCCAACTTAAAGAGAAAGATGTCCATAAATATACAAGAGGCCTTCAGAACACCAAACAGATGAGACCAGAAAAGAAACACATCACATCACATCATAGTCAAAACACTAAATCTACAGAACAAAGAAAATATATTAAAAGCAGCCAGGGAAAAAGGCCAAGTAACATATAAAGGTAGACTTATCAGAATCACACTGGACTTCTCATCAGAAACTATGAAAGGCAGAAGGGCCTGGGCAAGGGTCATGCAAACTCTGAGAGGCCACAGATGCCAACCCAGACTATTATAACCTGCAAAGCTCTCAATCAACATAGAAAGAGAAAACAAAATATTCCATGACAAAACTAAATTAATGCAATATCTACGCAGCACAACAGCCCTACAGAAGATGCTAGAAGGAAAACTCCAATCCAATGAAAACAACTGCACCCAAAAAAACATAGCATACAGATACTATCCCAACGAAATTTAAAAGAAAACAAGCAATGAATAACAGTAAGATCACCAACTCTACAATAAAAGGAACTAACATTCATTTGTCACTTTTATCTATCATCATCAATGGACTCAACTCTCCAATAAAAAGACAGAGACTAAAAGAATGGGTGCGGAAACAGAATCCAACATTCTGTTGCATCCAAGAAATGCACCTATGCAACAAAGATAAACACTACCTCAGAGTAAAGGACTGGAAAAATGTTTTTCAAGCAAATGGACCCAGAAAACAAGCTGGAGTAGCTATCCTAATATTTAATAAAATAGACTTTCAACCAAAAGTAATCAAAAAAGATGAGGACGGACACTAAATTCTCATCAATGGAAAAATCAACGAAGAGGACATCACAATTCTGTACATCTATGCCCCAAATACAAGATCGCCTACATTCATAAATGAAACATTATTAAAACTTAAATTACACATTGGTCCCAACACCTTAATAGTGGGAGACTTCAACACCCCACTTTCACCAAGGGGCAGATCATCAAAACAGAAGCCAAATAGGGAAACAAAGGCACTTACAGAGATCCTAAATCAAATGGACCTAATAGATATCTACAGAATTTTTCACCCAAACTCAAAAGAGTATACCTTCTTCTCAGCACCTCATGGACCTTCTCCAAAATAGACCATATAGTTGGTCACAAAGCAAGCCTCAACAGATAAAAGAAGATTGAAATAATCCTCTGCATTCTATCTGACTACCATGGACTAAAGGTGGACCTCAAAAACAATGGAATAAGCAAAAAGCCTACATACACATGCAAACTGAAAAAATTCCTGCTCAATGAGAGTTTGGTTAAGGAAGAAATAAATAAAGAAAAATTAAAGACTTCCTAGAATTCAATGAAAATGATGGCACAACATACCCTAATTATGGGACACATTGAAAGCAGTGCTCAGAGGAAAATTCATAGCACTAAGTGCCTTCAAGAAGAAATTTGAAACATCTCATACAAGCAACTTAATGGCCCAACTGAAAGACCTAGAAAAAAAAAAAAAAAAGAAATAAACACACCCAAGAGGAGACAGCTGGGAATAATCAAACTTAAGGCTGAAATCAATCAATTAGATACAAATAAAACTATTCAAAGAATCAATGATTTCAAGAGCTGGTTCTTTGAAAAAATGAACAAGATAGACAAACTGTTAGCTAAACTAACTAAAAGGCAGAGAGAAACTATACAAATCAGCAAAATCTGAAATGAAAAAGAGGACATAATACAGACACTGAGGAAATAAAATCAATCATTACATCATACTACAAAAGCCTACATGCTACAAAATTTGAAAATCTAAGAGAAATGGACAATTTTCTTGATAGTTTCCATCTACCAAAACTAAGTCAAGATCAGGTAGAAAGACTGAATAAACCTATATCACCCAAGGAAATAGAAGAAGTCATCAACAGTCTCCCTTTCAAAAGAAAAACCCTGGACAAGATGGATTCAGTAAAGAATTCTAACAGAACTTCAAAAAAGTGCTAACTCCAATTCTCTTTAAACTATTTCACAAAATAGAAACTGAAGGAACATTGCCAAACTCATTCTATAAAGCCATAGTCACCTTGATACCTAAACCATGCAAAGACCCAACAAAAAAAGAGAATTTCAAACCTATCTCTCTTATGAACATTGATGCAAAAATACTCAATAAAATATTTGCAAACTGAATCCAATAACATATCAAAGAAATTATCCACCATGACCAAGTAGGCTTCATCTCAGGCATTCAAGGCTGGTTTAACATAGAGAAACCAATCAATGTAATCCACCACATAAACAAAGTAAAGGAGAAGAACCATATGACCATTTCCTTAGATGCCAAAAAAACATTTGACAAAATCAATATCCATTCACGTTTAAAGTCTTGGAGAGATCAGGGATACAAGGCACACACCTAAACATAGTAAAGGCAATATAGAGCAAACCTATAGCCAATATCAAACTCAATGGATAGAAACTTAAATCAATCACACTGAAATCAGGGACTAGGCAAGGCTGCCCACTCTCTCCATATCTCTTCAACATAGGACTTGAAGTCCTAGCTAAAGCAAGAAAACAACTGAAGGAGATCAAGAAGATATAAATTGGAAAGGAAGTGATCAAAGTGTCACTATTTGCACATGATATGATAGTATACATAACTGACTCCACAAATTCAACCAGAGAACTCCTTCAGCTGATAAACACCATCAGCAAAGTGGCTGGATACAAAATCAACTCAAAAAAAAAAATCAGAAGCCCTCCTGTACACCAAAGAAAAAAGGGCTGAGAAAGAAATCAGAGAAAAACACCATTCACAATAGCCACTAATAACATAAAGTACCTTGGTGTGACTCTCACCAAGCAAGTGAAAGACCAGTTTGGGAAAAAAAAAAAAAAAAAAAACTTCAAATATCTCAAGAAAGAAATTCAAGAAGACATCAGAAGTTGGAAAGATTTCCAGTGCTCATGGATGGGTAGGATTAACATAGTGAAAATGGCCATCCATCCAAAAGCAAACTACAAATTCAATGCAATTTCCATCAAAATACCGACACTGTTCTTTACAGACTTGAAAAAGATTCTCAACTTCATATGGAGAAACAAAAACCCAGAATCTCCAAAATGATCCTACACAACAAATCATCTGGAGGTATCATCATCCCTGACCTCAAGATCTACTACAGAGCAATAGTAATAAAAAACGCATGGTATTGGCATAGAAACAGAAAGGAGGATTAATGGAACCTAATAGAAGACCCAGAAATAAACCCATATACCTATGAATACTTGAATTTTGACAAAGAAGCCAGAACCATTCATTGGAAAAAAGACATCACCTTCAACAATTAGTGCTGGTCCAAGTGGGTGTCTACAGGCAGAAAAATGAAAATAGATCCATATTTATGACCCTGCACAAAACTAAAGTCCAAGTAGATCAAAGACCTCAATGTAAAACCAGATACTCTAAATCAGTTAGAAGAAAAAGTGTGGAAGAGCCTAGAACTCATTGGAACAGGAGACGACATCCTGAACAGAACACCAACAGCACAGGCTCTCAGAGAAACAATCAATAAATGTGACCTCATGGAACTGAAAAGCTTCTGCAAAGCAAAAGACACTGTTGTCAGAACAAAACAACAGCCTTCAGACTGGCAAAGATCTTCACCAACCCTATATCTGAGAGAGGACTGATATCCAGGATATACAAAGAACTAAAAAAGTTAAAAAGCAGTAAATCAAATAGTCCAAATAAAAAATGGATACGGAGCTAAATAGAGAATTCTTTGTAGAGGAATAAAAAAATGGCAGAGAAACACTTAAGGAGATGCTCAATGTCCTTAGCCATCAGAGAGATGCGAATCAAAATGATGCTAAGATTTCACATTACACCCATCAAAAACTCAAGTGACAACACGAGCTGGAGAGATTGTGGAGAAAGGGGGACACTCCTTCATTGCTGGTGGGGATGTAAACTGGTACAACCACTTTGGAAATCAATCTGGTGCTTCCTCAGACAACTAGAAATAGTGCTTCCTCAAGACCCAGCTATACTACTCCTGGGCATATATCCAAAAATTACTCAAGTACACAACAAGGACATTTGCTCAACTATGCTTGTAGCAGCTTTATTTGTAATAGCTAGAACCTGGAAACAACCCAAATGTCCATCAACTGAGGAATGGATACAGAAATTGTGTTATTTTTATGCAATGAAATACTACTCAGCAATTAAAAATGAGGAAATCATGAAATTTGCAGGCAAATGGTAGTATCTAGAAAATATCATTCTGAGTGAGGTATCCCAGAAGTAGAAAGACACATATGGTATATAATCACTTATTTAAACATATAAGATATAATAAACATACTGAAATCTATACAACTAAAGAAGATAAAAAAAAATAGGACCCGTGGTAAGATGATCAATCCTTACTTAGAAGGACAAATGGGATGGCCATTGGATGTAGGAGAAAGCAAATAACAGGACAGGATCCTACCACAGAGGACCCCTGAAAGCCTCTACCTAGCAGTGTATGAAAGCAGAAACTGAGACTCATAACCAAACCTTCGGCAGATGGCTGGGAATCATATGAAAGAAGGTACAGTTAATATGATCTGGAGAGAATAGGAGCTCTTCAAGGACCAAATATATCTGGACACAGGGGTCTTATATGAGAATGTTTCTCCAAACAAGGACCATGTGTGGATATAATGTAGAACCTCTGCTTTCCTGTAGGCCTGGTAGCTCAATATTCAAGTGGGTACCCTATCAAGGGAAATAGAGACTATTTCTGACATGAACTCAATAGCGGACTCTTTGACCTCTCCACCCAGCAAGGGAGGAGCAGCCCTCCTAGGTCACAGAGTGCTTTGCAGCCTGTCCTAATGAGACCTGATAAACCAGGGCCAGAAGAAAGGGGAGGAGGTCCTCCCCTATCAGTGGGCAGGGAGTAGACAAGGGAGGGAGGGTGGAATTGGGAGGGAATGAGGGAGTGGGATTTACCTGGGATACAGAGTTAACAAAATGTAAATAACAATAAAAAGTAAAAATTAATAAATAAATCACAAACCTAAATTCTATCTAAAAAACAATCTGCCATTTCTTTAAATCCTCTAGAATGCATCTACACATTAATAATTTTTATTTAATCATATCAGGAAGCTGAGGACAAACATTAGTATAAAAATTAATCACCTTAAAGCCAAGCTTCAGTGAGAAAGTCACTTCAGCTAGTACTAACTGGGGTATTGTTTTTGTTATCCAACCTCAAAAAGTCCCTGGTTTACTATTAAGAGTGTATTTGACTTACCTTCAAATTGTAAGATCTTCTACATCAGAGCCACTTCCAAAAACATCTTTACCTCATCTTGCTATAACAATCTAAAAGAGAAATTTTCCAAATTCTCTTTAAAGTTAATGGTCATTACTAACTAACAATCTTCATCTCTAGGTCCTCTGCAAAGGTGGTGGTGGAATTATTAATCTGGAACAGCAGCAATGCCTAAAAGAGATCAAGTATTATTATTGTTGAGTGCCAGTGTGAGGGACTGAAATCCTCCTGATAGTTTTCGTACAACTGGTGTATTATGAGGGATGTGGTGACCACAAGAGCAACAAGCAGAACTATGTTCCATAACAGTGTGAAGTATACATAGCCCTTGGCTCTCTAGCATGCTGAGACAAACCTTTTGTGGTTGTGCTGGCTGTTGGGCCACATTGCAAGAGTTCTAGAGCTCTTTTGCTTTTCCTTCTACACTGCCCCCTGACACCACTCACTGTCTGTATTGGCAAAAGTGGATGATTGTTGAAACTGTTTCACAAATATTTATATCTAATTATTTTGTCTTTCATTTGCACTTAACATATGCCTACTAAAACAAACAATAAATTGATTATAAATTTATTAGTTACATTGTTACATCAACATGATGTGAAATCAGTAAATATTTTAATAGAACTTATTAATTAAAATAGATAGGAATTAATTGTTCTCCAATGATCATTAAATTTAAAATGTAGACAAATATTTGGGTCAATAATTTTGCCACATAGTATATTTTTTAAGTTGTTTCTATAAACTGCAGTCATATTTTGATAAACTTTCCATAGGAACTGTGCAAACTTGCCCACTACTTGTCAAGTATAAATTGGATGAAATGTATAAAGCATGAAAAGAAAACTTGAAAGGTAAAAAGCAGTATATTATGGCATTCTTGACAGGAGGCAATTCAGTAAAATGATTACCATAGAAAAGGAAAACCAACCCACATGAAGTATCACAGTAAATGATGAAAAGAAAAAAAAAAAGTAGCATTGCCTTAAAAAGAGATAGTTGAAAGAGCTGTCTCTTCTTTCTCTAAAACAATCCAGCATAACAAGGCTAAACTTGGTCATCCATATCTGTAATCCCAAACTCTGAGAGACAAAGTAAGAGGATCAGGAGCTTTAGGGGAACCACAAACCTTATCAGAAAAAAGACAAAAGAAAGGAGCAAGCCCAGTGGAGCAGACCTCTAATGCTAACACTCTGGGAGGCAGAGGTAGGTGGATCTCAGTGAGTTCGAGGCCAGCCTGGGTCTACAAAATGAGTCCAGGACAGCCAAGGCTACACAGAGAAACCCTGTCTTGAGATACAGAAAAAGAGAGAGAGAGAGAGAGAGAGAGAGAGAGAGAGAGAGAGAGAGAGAGAGAGAGAGAACAAAAACAAATGGGAGGAGATGAGGGAGGGAGGGTGGGATTGGACGGGAATGAGGGAGGAGGCTACAGCTGGGATACAAAGTGAATAAACTGTAATTAATACAAATTTGAAAATTAAAAAGAACTAACAAAAAAGTAAACCACAGCGTGGAAAGAAATAACAACCAGGTCTCCTATATTCTCCACTTACTTCCATATATGTGCTGTGGCATATTATATGCGCACACACGGGCACACACACATATGAAACAGAATAAAGATAAACAACATATCAATATCTGTAAAGGTGTGAACATTCTCTGACCATCAATAATGACATAAAGATCGTTATTTTTATTAAAATCTTCAAGCAGAAGCTGGGCAGATAATGAGCTATTCTAAAATGACTATGCTGGCCTGGCCAACTACCCAGCCAGATGGCCTCTTACCTACCATCTTAGTCTCATTCTGGCGATCCTTCTCCATCCATATCCTCATGGCAAATGCTTAGGTCTCCACCTGAGACCTGCTCCCTGGGATCTGAAGTCAAACCGTAACTCTCCTGTCCAGCTATGGGTTGTTCAGATTTTACTTGACCAATCGGACAGTGATGGGGAACAGTGTTTCACAAAATACTGAGTCAGGATATGCTTCATAAAGATTACAATACCATGGTCTGGACTGCAACCAGATCTTTGTGAACAGAAATCAGCATTTGGATGCACAGTGCACAAAAATGTCCTTGAACTAATACCCATATTCAATGCAGTTCCCATCAAAATATCAGCACAATTATTTACAGACCTTGAAAGAAAAAAAAATCATCTTCATATGGAGAAACAAAAAAGCCAAGTGATCCTGTATAACAACATATCATCGGGAGGTATATTCATCCCTGATCTCAAGTTGTATTACAGAGCAATAGTAATAAAAACCGCATGGTATTGGCATAGAAACAGAATAGTAGATCAATGGAACCGAACAGAAGACCCATAAATAAACCCACATACCTATGAGTACTTGGTTTTTGACAAAGAAGCCAAAACCATTCAATGGAAAAAAGACAGCATTTTCAACAAATGGTGCTGGTCCAACTAGATGTCTACATGTAGAAAAATGAAAGTAGATCCATATTTATCACCCTGCACAAAACTAAAGTCCAAGTGGATCAAAGACCTCAACATAAAACAAGATACACTAAATCAGTTAGAAGAAAAAGTAGGGAAGACCTTGGAACTAATTGGCACAGTAGACAACTTCCTGAACAGAACACCATCAGCACAGTCTCTAAGAGCAACAATCAATACATGGGATTTCATGAAACTGAAAAGCTTCTGTAAAGCAAAAGACATTGTTGTCAGAACAAAACTACAGCCTACAGATTGGAAAAAAATTTTCACCAACCCTACATCTCACATAGGGCTGATATCTGGAATATATACAGAAGTTAAAAGACAATAATTCAAGCAATCCAATTAAAAAATGAGGTACAGAGCTATATAGAGAATTCTCTGTAGAAGAATATAGAATGGGAAAGAAACACCTAAAGAGATGTTCAACATCCTTAGCCATCAGAGAGATGAAAATCAAAATGACCCTAAGATTTCACCTTAAATCCATCAAAATATCTGATATCAAAAAATTAAGTGACAACACATGCTGGAGCGCTTGTGGAGTAAGGGGAACTCTCCTCCATTGCTGGTGGGGATGTAAATTTGTACAACCACTTTGGAAATCAGTCTGGTGCTTTCTCAGACAATTAGGACTAGTGCTTCCCCAAGACCCAGCTATACCACTCCTAGGCATATATCCAAAAGATTCTCAAGTACACAAGGACATTTGCCCAACCATGTTTGTAGCAGCTTTATTCGTAATAGCCAGAACTTGGAAACAACCCAGAGGTCCCTGAGTTGAGGAATGGATACAGAAATTGTGGTATTTTTACACAATGGAATACTACTCAGCAATTAAAAACAAGGAAATCATGAATTTTGCAGGCAAATTGTGGGATGTAGAAAAGATCATCCTGAGTAAGGTATCCCACGAGCAGAAACACACACACAGTATATACTCACTTATAACTGGTTACTAGACCTATAAGATAGGATAAACATACTAAAATCTGTACACCTAAAGAAGATAAACAAGAAAGAAAATCTGGGGTAAGATGATCAGACCTCATATAGAAAGACAAATGGAATTGACATTGGAAGCAGGAGAAAAAAGGAACAGGACAGGAGCCTACCACAGAGGGCCTCTTAAAGATGCTACCTAGCAGT
Source organism: Pachyuromys duprasi (assembly GCA_028658305.1). Taxonomy (NCBI): domain Eukaryota; kingdom Metazoa; phylum Chordata; class Mammalia; order Rodentia; family Muridae; genus Pachyuromys; species Pachyuromys duprasi. Next base: position 41,041,279 of record CM053748.1, on the reverse strand, counting down.
TTATCATAGCAGATGCTGAGTCTCATAACGAAATCTTGGAAGAATGCAGGGAATCATAAGAAAGAATGGGGTATGACCTAGAGGCGACAGGAGCTCTACAATGACCAAATATATCAGGGCACAGGGATCTTCTATGAGACTGCTTCTCCAACAAAGGACTATGCATGGATATAACCTAAAACCCCTGCTTGGATGTAGCCCATCTTAGCTCAGTATCCAAGTGGGTTCCCTAGTAAGGGGGACAAGGATTATTTCTGACATGAACTCAATGACTGGGTAGTTGACCTCCTTCTCCCACCCAGAGGGAGGAGCAGCCTTGCTAGACCACAGATAAGGACATTGAAGCCAGTCCTGAAGATACCTCATAGGCTAGGGTCAGATGGAAGGGGAGGAAAACCTCCTCTACCAGTGGACTTGGAAGGGGGCAGGGAGGAGATTGGGAGTAAAGGTGGGATTGGGAGGGAAACACAGAGGGGTCTTTGGCTGGGATACAAGTGAATGACCTGTGATTAAAATAAAAAATAAAAATATTTTTTAAAAAATGTAATTTTCAATTACATTATGTACTATCATATATTTTCAATTACATAGTTAAAATATCACTTAAGAATTCCAAACATAACAAAGCATATCAGAATAACTTTTCATTTCTCATTCTAGCATATGTGTATGTGTGTGAATCTAATGTTTGTTGCTTACACTGTTCTCTACTTAAAGTTTTCTACAGTTTCTATGTATTTCAGGAGAGCTGTGGAAACTTTTCAAATAATGGTCCACTGTGATTGAAGAAGATGACATCAGTCACCACTGCTGGATTGAGAATCACTCCAGGAAGAATCCATATACACAATATGAAAAAAAAAAAACCTGATAACAATTAGTTATAGCAGTTACGCAACAAAGGGAGTAACATCTTTGCTCTGTATTTGAACTTCTGGTTATAGTGTCCAATTAGGTAAATATATTATAATAAAACCCTGAATATTTTTATATGGGGAATACAGGCAAATTTCATTTTTCAGTGTGATTAGATTTATTTATATGTATAGGTATATCAGTATTTATTAATAAGTCCATAATATAATATAATAAATATTTCATAATATATGTACATACATTTGTGTTGTAACTTAGATTTATATGAAATTATACAGAACCATAATTATAATATAAAAATGTATGAGCATAATTAACACATCATATAAAAACCATATTTTACCTAATATTATACCAAGTAGAGAATATGTTTAAAAATCGAGTATCTGTTCCACTATTAAGCATCTATTTGTAATCACACTATTTAAAGCCATTGCTGTGTTTTTCCAGATGGAAGGATGAAAAAGACAGTATTTAACAAGGTGCCTATAGCTGATGTTGTGTGTTGTTTACACTGAATAAAGACCTATGTTTGTGTATGTGTGACCTCTAGACAATTCTAAAGGGAGCTATGGTAAAAATGTTTTCTATTATATCTTTTTAAGGCACCTTTCTCAAACTTGGAATAAAGTCTTGAGGATGAAAAAGAAGTCAGAGAGAAGAATTTGGTGGCAATATGAAGATAAAAACTGAGTCGGCTGGATGTAGGTGGGCTAACCATAGAAACTCAATCCCACTTTTCATCTCTTGAAGATCAAGGGAAAGTTGGCGGTCTTAAAGAATGACGTTTCACATATGCCTTTAAAATGGAATTCTTGTAGCCAGGAATTCTTAGATAGTAGAAGGAAAATGGAAAAAGGAATGCACTGGAAGCAGCTCTCCTGCTTCAGAAAAGAAAACAGTATCTCAGAACTCTGGATTCCCATGAAAGCATGCCAACTCTAACTCCAAAACACCCAGCTAAACTACCGCGTGAGTGAACAGTCTCTGTCCTATTAATAGCATGCCAAATCCAACTCCAAGATCACACACCTGAACTACAGGGTGAATGAACAGTCTATGTCCTATTTTTTAACTCTAGTAAAGAATATATAAAGCCTTACAATGGAGGGGTATTTTTTTGCCTTTTTTGATATTAAGACCCATGCATTCACTGTTTGTATGATGTCATAGAATATACAGGGACTGGTAGTGCTGTTCCATGGTGTGGAATTCGCAATCTGGATTCTTAATCACTGGGAAGGACCATAGATGAATGAGCACTGCATTTGTAGCACTATGCATGTTCAATACTGATGGTGAAAAGGAACACCTAAAATTACCACAAAGAACCCAGAGATTGTAGCATAGGAGGAAGTCTAATTTTCTGATACTAATTTTCACTTTTTTTCACCCTTCTAAAACTATGAAAAAAATAAACTTTTCCTCAACATATTACATTTACTCATTTGTGAGAATATATAAAACTGGAATCAATGTTGAGCAGGGAACAAAAGAATAAAATCATTTAAACTTAAAATAAATGAATAATATTAATTATTCTTCCATTAAATCTAGTGCTGGGAAACACTTTGAAAGATGACAGAATGAAAACAAATTAAATTACATACAAATGACTTATCCATTTTGGAAGAAAAGTTATTTTTACATTCAGAAAGGAAACAGTGGAAGATTTAGATTGTACTCTGCTAATGCAGAAGGAAAGAATATAGGAATTATGAAAATGTTGTTAATCGCAACACATTGCATTTGTGGCACCATGGATGATTCCTGAACACAACACACACGCACACACACACACACACACACACACACACATACACACATACACACACACACACACAGAGAGAGAGAGAGAGACAGAGACAGAGACAGAGACAGAGAGACAGAGAGACAGAGAGACAGAGAGACAGAGAGACAGAGAGACAGAGACAGAGAGACAGAGACAGAGAGAAAGAGAGAAAGAGAGAAAGAGAATAAGACAGGGTAATTTGGAGTGAATTTGACTAGAATACATTAGCTGAATTTATAAAATCATCAGAAAAATTAAATGATAATAATTTTCCTATGACTATTTGTATACTTTAATATTTTTTTCACTGATACATATATGTAACAAGAGATATTACATAATATCATGTCACTTCTACTGAAGGTTATTCTTCATTCCAGATGACGTGAAAATTTTGTCTCAAAGGCAGTTCTGGAAAAATGCAAGTCACCCACACTGCCGTATCGAGAGAATGTGATCATGATGTAAGCTTTTGCATTCAGAAGTTTGAATAACACATTTTACACAATATAAGCATAGGCAGGTGTGGGTTTATATATTTGTGCATTTAACTAACTATCTAAACACAATTACTGACAAATAAGTAGTTAAGTTCTAATGATCACTATTTTCTCAATTTTGAATTATCAGCCAATATTTTCTGCAACATAGAAATACCTTTATTAAATACCTGTTGCAATTATAGTTTAGGACAGTTGAATGTCATTACCTTCCTTTGAGCTAAGCATGGTTAAGTGGTTATGACAAATAAACATGATCATGCTTGAAGCAATGCACAATATTGCACAGACATACATAAACTGACAATGATCCCAGTGTGACTCAGAACAATTATGTTTGCAAAGAAAGACTAATTATGACTTTAGGGATGAAAAATATTGTCATCTCTGCACTAACATAACTTCAAACTGAATCCAATTAGAAATTATAATTTCAATGACCTCTTTTTGGTTACATAAAGATAATCATTCCATCTGTGAAAACATATAAAATATAACGCATTCTAAAATGCTTGTAGAACATGAAATTTTGAGTCCACTGAGCTCAGCTTCTCACGGTGAAAAGCAGATGGCAATTAATGCAATGGCTCCATTCCTGAAAAACTCTTGAGAAAGCTTGGCCAATAAGATCTATCACAGGTCTTAAAATTTGTGATGATCAGGACTTTCTAAAACTTTAAAATATCAAGAATACTTTAAAAATATAAGTTGCTAAAAAAGGATGAAAAGTTCCTCCATAGTTTAAAGATTTTATATTGAAAGCTAGGTGTGTGAAGTGAAGAAATACTTTAAGGCTTTGGGTGAAAAAATAATGGAATAGGCCCTTGGCCCACCAACTGTATGAATATAAGGCAGTAGTTACAGATCTTTCAACTGATCATAAAATAAAGTATTATAAAAATAAAACCTATATTTGACATCATTATTGGAGTGAATAAATAGATTATGTTCTCTGGGGAAGAACCTACTATTACTACTATTACTATTTTGCTAATTGAATATACTATTAAAATTACTCCTAATAACATTTCTTTATCTATAGATTTGACCATCGCTTAGGAATCATCAGAGAAGTGTATTTGTTTTTTTGCTGGTTTGTTGGATTTGCTTTGCAGTGATATCAATCAACATGGAAACTTACAACTTGTCAATATGCAGGTAATAAGAGCCTTTGGAGAGCTCAGTACTAACTATAAAGTCTGTATCACAGCTTTCCCTTCAATGCTCAGGAGTCACTGAGGAGAAGGCTGGGATGTGGTGAATAGTATATAATACAAGAGGCAGTGGATGACTCTAAGGAAAATGTTTTCCAAACAGAAAATTTTCCCATATGAGCTCACAGTGACTGTTGTAGCATCCACAAGACCTTTACATGCTTAAACCAAACAATCAAAATATAGACCAGAGTGATGGTAAATGCACGAAGCCAAATCAACCGAAGTGAAACTATTGACATTTGGTAGCTGCTCAGGGAGGAAGAAACAGTTTTCTTTAAGGTGTGATCCTTAACAGGTTATCTAACACTGAATTTTTGTCCAGTTGACGAACACTAATCTGTGAGGAAAAATCTAATTGAGAAAATGCTTCCATTAGATTGGCCCCCATGGGAAGCTGATTCTGTGTAGTGTAAAAAAGCATGCTGAACAGTCCACAGAGAGCAAAGTGGAAAGCACTGCTTCTCCATGCTCTGACTTTCATTTCCTGCTGCCAAGTTTCAGCCATGAGCATCTGTCCCAACTTCCCTCAGTGAAGGATTGTTACTTGAGAGTTGTAAGCTAAAATAAGCTACTTTCATCCAAGTTGTGTTTGGTAATTATCTTTGTCACAACAATAGAAACCACACTAGGATGTAAGTGTGCATTGTTTTTCTCTTTCATTTTGTTCCATATTTAATACACAGGTTTGTTCTATTTCTTTTAGTCCATATTACTATTTTTTTTCTATCAAAATCCCAGGATGTGAAATTGATTGTTTATTTATATGTCAGACTGTTAGCTCAATTTGCAAATCATGCATATTGTATATTTCTGCTAGCACATTTTAACATTCATATTATAATTTGCATATTATAAATATCATTCTGTTCTGTACATATGGGGATTAACCAGTTAACCTATATTTTAAAATATAGTCATTTACACATAGTTCATGAATAAAACATCTTTAAAAATTAGTATCAGTGAATATCTTATGAATATGTCATGTTATAATCTTAAGATATACGACAAAGCATTCTATTCTTTTTCCCAAAGTATTGTTTTACAGTATGTCTGCGTGTGCTTATCTGCCTGTCTAGCTATCTCTGTCTCTATCTTTTTATCTACCTTTCTCTATTTACCTATTTTTAGGTATAAAAATTTACATGACAGTATTTTGTTTTGTAGGAATGAAAATGTTTTAATTGATCCTGAAATAAATACTTTAGGAGTTGAGTATTTCATACACTTATCGAATGTGTCCTGTCGTATCCACACTACACTCCCCATCTAACAACTTCTAGGACAACTTTTCATATCCACCAAATCTGTGTTCTTTTTCATGATATTCATTTATTTTATTATTAGTAACTGCTTGTATTTAGAGTTTTTAGTGACTTGTTTAATTTTTTGCAAATACAATATCATCACAAATTTGCATAAATTTCCCTCCCCTTACCTATGTTCCAACTCTCTCAACATACACCTTTTAGTTTTTTTTTTCCAAGTTTATGGCTTGTATTACATTAATTGTTGCAATTAATTTTGTATTTTATATACTTTTATATTGGTGGTATGTACAAATACGTGTCTACATTTTCCCCCTAACTATGCAACTACAGGTTTTGCTCTTACTTACATACATATTTTAAGGGCTGACCGTTTGGTATTGGGTAAACAATATCTGTGTTCTCTTAATGAAATTATTCCTCTCCTCTCAGCATTTCTGGTTACTTATAGATTTTGTTGTGGTTGTTTTATTTTTGTTTGGTCGGTTGGTTTGTTGCTGTTGTTTTGTATAATTTTGAGTCTCATGGGCTTTCTGCTGCCATTGTTATCACACCAATTGTTCTTGTTCTTGTTCAGATCATGTGTAGGTAGTCCTGTTGGTAGGCACCTAGATATAACTCTGACAGTCTTAGAAAATATAATGTCATAGCAAACTCCTTAGTCTTCTATCCACAACAATTAACAAGTTTTTCAACAAAATAAAAAGTATCAAATCTCAACTGAGAAAATGGCCTCTCCAATTTTCTTCTGTCTGTAGGATATTTCTTTCTTTCTTTCTTTTTTTGTTTCTTTGTCTCTTTGTTTTTTTTCTTTCTTCTCCTCCCCATTTAATTTTTATTTTATCTTTTACTTTTTTATTAATGCTTGGTATGGCAGGTCCAGCCTACTTGTGTCTTTGCTACTCCTAGGTAGTTTTGCATAAGAATTCAGGTTGAAAAAAAAATCATGAGTGAAAGCTAATAGGCTAAACTTCCCAGTGTTCTCTGTTTCACTTCATCCTCAGAAATAGTTGTTTTTTCCATTTATTGAAAATAGATATTTTCTCAAATAAAATATCCTGATTAATGTTTCTCATCCTTCTACTGACCCAGTTTCTCACCATCTCCCCTGCCATTCATATCTACCTTCTTTCTGTCTCTCGTTAGAAAAAACTAGCTTTCTAAAGGATAAAAACAAAATAAAATGTAATATAATGTCACATAAACCAAAGACTAACACACTGGAGAGGCAGCAGCCATGCAGCATCAGCAGGGCCCTGCCTGTTGAGTGCTTCACTAATAATATTCAATGCGACAAGGCCCGTGGAAACCCTTTCCCACATAGCAAGGACTTGTGGATTAATTTTGGTGACCACTATATGCTTATTTCCTGGATCAGTGTGCTACAAGCTCTCCTTGCTTTCGCTATGCTGTTTATAATCACAACAATATTTAGTTTCACTTTGTCGGTCAGAGAGAAGGCTGGGATCACTCAGGTAGAAAACTTCATCCACGTTTTTCTCAAAACTCTTTCAAGGGATAAAGCTCTTCTGTCCTCCCTCGACCTCTTAAACTTGGCCATTTGAAGGCATATAACCATTCCCCTAGGGAAACAGATACAGTCTCACTGAGTAAACCTGTAACAATTGTGTAAAGCAATGTGTCCTGCTTGTGTTAACTGTTCTCAGAAGCTGTATTTGATCAACAGAGACTTAAAAAATGGTTCTTGATGGTACCAGGTACTCCTGGGTGCATATCAGCAAAGGTTGCTTGGTTCAATAAGCATGTCTCTACAATTAAAAGAGTGTTATGACAAAAAGGTGTTATTTGATGACTGAGGGTAAAACAACTTTAAGTTGCAATTTCAAAAATAGAGGAGGATTGATTTATACCCAGAAATGGATAATCTGTCTCTCACCTTGCATAATTGTGTAACTGAATTTTCTGCCAGCTGGATATGTGCTCATGTCCATGGGACATGCTTAGCTAGACATTTATTTTTGGCTTGTTGAAATTGTGTTTTGTAGTACAAAATAAGGTAGGGGAGTGATTATGACAGGTGGAGGGAGGAAGAGAAACTACTTGGAGAAACATATGGGGCTTTTTACAATTATAGAGCTTTTAAAAGAAAGACCCTAGAACTCATTGGCACAGGAGACTTCTTCCTGAATAGAACACCAACAGCACAGGCTCTAAGATCAACAATCAATAAGTGGGACCTCATGAAGCTGAAAAGCTTCTGTAAAGCAAAGGACACTGTCATCCGAACGAAACGACAGCCAACAGATTGGGAAAGGATCATTACCAATCCCACTTCTGACAGAGGCCTAATATCCAGTATATATAAAGAACTCAAGAAGTTAAAAA
>CM053748.1:40973965-41023621 GCA_028658305.1 Pachyuromys duprasi | reverse complement strand
ACTAAACTGATGTAACAAGAAGGGGAATTATGTAAGAGTGTTCTGAGAATGTAGAGGACATGCCCCCTCCTTGGAGATTAGCCCAGAAAACAAATGATCAATTTAATTCAGGGACACAAGTTACTAAAAGGAAAAAGTTCTTCAGTGTATGTCTAGGCCCTCTAGCTGCCTTTTCATTCTGTAGCTTTAACTCAGAAATCAAATACCTTGTAAAGGAGAGGACATCATCCAAATTCTAATATATATTATTTTGCTTAGATTACATATTAACAAATATTTTTGTAAGTTAATTCATGTCATACTTAAAATTAGTTACAAAACCTTTATTATCTATTAAAAATCAGTGTTTCTTTACATGTTGCTTACACAAATTATTCCCCATTAAAATTACTTTTTCATCAAATGAGAGAAAAGTTAAAATAATGTAACCATTGTCTAGAAAGCCAATAATTTCCATAAGATTATTATGAACCTTGATTATGTGAGTGTCATATACTTGTGAGGATACACCTTCATTTTCAAGAATGAGGCTGGGGACAGGACAGAGGGGAACTTCATGCAGGTCCATTTTTACTGCCACCATGAATATACAACAGCAAATGGGATATAGGATATAATGTAGTAGCTTATTAGTGGCAGAAAGTGTTTTCTGATCAATTGATGCTTTCATATTTGAATGTGTACAACCAAAATTTATTAATTTCAAGTGGACAAAAACTGTTACGTGCCCTCATGACATGAATCAAAGGTTAATCTCTATGTACTAAATGTACCTATTTATTATTCTGTTTATTTATGGCAGGTATTACTGATGTATTGTAGATATTATTAAGAAGTCTACAATCACAATAAATTAAAAATAATTTATTAACTCCTAAAGTTTAACTTAATAAATTTTCAAAGCTATTAAAGTCTAAAGTATTTGTATGCATTTATGCATACACACATATAAATATTTAATACATATAATTGAATATGCATCAACTCTGGGGTACTTAGTTTTACTGATCACAGTTTCTTTTAATCTTTGCTGAGATAACACAATCAAAATTAAGGATAATCTTTATCGTTTTTCTGCCTATGGTTTTTCAAAATATTTTGACTATTAGAGTTTTATCTTGGCACAATAAAATCCCAAATCCCATCACCAGATAATGGTGAAGGATGTTCACCATGTAGGAACTGCTGTTTGTGAGTCTTGGGTGTACTTGACAGTTTTTCTTTGAATACTTGTTGTGACAGTTGATAAACAGTTTTCTTCTTGAGTCCTAGCCATTCTGCAGTCACCGAACTGGTTTTAGACAACTGGATTCACAGGCACAGGTTTTCGAATATGGGGATATTTTAAGCTCATTAGGTCAGGTAATACAATCACAAATCTTTCAGTGTCCTTCAATAATTTTTATAAACAAAATTCTTAGCTATGATGTCCACAAAGATTCTCTTGAAGCCACAGTGTGTTGCTATAGTCTGAGGTTCTGGGCAATGTTTCTGGTTTTCGAGGACTTTAAATGAACCCAAAATGCTTATAATTATTAAATACACCTAAGGTCGACTAAAGAGTTTAGGAGGAAAGTTACGAATCTGCATCTGAGTTCGGTCCACACATTTCTTCACATTCTATTTGCACCATCCAACAATATCATGTGAAGTCAAGTATCGACATCACCAGGCATCATATTTATAATAATGTTCCATGCTCTATTTCTCTGCTTAATGTAAGCTCCAAGCCTCACATAATTATAACTACTACATTTCATCTCCTTCACAGTTAGAAAGTGAAATAAAGCTGACAATTATATGAGTAAGACTTGAATTGTTTCTAATGGAGCTGAGCTCTTTTAAATCAAAAGGGTTGGCTTTAAAAAATATTGATTTTGACATTCATTTAAAACACCATCCAGCATTACTGCATCTTTTTTTTGTTTTCACTGTGCTCACCTGCCTCCATGGGCAAGAAATGTCTCTGATTCTGTAGAAGATAGCTATCACAGAAAATGTTATAAACTTCAAAATTATTGTCGGGATAACATACTCTCAATTCACTCATATGGGTTATAAACCTGTAAAAACTCCCAGACTCACACAAGAAACTGTTGAGCACAATGTATTAAAGTTGTAATAGAGCATGAGTCAGTTTTATTTTCCAAGTATCTGCCGTTGTTTTGTTTTTTTAAAATATTTGCTGCTTCCGCTTTGTTGTTCAAGCCTTATCTTGATTCTTTTCTCAAATGCTTAAATTTTGAGCTAGCTGTCTGCTACTGCATGGACAGTGCACGCGCAGCAAATGCGCCATTTCATTATTTGCACTGGTAGCACTTTAGGTGTTTACCCAGGGCTAGTATTTTCACTTTAATTTCAGTGATCATTGCTATTTAGTATCTATTTTGGGCTTTTATCCATTCCCCATCCTCTCTTCTCTGTTATTTTCTTTCTTTTTCATGTCTAAACTTTTTGCTATGGCCATTTCTAAACATATTTCAAGTAGCTGTTAAAAAAACAACTCTCCAATAGCCAGATTTTCCCCCTTAGCAATCTATTTGGTTTATAATTCTTCTAATTAGTAGGAGGCGTTTTTTGTAATGTTTTATTGCAAATATCAAATGTAGTATTACCTAAAAAAAAGAAATTTGAATATAATACTCAAAATCATATGTTTGTAAAACTATAATGAATTATCTAACAAAACCCTGCAAACATGAGCTTACAATGCTGTACTATGTAAAATACAGAACTAAATTCATTCAAATATTAAAGAACTTGCTTTGTACCTAGAGAATGATAAAAAAATATCATTTATGTGGATGCAAATAATGATATAGAGTAATTAGGATTACTGAATCCCTTCATAAAAATTAATAGATTTTGCTATGGCATTTCCATACGTAATTATAGTTGTTTTTATTTATCTGTCCCTCCCATTTCAATCCACCACCATCAGTATCCCTTCTTTCTAACCTCCTCTGCCGATAAACATCTCCCTCCCACATGTAATTCATATTACATGTGTTTAATTACATTTTTCTTTTTTTAAGTATTACCATTATTTTTCTTTTATTATTATCATTTATTATAATTTATTCTATTTATATCGCAGATATGGCCCCATGCCAGGTCTCCTCCCTCTTTCTTCTCCCCCTCTATCCCCACCCCCAGTCCACTGGGGTCCTCCTCCCTGTTCTATCTTCCCTAGCATATCAGGTTTCATCAGGGCTGGCTGCATTGTCTTTTTCTTTGGCCTGGCAAGGCTACACTGCACAAGGAAAGGTTATCAGAGAGACTGCCACTGTGTTCATGCCAGAGAAAGCCCCTGCTCCCCTTACTTAAGGACCCCTCTGGGAGACTCAGTCTGTAGGCCATATCTGAGCTAGGGTTTTAGGTTCTCTACATGCATTGTCATTGACTGGGGTATCATTCTCTTCAGGACACCCAGGGCCCTGTAATGGGCTCTGTTAGTCTCTTTTTAGAGCTCTTGTCCCCTCCAGGTTTTTTTAATCTCCCCCTTCTTTCATAAAATACCATGAATTCTGCTCAAAGTTTGCTATGATTATGAGCCTCTTCTTTCGAAACTTTGATCAGTACAGTCTTTCAGAGGCCCTCTGTGGTAGGCTCCTGTCCTGTTGTTTATCTTCTCCTGCTTCTGATGTCTATTGCATTTGCCCTTCTGAAAGAGGACTGAGCATCTTCCCTAGGATATTCCTTGTTTAGCTTCTTTAGGAGTATATATTTTATTATGCTTATCCTATAATATATGTCTAATAACTACTTATGAGTGAGTATATATCATGTGTGTCTTTCTGCTTCTGGGTTCCTCACTCAAGATGATCTTTTCTAGTTCTATCCATTTTCCCACAAATTTCATGATTTCTTTGTTTTTAGTAGCAAGCACTCTTCCATTGTGTATTTGTACCACAATTTTTTATCCATTCCTACGTTGAAAGACATCTAGGTTGTTTCCAGATTCTGGCTATTACAAATAAAGTTGCTATGAACATAGTTGAGCAAATGTCCTTGTTGAATGAGGGTGAATATTTGGGCATATAGGAATGGTATAGTGGAGGTAAACACTATTCCTAACTTTCTGAGAAAGTAGCAGATTAATTTCCAAAATGGTTGAATGTTACATTCTCTCCAGCAATAGAGGATGGTTCCACTTTCTCTATATCTTCTCCAGTGTGTTGTCACTTGAGTTTTTTATCTTAGCCATTCTGATAGGTATGAGATGAACTCTAATGGTTGTTTTGATGTGAATCTCCCTGATTACTAAGGACACTGAATCTTTAAGTGTTTCTCTGCCATTAAATATTCTTTTTTTGAGAATTCTCTGTTTAGCTCTGTACTCCATTCTCTATTCTGAAAGAAGCTAAACAACAAGGAAGACCCTAAGGAAGATGCTCATTCCTCATTCAGAAGAGCAAATGAGATAGACATCGGAAGCAGGAGAAGACAGGGAACAGGACAGGAGCCTACCAGAGAGCGCCTCTGAATGACTCTACTGATAGAAGTATCAAAGCAGAGGCTGAGACTCATAGCCAAACTTTGAGCAGAGTAGAGGGAATATTATGAAATAATAAGGAGGTGGAAAGACCTGGAGTCCTGAGTGAGGTAATCGAAAACCAAAAATTGTTGTTCATGATATGTACTCACTTGTAAGTGGATGTTAGCCGTAAAGTAAAGGATTACCGTAATACAAACAATTGACCCAACAGAGCATGCTTGAATACCACTCGGAAGGGAAAGAAAATAGGCATTGGAGGAAGAATTTATATTCCTCTTCTATTTTCACCCTACATTTAAAAAGTATATTTTCTTTATATTCATTTCCATCTCTGTTTCTTCCAAATCACATTCCCACCTCCATACCCACACAGCTTTAAAGTGTTTCTTTTTCAAAAGTTACATCCAATTTGTGCTGCCAAAATACTCTTGGATATACAACCACGCAGACGTTGTACCCTTAAAATCAGCTCTTCCTCTCTGCTTAGTTATCGTTCTCTAGTGACTCCTCGGCTGTGCTCGAACATTGTGTCCGCTTGCATGTTGGATTTTTATAGCTCAAGCTTACGCAGGTCATGTGCTTGGTATCACAGAAACTGTGTGTTTATATGAGAAGCTACCTTGCTATTTCTGGAAAACATTCTTCCTTGAAGCACACACCACTTCTGGCTCCTAGAATCTTTATACCTGCAGTTGTACAATGCTCCCTGAACCTTGTATAGAGCCTTATGGAGTATATATGCCTCACTTAGAGCTCTTAACTCTTTTATTCACTGTATGATAATATTTTGTTATTGAACATTACCATTTCCAAGCCTTTCAAATCTTTCAAATATTTATTGTAATTCTTTTGATAAAAGTGCTGTCAAAAGTGATTTCTCTACTGTCAATAGTACTTTTATCGACTTAAGCCAAACTTCATATCAGTAAAAGAGCAGTGTACTTCACTAAGGTACACACAGATAAGGCTTCTGCATGTGAGAATGAGTGCCTGAGTTCATTAAATGAGATGTTCACTCTTGAACTCTAAAAGTGAGCAAGTTCTTGACAAAGATGGATGGCAAAGATAATATTTTAGCAGTATCCTGTGTGTTCAGTAAAAATACCTAAAGTGTAAAATACACTTTAATACTTCACAGTGTTAAAAAATGTTAATGCTCTAAAAGCATTTCCATATAACAAGCTCTGACACTAGTCTTGTAAGACTGGTCATGTGTCACTAGTGTTCTTCCCCTGGTAACATGAGGTAATACAACATGGTGCAGCATGAGGTTTTCTAACATTTGGGCTTGCTTTTCTGTTGTTCCATCACATACTAAGTCTAATGTAAAATTCAATTTTTGGTAGTGAATTACTTCTTTGAAATTATTTCAGATATATGCAAACTATAACACAGCTTCCATATGTGTTCTGATAACATTGGTGTTTATTTTATGTAAAAACTGAAGCTTGCTTTCATTTCAATGCAATAATTCGTGCTGTGGGATTTGAATACCGCTCATGCTTGTAAAAGAATTATAATAAATACTAAATAAAAATATGTGAAATGTATTTTTGGTTAAACTTTTGATTATCTCATATATTATCTTTTGTTTCAGTGAAAAAAAAACAAAATCATTTAATTAAAAATCTATCCATTTATTTATTTAGTATATTTTAACTGCCCTGCTCAAAATTGCTTGATCTTCCTTAGAAATTTTTGCTCTCACTATATTTCATAAATAATAAATCTATTCCTAGCAAGCAACTTAGTTGTAAAGATTCATTTACATTCCAGGCATTTGCTATCTTCCACTTCAGCACAGTTTTTGTTGTTGTTGTTTTTTTTAGAAAATACCAAGAAGAACATTTTCATGAAGCAGAAATCTGAAGCAAATGTATTTCTAACCTGAATCAATGAATGGTAGTTGTTTTCTTCACCAATAAAATTGATATCTACAAGCTAGCTATATATCTTTTGTTCTAGTCTCTGGGTAGACTTTTTTTGGAACAAGGTAACTATTGCTTCCTTGATTGTTTCTCAATGGAAAACACTATTAAATGCAAAACACATGACTGAGATAGTCTCTGCATTTAAAATTGACATTGCGACTTGGGGAAAATTCATGGGAAATATATTACTCGGACACTGCTTAAAAGTTATGCAGGCACAAAAGCATTATGCCTTCCTTATTTGCATTATAATACACTGTACATTATATTTTGCTTCTCCTTCTGATAAAAAAATCCTCTTTATTTTGCCTGTATTTATTTAGAATTGCCTAGAACTTATGTGTCCTCTGTCAACAGTTTCTTCTACATATAACGATAAAGAAGCACAAGTGAATGAAAAGTTATTGTTTAATTCTGACAATGTCTCAATCAGTAATTCAGTAATACAGTACTGAGTGTAAATGAATATGTCTTATTTTATGTATGCAGTTAATGATTATATCTTTTAGCATAGGCTGAATTAGACTTTGGCCTTTCAAAAAAAAATCAGAATATCTTCATGGCTGTGAAATAAAATAATTCCACTCTTCCAGCTGGTTCGCTGGGACATTTCCTTATAAACACTAACCCTCAACTCATGTTAACAAAGCAGATACTATGATGAAATAATACCCGTGTTTTTGGTGAGGGCCCAGTGACAGCAAGGTCATCGACTTGCCCACTAGTTCTTAAATTTCCCCCTAGACCTGACAAGCATCACTTCCACTCACACTTCAGTAGAATGTAAATGAGCTGGAAGAGTAAAAGCATAATAGATTCCAAGTACAGGAACCAACAACAAGAGAAAGAGTTCTTGTGATGACCACAAACTGGAAATAATCCTGCTAGCTATCTGCCAGTTCATAATGCCCCCCTCCCCCAGGGGGAACACGGCCAAGTCAGTATATTTCAAGCTCAAAAACCCAAAACTATGAAGGATATTTGTTCTTCTGTTCGATGTTTGTGTGTTTGTTTTATATATTTCCATCTTGGTCAGTTGATCTAAAAATACCTACTTTTCTACAGAGATAGTGGTCAAAGAGAGGGATAGTGGTCAAGCTAGGAGAGGGGGCACAGAGAAATACGAAGGTGAAGATAAGACATAAGTAGAGCCCTGTAGAGAAAAGAGAAACTGAGGGTGGGGACATCTCTGTGACAAGCTTGTTAGGTTCCTGGGAGGATATAAGGGGGGACTCAAGCAGAAACTACTAATTGTAGGGGCAATAGAGATGGAAAAGGACACCCTCTAAGTAGATAAGTTTCCTAGTAGAGGGAGATGAACAAAAACCCACCCACCAAACTTTGACCCAAATTTTACCATGCTTGAAATATGTGCAGGGATAGAGATAGGACAGGCAGAGCAGAGACTGAGGGAATATCCAACCAATGCCTGATCCAACCAAAGACCCACACTTTGGGAGAGTGCCAACCCCTGTTACTATGAATGATACGCTGTTAAGCTTGCAGACAGGAACCTATCAGAGTTGTCTTTTGAGAGGCTCTACCAAGCAATGCCTCAATACAGATGCTGAGACTCACAGCCAAACATTGGGCAATAAATACAGAATCTTGTGGAAAACTGGGAGGAAAAAAGAAAAGGACCCGGAAATGACAGCAGTTCCAAAAAGAGACCAACAGAGACAACTACCCAGGGCCCACAGGGACTTGCTGAGACTGAAGTACCAACCAAGGCCCATTAATGGACTGGATCTAGGCCTCCCACAAAACGTAGTTGATGGGCATCTTAGGATTCACACGGGTCCTCAAGTAATGAAAGCAGAGACTGCATCTAACGGGGCCTTTCCCACCATTTTTCCTTTGCAGGACTGCCTTACCAGGTGATGGGGGAAGAGGACATGCTCAGTTCTGATAAAACTTCATGAGCTCGGGTGTTCAGGAATGGGGACCCCCTTTTTCTGACAAATACAGGAAGGGGGTAGAGTGAGACAGGGTGGGGCCTAGAAGCAAGGTGAGATGGGTTTAGAACCCTGATGTAAAGTGTATATATATATATATAATGCCCACTTTATCTTAACTGCAATATGCAATAATGGACGGGTATAGAATCCACTGTTTGCTCTTACAGACCCAATGCCAGGTACTAAATGTACTAATTGCAAATAATCACATCATATATAAACTTTCCAACACAGGCACATCAAGGGATCTTATTACAAGAAATAGAAAATATTGGCATATTATGCCTTAGCTGTTCCTTAGTTGGCATTACATTCTAGAATCTTCTTTTATTTAATTTCCCCCTCACATGTAACCTGTATGTCAAAGAGACAATTTAAGACTTGAAAGATCACAGTCCAGTGTGGTTTGGGTATTTGTCCATCAAAACTATTTCTGAAGCCTCTGCCTTAACTGCAATCAGATCCAAATTCAAATAAACAGACTATCTGCTCTTCTTAAACTTGCTATGTGTTTTCTTTGATTACTCATATTCTAAACTTAATGGTCATGTGTCATAGGCAGTACACTCAGATTTGGGATTTTTTGTTTGTTTGTTTGTTTGTTTGTTTGTTTGTTTGTCTTATGATAATTGTTTGTTAAGGTTATGGAACAGAAGGATGAGGACTGTAAAAAACAGTAGAGTTGAGGACATCAAGAAAACATGACCCAGAGAATCCGTTAAGTAGGGCTTCACAGACTAAAGCGGCAGTCACAGACCCTGCATTGTTCTACATTAGGTCCTCTGCATACATGCTGTGGTATTTTAGCTTGGGGCTTTTGTGTGACTCCTATCAGAGAAGTAAGACTGTATATGACTCTTCTGCCTGCTCATAGGATGCTTTCCTTCTAACTACATTGCTTTTTTCAGCTTTCATATGAGGTACATTCCCAGTCTTGTTGCATCTTGTTATACTGAATTCAGTTCATATTCCTTGAAGGACTGCTATTTTCTGAAGTGGAACAGAGGAACAGTGAGTCTGGAGGAGAGGATATGTATGAGAGGGAGTAGAAAGAATGGAGGGTGGAGAAGCTATAGTTGGGATGTATTGTATGGAGCAGGAGGAGAGGTAACAGCACATGGTTCCAGAATGTAGGCCAGACTAGCAGAGATGGGTTAAAATTAATGAAACTCTACCCAGCTCAGTGCTTAAAGCTTATTATTAATACATGTGTCAAGCTTCTGTGTCGTATTTGGGAGCTAGAGTGGACGTGGGAAAAAAACAAAACATATTTTCAACAATTGGGTTACATAGTGAGACCCTGTCTCAAAAACAACAAATGCATATGACAATAATTATATTGTTTTTATATGAACAAGGGGCCAATATTTGGTTTCACATAGTGTATACAGCAAACACGGTGGTATTTAAATAAGTTAGATTTGAAAATTTGTCAGACAAGCAGAATTTAATCTAGGCAATATAGCCAAGTTTATACAGTGTTTGTATGCATGACACCCCAGCTATCATTCCATCACTATACTAACTGGATATGACAACTTGGATATAATCACAGAACTGGAAAGATCAAGGCAGACTTTTCATAAGTTCAAGATCATCTTCAGCTCCATATCATCATGAAGCTCAAGGTCAGGGTTGAATATATAAACCACTGTATGAAAAAGTTTGAAAAAGAAATAAACTCTTTAAATGGAAGTAAGAAAGAAAGAGATGGAGGGGAAGGATACAATTGCCATAATTCTAATACCAGAATGGCCACATATTATCAACTAGGGCCTACATAAAATATCCAAATCAGCAAAATCAGAAATACTGAATTAGGAACTACCTGATGCCAGAAAAGTAATTATTCAAGAAGAACACAACATGCGCGAAAATTTGGAGGCATGTGCTGTATCTCCAGAACCAGAATGGAGAACTTGAGGAGGATCCAGAAATATATTTCCTCACAACTGTATCTATCATTTGATTAACAGTTGCCACTGTTGGGATTAGAAACGTAGTGAAGAACTGCCTTTGTTTGTTTTGTGTTTTTTTTTTTGTTTGTTTTTCTCACCAAAATGTATCGAGACATTCTACTACATTGAGAAAATGTTATAAATGTTATTGGTCAAAGATTTATTTTGATTGTTTCAACATTTTTTTAACTTTAAAAACTTGGAAGATTTAAATTGTATGGATTATCATCTAGGTTCAAACAGCTGTGATTCTGTGAAATCTGTACATATATCCCCCATGACAACATGTTTTTGGTATTGCTCTGGGTTCTTTCCCTATCATAGAAGCTTGGTAGCAATGGTTTATTTTCAACACTCTAAAACAGAAAAATTCAATGTGACCTTTCATACAACATGTGCTCAGAAAATATGATATGCTCCGGGGAATTAATGGCATACCATCACCATTACCCTAGCTAACATATCACTCAGGTAATTTGTAAAAACCATAAACTTGGTGTGAGAAGAATACTGAAACTAAATTCACATTGGGTAAAATTAAAATTGCAGACCTTCACATATGCACGTATGTCTTAGTTCATTTTAATAAGTCATTAAAATGGAACTTTAGAATGATAGATATTTGGTATTATGGGCCATTTAAGATAGACAAAAGCTACGGAAAATTTACTGAAAACATTTTTGCAGCTTCTCAAAGCATATGTTCACTCATGCCTATAAGACACTTAGGTGACTGATGGAAGCTTAGCTGACAGTCCTATAAAAGTTTTATGAGTCCATTTCTTTTTGTTTTGTTATTTTATCTATTTATTTAACATTAATTAATTAATTTATTAAAATTTATTTACTTTGTATCCCAGATATAGCCCCCTCCCTAGTCCCTTTCACAATTCAGACCTCCCACCCTATTCTTCTCCTATGCCCCTCTACCAGTCCACTGATAAGGAAGTCCTCCTTCCCTTCCATCTGTCCCTAGCCTATCCTATGACACTAACCTATGAGGTCTCCAATCCTCATTCAGAAAGGCAAATGTGATACACATTGGAAGAGGGCTAAAACAGGGAAGAGGACACCACCACAGAGAGCCTCTAAAAGGTATGGAAGCAGATGCTAAGACTCATAGCCAAACTTTGGGCAGAGTGCAGGTAATTTTATGAAAGAAGGGGGAGATGAAAGACCTGGAGGGAACAGGAGTTTCTCAAGAACAACAGAGACAAAAATAATTGGGCACAGATGTCTTTTCTGAGACTGATACTCCAACCAAGGACCATTCATGCAGAAAACCTAGAACCCCTGTACAGATGTAGCCCATGGCAGCTCAGTGTCCATGTGGGTTCTCGAGTAAGAGGAACAGGGGCTGACTCTGACAAGAACTGAGTGGCTGGCTTTTTGATCACCTAACCCTGAGTGGGGAGCAGCCTTACCAGGCCAAGAGAAGACAATGCAGCCAGTCTTGATAACTACATTTCTTTTTTTTTTATTTCATTTTAATTTTTGTTAATTACAGTTTATTCCTTTGTATCCTACCTGTAGCTCCCTCCCTCCACCCCATGGAATCCCACTCTCCCTCCCTCTTCTCCCCATTCACCCCTCCCCCAGTCCACCAATAGTGGAGGTTCTCCTCCCCTTCCACCTGATCCTAGTCTATCTGAGACCATCAGCAGTGGCTGCATTGTCTTCCTCTGTGGTCTGGTAAGGTTGTATCCCCACACACACCTAAGGGGGGAGGTGATCAAAGAGCAGGCCAATCACTTTATGGCAGAGACTGTCCCTGGATATTTGCTTTCTGTCAGATATACGGTTGGTGAAGATCCTTTCCCAATCTGTAGAATGTCATTTTATTCTGCTGACAGTGTCCTTTGCTTTACAGAAGCTTTTCAGTTTCATGAGGTCTCATTTATTGTTTGCTGATCTTAGAGCCTGTGCTGTTGGTGTTCTGTTTAGGAAGTTATCTCCTGTACCAATGAGTTTAAGGCTCTTCCCCACTTTTTCTTCTAACAGGTTTAATGTGTCTGGTTTAATATTGAGGTCTTTGATCCATTTGCACTTTAGTTTGGTACAGGGTGATATTTATGGATCTATTTGCATTTTTCTACATGTAGACATCCAGTTAGACCAGCAACATTTGTTTAAGATGTTAATTTTTTCCATTGACGGTTTTTGGCTTCTTTGTCAAAAATCAGGTGTCCATAAATGTATGGATTCATTTCAGGGTCTTCTATTCAATTCCATTGATCCACCAGTGGGTTTCTATGCCATTAACAATCAGTTTTTAGTATTGTTACTCTATAGTACAGCTTGAGATCAGGGATGGAGATACCTCCAGAAGAGCTTTTATTGTAGAGGCCTGTTTTAGCCATTCTGGGTTTCTTGTTATTTCACATGGAGTTGAGATTTTTTTTTCTTTAAGGTCTCTAAGGAATTGTGCTAGTAATTTGCTGGATATTGCATTAAATCTGTAGGTTGCTTTTGGTAAAATGGCCATTTTTACTATGTTAATCCTGCCAAGCCATGAGCACACGAGTTTCTGATATCTTCTTCTAATTCTTTCTTCAGAGACTGGAAATTATTTACACACATGTCTTTGACTTGCTTGGTTAGGGTCACACCAAGGTACTTTATGTCCTTTGTGGCTATTGTGAAGGGTGTTGTTTCCCTAATTTCTTTCTCAGTCATTTTGTCTTTCATATACAGGAGAGTTACTGATTTTTTTTTCTTTTTGAGTTAGTTTTGTATCCAGCCATTTTGCTGAAGTTGTTTATCAGCTGTAGGCATTCCCTGGTAGAATTTTTTGGGATCACTAAGGTGTACTGTCATATCATCTGCAAATAATGATACTTTGACTTCTTTCCTTTCTGGTTTGTATCCCCTTGATCTCCTTTAATTGTCTCATTGCTCTAGCAAGTCAAAATTTTACTACTAACCCCTGCCAAAGAGTAGGCTAAAAATTGAACTAAAGACAGTAATTACAATGCAGTAAAATAAAATATTCTCCACAACTTTATAATCCACAGATTAAAAAAATAATTGGTAAAGATTTATTTGATGGAAAAATAGAATAATTCAAATTGTGAAATTAAGTACATGCAAATATTAGATTTGATGCACCTAAAAATAGAATAAATTAATGAAAGGAAACTATAAATTTCAAACATGAAAACAAAGTAGGGTATAAAACAGAAACACAGGTCTAGTTTCTGAAGATGAGGACAGGGATGGATTTAGTTTAACTTGTAGAATTTGAAAGGAAAATATAGAAAGAGTGATCTCTTTCTTTGTTGCATTCACTGTATTCTGTACTGCTGCTCTGACTGTCTTACACATTTTCCATTTCCGTTCTTCTTCCTCCTCTTTTTGTTCCTTCATCTTTATTATTAGCTTCACTAGTTTTCTGACTGTGACATTGCATCTTGTCTTACTCTTGCTCAAATGTATGGCTCTTTTTCTGTTAAATGCAGTGTCTGTAAGTGTGTGTGCATGTGCACATGTGTAAACACATCTATGTATTTGTTGAAGCTTAAAATTTCCAAATCTAGGCTCATGTAACTTCCCTTGTCCAATCAGGACAATGTGTACAGGAACATTTATTGCATAGATCTATTATAGGTTCCAGAAACTATAATTTCCAAAAAAAAACAGAAATTTCTCTAATTCATTTTTTGTGTTTTAAAAATTAATATTTCTTCCAACATCTAAATCTGATTAAGATATTTCCTTGAGGTAATTGTATTTCCAACGTATGATGAATTTAAATTATTAAAATGTCTAAAGCTCTTAAATTATAAGTCATATTCAATAGATTCATAATAATGGCAATGAAAGTCCAAAATCAAGTGAAAACATTAAAAGAGTGGAACTCTATTAGGAGAAATGATGTAACTGTGGAAAGTTAATGATATGTATATTAATGGCTAAAATTTAAACTATTTTTAATATTATTTATACTTTATATTTTACTTACTTTGATCACCACAGAGTTCTTGTTTTTTGCTTTAAAAATATGAAATTGTGAAACTTAAAGGAATTCATACACTAAAGTTGAAATTTTAGTGTTCATCTGATTTTGCTTGAACATAATTTTTTTCTAAAAATCATGAATTATATGGCTAAATTGAGAATGTGTTTGTATTCCAGCTGGATCACACAGACCTAGTTCTTGGGGTGTGATCTTTTGCTAGAGCAGCCATGTTACTGAATTAAAAATCCTCTACATCTTCTCATTTTCTGTTTAAACTAAAAAATGTACACAGTTTACCTATTGCAACAGAAACAATTCTGAATCTCAGAAACTTAATATTATGAATGTCCTTATAAAGATCCATTGAGAATTATGCATCCTGCCTATGGTCCTCCTTGTTATTTAGCTTCCTTGGATCTATGGATTGTACTATGTTTAACCAGTATTATATGGCTAGGATCAGCTTATAAGTGAAAATATTCCATGGGTGCTTTTCTGGTTCTGGATTACTCCACTCAGAATTACCTTGAATAGTTCCATCCATTTACCTGCAAATTTCATGATTTCCTTGTTTCTAAGAGCTGAGTAGCATTCCCTTGTATAAATGTACCGCAATTTATGTATCCAGTCTTTCATTGAAGAAATAGACACCAGAAGCTGCTGAACTGAGGGAACAGAATGGGAGCCTACCATAAATGTCCTCTGAAAGATTTCACCTGATCAGGGATCAAAGCAGATACTAAGATTCCCAGTCGTACTTTGGACAGAGTGCAGGGAGACTTAGGAAGCAGCAGGAGGGGAGATAGAAGGAGCCAGAGCAGACAGAAGTTTCATAAGAAGATCAACAAAGCTAACAAATCTGGGCCCTTGAGTGCCTGCAGAAACTGATGAACTGCCCAAGAACCATGCATGAAAAGGAACTAGACCCCCTGCTCACAGCCAATTGATAGCCAGTTCAGTCTTATTTATGTGAGTACTCTAGTAAGCAGAGCAGGGGCTGTCTCTAAAAGAGACTCTGTTGCCAGGTCAGATGGTAGGGGAAGAGAGCTTCCCCTTTCTGAGAAATAGGGGAGGGACATGAGAGGAAGGAGGAAGAGAGGGTGGGTCTACCAGGAGATGAGGGAGGGAGCTACAATCAAGATGTAAATGAAAAATATATTTAAAAAATTAAAGCTAAATTAAAATAATAAAATAAAGATGTATTGACTTCATCATCTGTCCTTCAGCAAATGTCTATTTCAGCATCAAAGATTTACAGTCTGCCAAATCTAAGAGATGATCTGTCCTTTTGCAGCCAGTTTGTTGAGTTGTACCTATAAAAAAGTGATTGGCTTTCTGCTTTGTCTGGGTTGCTATCTTTTTTTTTTCTCTTTCTTCCTCAAATTCTACTTTTATGTGTAAGCTTCACCTACTCAGACTGGATCTTTATCAATTTTGATGGAACCCATAGTCTTTCATCACTTATGGAAAATAGAGGCAAAACATTTTCCCCAATGTAACACATTCTCTGACTTCCATTCTAATGTTAAAACACCTTTAAAGTACACAAGTTGATTTAACCCAGCAGTTTATTCTACAACCCACTGTTTTTCAGCTAATCTTATCCCCTCTTTTTGTTTACCAAGCTACAATTATTTCTTTATGAATCCATATATAAGCATTTGCCTTCCATTCACAGCTCTGTGGCTGAGAGGCTGTCTTCCTACTAATGTAAACACAGAAACAATCAAGTCATATTGTATAAGATGTCCATATAAAGTCTCTGTTAAAACAGGTGTCCTTGATTTGAGACTGAAGAAATATTAATCAGAGCAAACAATTGTTATAGTAGATCTTTTCCTTTTAAGTTTTTGACTGTAAGAATCACATAAGATTCTGATTTTCCTAATTTACTTTCTGGTCCCACACATCAGTTTTCTTACACTTTGTTTTACTTGGTATAATGTTTCAATCTCTACAAACTGTAGATATCCTCTAAGGAGACTAAGGTAGATTCCAAGATTCTTGTGGGACTAGTTACATCAACTTCTGTGTCCATGAAAACTTCAGTTTCAATATCGTTTTATTTTAATTCTAATTTTGGTCTCTGGTAATTGATAACAGTTTTTCAAAAACAAAAACAAGAACAAACAAACAAAAAACTTGTATTCCAGCACTTCCAAAACCTGTTTTATTTCAAATGGAGCTGCTTTGCCTTTGACACATTGGTAGAGTAGAATATGAACAATCTTATCTCTCATTATAAACTGCTTTTTTAATTTTTATTATTTATAAAATTTATTCAATTTATCCAGGGTGTACCCCCCCTATCACCTTCCAGTCTCATCCTCCATCTGTGTTCTCATCTATGCCCCTCCACTAGCCCACTAATAGAGGAGGTCCTCCTCCTCTTCTATCTGACCTATCAGGTCTCAACGGGGCTGACTGCATCATCTTCCTCTGTGGCCTGGCAAGGCTTCACCCCACAGTGAAGGAGATCAAAGAACAGGAAATCTATGCATTCCCCTTCCTAGATAACGCGCTTGGACACTGAGCTGCCTATGGGCTACATCTGAGCAGGAGTTCTAGCTCCTTTCCATGTGTAGTCCTTGGTTGGAGAATTAGTCTCTGCAGCTCCACCCTGGGCTCAGATTATTTTGGCTGTTGGTTTCCTTGTGGAATTCCTGTCCTCTCCAGGTATTTCTATCTCCCTGTTATTCCATAAGAGTCCTTACATTCTGCACACGGTTTGAATATGAGTCTCAGCATCTCCTTCTGGAACCTGCTGGATAGATCCTTTCAGAGGCCCTGTGTGGCAAGCTCCTATCCTTCCAATGTATATACTATTTGCTCTTCCAAATTAGAATTAATCCTCTTCCCTATGGTACTCCTTGTTGTTTACCTTCTTTAAGACAATAGAGTGTACTATGTTTATCTTATACTCTACGGCTAATAGGCTAATAACTACTTATAAGTGAGTATATTCCATGTGTGTCTTTCTGATTCTGGGTTACCTCACTCAGGATGATCTTTTCTAGTTCCATCCATTTAGCAGCAAATTTCATGATTTTTCTTGTTTTTAATTCCCAAGTAGTATTCCATTGTGTAAACTTATCAAAATTTCTGTATCCATTCCTCAGATGAGGAACTTCTGGGTTGTTTCCAGGTCCTGATTATTACAAATAAAGCTGCTATGAACATAGTTGAGCAAATGTCCTAGTTTTATGGTTGAGCATCTTTTGTAAATACGCCCAGATCTGGAATAGCACTATTCCTGTTCCCCACCTTTTTTTTTTTTCACAGCTTTAGTGTGTCTGGTTTTATGTTGAGGTCTTTGATCCACTTGAACTTTAGTTTTGTGCAGGGTGATGACTATGGGTCTATTTGCATTTTTCCACATGTAGACATCCAGTTAAACCAGCACCACTTGTTGAAGGTGCTATCTTTTTCCCCCTGTATGGTTTTAGGTTCTCTGTCAAAAATCAAGCACTTGTAGGTTCAGATTTACTTATGGGTCTTCCAATCCTCTCTGCTGCTCTGCCAGTCTATTTCTATGCCAGTACCATGCCGTTTTTATTACTGTTGTTCTATATCACAGCTTGAGATCAGGGATGGGGATACCTCCAGGAGATCTTTTACTGTATAGGTTTTTTTTTTTTTCAATTCTGCGGGGTTTTTTTTGTTTTGTTTTTACATGTGAAATTAAGAATTATCCTTTTAAATTCTGTAAATAATTGTATTGGTATTTTGGTAGGAATTGCATTGAATCTGTAGATTGCTTTTGGAAGGATGCCCATTTTCACTACCTTAATCTTACTGATCCATGGCCATGGGATTGTTTAATCTTCTGATATCATCCTCAATTTCTTTCTTCAGTAACTTGATGTTATATCATACAGGTGTTTCACTTGTTTGGTTAGAGTCACAGCAAGGTACTTTATGTTATTTGTATCTATTGTGAATGGTGTTGTTTCCCAAATTTCTTTCTCAGCTCCATCGTCTTTTGCATACAGGAGGGCTTCAGATTTTTTGAGTTAATTTTGTATCCAGCCACTTTGCTCTAGGTGTTTATCAGCTGATGGAGTTCTCTGGTAGAATTTTGGTGGTCACTCATATATATGATATCATCTGCAAATAGTGATACTTCGACTTCTTCTTTCTGATTTGTATCCCCTTTATCTCCTTTATTTGTCTTATTGCTCTAGCTAGGACTTCAAGTACTATGTTCAAGAGGTACAGAGTGATTGGGCAGACTTGTCTTGTCTCTGACTTCACTGAGATTGATTTGAGTTTTCCTCATCTAGTTTGATGTTGGTTATAATATGTTTAGGTGTATGCCTTATATCCCTGATCTCTCTAAGACTTTAAACATGGACTGGTATTGGATTTTGTCAAATGCTTTTTTTGGTATCTAAGGAGATTATCATGATTTTTTTTCTTTTAGTTTGTTTATATTGTGGATTGCATTGATGGATTTTAGCATGTTGAACTACCCCTGCATGTCTGGGATGAAGTCTCTTTGGTTATGTTGGATGATATCTCTGATGTCTTCTTGGATTCAGTGTGCAAATATTTTATGTTAATTACAGTTTATTCACTTTGTATCCCAGCTCTAGCCCACTCCCTCATTCCCTCTCCATTCCACCCTCCCTCTCTCATCTCCTCCTATCTCCCTTTCCAAGTCCCGTGGAGGTCCTCCTCTCTTTCCATCTGGCCCTAGCTTATCAAATCTCATCAGGACTGGCTACATTATCCTCATATGTGGCCTGGCAAGGCACATTCCCCCTCAGGGAGAGGTGATCAAAGAGCCAGCCACTGAGTTCATGTCAGAGACAGTCCCTGTTCCCCTTACTAAGGAACCCACTTGGAGACTGAGCTGCCATGGGCTAGATCTGAGCAGGGGTTCTAGTTTTTATCCATGAAAGGTCCTTGGTTGGAGTATCAATCTCAAAAAAGACCCCTGTACGCAGAGGGTCTTTGAAAGACTCTACCTAGCAGTTTATCAAAGCAGATGCTGAGACTCATAATCAAACTTTGGGCAGAGTGCAGGGAATCTTATGAAAGAAAGGGGAGAGAATAAGACCTGGAGGCAACAGGAACTCCACAAGGAGAGTTTGCAAGTATTTTATTGAGTATTCTTGAGTCAATCATCATAAGAGAGATAGGTCTGGTGTTCTTTTTTTGTTGAGTCTTTGTGTTGTTTAGGAATCAATGTCACTGTGGCCTCATAGACTGATTTGGGTAATGTTTTTTTTTTTTTTCTGTTTCTATTTTGTGGAACAGTTGAAGAGTATTGGATTTAGCTCTTCTTGAATCTGAATGGGAGGATATATTAGTTTGGAGATTCAGAAGGAAGTAATTATTGGGTCGCATTGTGCTCTAGGCTAATTAAACAAGTCCTAGGTTCTCTGTATCAGTATTTGAATACATGGCTGATTAGGAAGTAACTGCTGATTTACTAAAATATAAATCAACATTAAATATTAATAATCATTCTATATAAATTATATTTTTCCAGGAAGTCTTTATATCCATTTGTTATATTTTTTATTTCTTTAATTTATGTTTTTAATTAAACTACTTTATAATTTAAAAAGAATGCTTTTGAATAATGTGAAAGTGATTTTTTATAATGAAACATCCTTCTCAATTGGGAGGAAATTTGCTTCTGTAGATTGATCTCCCTTTATCTTCTACCCAAATTCCACCTGTGTTATGAACTTGTCTTTAGATATATATCTTTTCATTCTTTTATGACTTTCTGTATTATCCCTCTGTTCCTATGGTTCTTTTCATACTTTCCCAGCAGGAAAAGTCTTATTTGTTCTTCAAAGTCTGACTCAAATGCTAGCTTCCTTGTGAGATACCATCCTTGATCCTCCAGGCAAAAGTAATTCCTGTTCCCACATATTCTACAATCTTCCACTTCAATAATCACAGCACTTGATGTTTTGTTACTGTTATGTTAATGTGTACATCATTCCACTTACACCAGTAACCCATAAGTAACCATAATCTTTTCTCATTCCTCCCTATATCCCAGAATCTAAGCACAAGTAATTATTTTATAATGTTTGTTAAATGCATATCCCCAAGTCAGGAGGATAAATATACTAACGGGAAACTAAAATATAGGAAAAGTGTATTTGAAAATAAAAGTATGAAGAAAATCCTTTTCCTCTAGAAAAAGTTAATGAAGGTAAATCAGTATTTACTTGACATTTTCTTCTGTGATGGCTATAATTTATGTCTCTGCTTATTTAGCCACATATGCATACACCATGGTGTGTGTGTGTGTGAAGGTCTGTAGATAATTGTGAGAGTCATCTCTCTTCTTTACATACTGATCCACCTCACCAGCCCTTGTTATAGAGTTGTAATTTCTACTTGCCATAGCTACTTAATTTTTAAGAAGGTGTTCTCATGTGAATTTCTAGAAAGTATTCATCAATGTTTATTCACCACAAGAACTGCAAAGACAGAGAAAATGATACCTCTTGTCAAGGCCAGTTCAGTAGACCAGTGACTTTCCCAGAGTTACTTACTGAGCTTGAATGAAGTGGACAGCTGCATCATGGAAATGCTCACTCAAGCATTTGGAATGACTCACAAAACCTTCATTTCAATCTTGCTGCACAAGTTTCAGGTAGCTCTACCAGAACCTTCTCACTAGCCCAAAAGTGTACTAGAACCAGATATGGACCTTAGATCATTTCAGAATATTTTATGGGCTCTGTGAGGCTTCCTTTGTACTTCTAAGAAGGGCTATTTCCAGTTTTAGAAAAGAAGTATAAATAATTAGGCGCAATATTGACTTGCATTCCACAAACTGGAATTAGATAAAAAAATTTCAGGCATGTAATATACTTTGGGTTCATGGGAATCCATCAAAAGATCACATAATCAATTTAACATCTGGTATTGGCTACTGCATTAGGCTGTCTAGTGAATTAACAGAAAATATTAATTGATATGAATACATGAATGCAGGACCTCTAAACAAAAATATTCTTTGATTTACCAGGTTCTGATCAGACAGCCCTTTTCCCTACTAATCTCTCTAAGGTCAGGAGGTTAGAAGGGAGATAAAGGTGCTTAAGAACCTTAAAGTAGGTTTGGTGAAAAACCCAAGCTTATAGTCTCCTCCTCTAGGTTGTGTTTTCTTCTCTTTTTTTCTCTAGAGTTTTCAATTGGTTTAAATTGCTAGTATGAGATCTTGCCAATTTCTTTATGAATGTACATAGTGCTATAAACTTTCCTCTTAGCACTGTTTTAATTGTGTCACATCTGTTTGAGTATGTTGTGCATTCATTTTCTTTAACCTCTAGAAGGTCTTTACCTCCTTTCTGAACAAGTGATCATTGAATAGAGAGATTTTTCCTAGAGAGAATAGAGTTCTAGAGTATACAGTCAGCACCATGAGTTTGTAGGCCTTCTGTTGTTCCTTTCTTGTTGAAATCCAGCTTTAATCCACTGTACTTTGATAAAATATGAGGTGTAATTTCAATTTTCTTGAATCTGTTGAGGCTTGCTTTGTTACCAACTATATTGTCAATTTTGGAGAAGGTTTTGTGAAGTGCTGAGAAGACATGGTTAAGGACATAACTCACCACTGCTGGGTATGCCCAGTGTGCCCAGCAGGCAAGGGACTGGGGCATAGAGGTCTCACCTGTCTGTCCTGAACCCTAAACCCCAGGGACAGAGGCTGAGCTATGAGTGGGGAATAGTGTGCCTGTCCATGCATTCTAATGGCAGGATGCCAGTGCCTTCCATTCTACTCAGGATAAAGCTTTCTTTATTTTTATGTAATGTGTCTTTGAGAAACTGCAAAAACAAGTGTTGACTATTTTTAAGCTCTACATTAAGGGCCTCCATTATATAATTTTGTTTGTTTTCACTTGGGTCATCTTTGTTTAGGTTAGCATTACACACTGAATGATTTGAAAAAGGTTAATTTGGAAAAAAAAATATGTAATGGGATAGAAATAAGGGGAAATGATATTCTGCTTTTATTTTTTTCTATTTGTCCCTCCAAATTAATTGCTTTCAGGGTAGAATTACATTCTCCATAAAAAAAAACAAGATAAAATTTGAGGATATGTGCTTTTAGGCATGAACATATCAACATAATATTATTTATAGTTAATTTTAGATCCAAGTAAAATGTAATTCCTTCCCATTTCTCAGGATTGCTTGTTTATAGTAGCAAATATTGTGTGTATGTTTATGCTACTGGATTTCTGAATTTAATCAACAAAGGCGTACTAGTAACCCTGTGGTAGTCATTTCTAGGAAACTAATTTCAAAATGTTGTGCTTTAATTTTGTAGTTATATGTAAGTTATCTTCTTAGCAAACTCTATTCCAATATATTTGGCAGAAATAAATTTAACACAGTTATGAAGAAGAATAATAGGAATAGTTAAAAAATGTTATGTTTTTATCATTTTTGAAATGGGAGTCTAATCAAAGAGAAAGACAGATAAACCCTGCTCCAAATGTTTGTCAGCACTTCAAAGATAACTGGAAAATGATAATGTATCAATTATCATAGAAGAAATAAATGAACTCATGCATTTCTGATGCATTAATTTTAAATTTATTTTTCAACTATGAATCAAGATTGAAGGGAGTGAACTAATTATGTTGGAAAATATAGGGTGATTGGATTTAGAATGAACTCCTAAGAAATCTACTATGTTCTAGATAGTATATTAGAATCTGTAATATATATGTTGATATTGTGGTAGTGTGAATTCTTAGTCTTAAAGTATAAGATAGAGATGTGAGTGATGGCAAATTCAAAATGTCAGACCCAAGAACACTATTGTAGTGAGATTTAAAAAAAATTAATTATGTTTTTTGATTAAAAAAAAAACAACTCTGCTCTTTGACATCTTTTTTTCTGATTGTATCCCCTTGATCTCCTTCAATTGTCTTATTACTGTAGCAAGGACTTCCAGAACTAGGTTGAAGAGATGTGGAGACAGTGGGCAGCCTTGCCTTGTCCCACATTTCAGTGGGATTGCTTTAAGTTTCTCTCCGTTTAGTCTAACTTTGACTATAGGCTTACTGTGTATTGTCTTTATTATGTTTAAGTATGTGCCTTATATCCCTGATCTCTCCAATGCTTTAAACATGAATGGATGTTGGATTTTGTAAAATGCTTTTTAGCACCTAAGGATATTATCACATGTTTTTTTCTTTCAGTTTGTTAATATGGTGGATCACATTGATGGATTTCCATATATTAAACCACCTCTGCATGCCTGGGATGAAGCATACTTGGTCATAGTGAATGATATCTTTGATGTTTTCTTGTATTCGGTTTCCAAGTATTTTGTTGAGTATTTTTGCATCAATGTTCATGAGGGAGATTGGTCTGAAATTCTCTTTCTTTGTTGGCTCTTTATGAGGTTTAAGTACCAAGGTGACTGTGACTTCATAGAATGAGTTTAGTAGTGTTCCTTCTGTTTCTATTTTGTGGAAGAGTTTGGAGAGAACTGGAGTTAGCTCTTCTTTGAAGGTCTGGTAGAATTCTGCGTTGAAACCGTCTGGTCCTGGGCTTTTTTTGGATGGGAGAATTTTGATGATTGCTTTTATTTCCTTAGGAGATATAGGAAAATTTAATTGATTTATCTGGTTTTGATTCAGCTTTGATAAGTGGAATCGGTCAAGAAAATTGTCCATTTCATTTAGATTTTCATATTTTGTGGCATCTAGACTTTTGAAGTAAGTCATAATGATTGTTTGGATTTC
Source organism: Pachyuromys duprasi (assembly GCA_028658305.1). Lineage (NCBI taxonomy): Eukaryota > Metazoa > Chordata > Mammalia > Rodentia > Muridae > Pachyuromys > Pachyuromys duprasi. The sequence continues at coordinate 40,999,581 of CM053748.1, read as the reverse complement.
CTCAGTGTCTGTTATTATGTCTCCCTTTTCATTTCTGATTTTGTTGATTTGGATGGTATCTCTCTGCCTTTTGGTTAGTTTGACTAAGGGTTTGACTATCTTGTTGAATTTCCCAAAGAACCAGCTCTTGGTCTTAATGATTCTTTGAACTGTTTTATTTGTTTCTAATTTATTGATTTCAATAGTAATAAAAATTGCATGGTACTGGCATAGAAACAGAATGGTGGATCAATGGAACTGAATAGAAGGCCCAGAAATAAACCCACACACTTATGGACACCTGATTTTTGACAAAGATGCCAAAACTATACAGTGGAAAAAAGAGAGCATCTTCAACATATGGTGCTGGTCTAACTGGATGTCTACATGTGGAAAAATGCAAATAGATCCATACTTATCACCCTACAAAAAACTAAAGTTCAAGTGGATCAAAGACCTCAACATAAAACCAGACACATTAAATTGGTTAGAAGGAAAAATGGGAAGAGCCTTGAACTCATGGGTGCAAGAGACAACTTCCTGAACAGAACACCAACAGCACAGGCCCTAAGAGCAACAGTCAATAAATGGGACCTCACGAAACTGAAATGCTTCTGTAAAGTGAAGGACATTGTCATCATCACAAAATGACTTCCTATATATTAGGAAAGAATCTTCACCAACCCTTAATCTGACAGAGGGCTAATACCCAGTATATATAAAGAGCTACAGAAGTTGAAAATCAACAAATCAAGTAATCCAATTAAAAAATGAGGAACAAAGCTAAATAGAGAACTCTTGATAGAGGAATATCGAATGTCAGAGAAACAAAGAAATGCTCAACTTCGTTAGCCATCAGGAAAATGCAAATCAAAACGACCCTGAGATGTCACCTTACACCCATCAGAATGGCCAAAATAAAAAACTCAAATTATAACACTTGCTGGTGAGGGTGTGGAGAACGGAGAACCCTTTTCCACTGTTGGTGGAAATGTAAACTTGTACTCTGGAAATCCATATGGCGCTTCCTCAGACAACTGAGAATAGTGCTTCCTCAAGATCCAGCTATACCACTCTTAGGACATTTTCTTAACCATGTTTGTAGCAGCTTTATTTTTAATAGCCAGAAGCTGCAGACAATCCAGATGACCCTCAGTTGAATACTAGATATAGAAATTGTGAAACATCTACACAATGGAATATTACTCAACAATAAAAAACAAGGAAATCATGAAATTTGCAGGTAAATGGTATGACTTGGAATGGATCATCCTGAGTGAGCTATCCCAGAAGCAGAAAGACACACATGGTATATACTCACTCATATAGACATATAAAATAGGATAAACCTACTAAAATGTGTACACCTAAAGAAACTAATCAACAGGGAGGACTCTGGCTAAAATGCTCAATCCCCAGCCAGAAAGGCAAAGCAGATTGACATCAGAAGAAGAAAACTAGAAACAAGCTAGGAGCTTGTCACTGAGGTTCCCTGAAATGCTCTGCCCTCCACAATATCAAAGCAGATTCTGAGACTTATGGCCAACTGTTGGGCAGAGTGCATGGTATCTTATGAAAGATGTGGGAAATAGTAAGATCAGGAGAGGACAGCAGCTCCACAAGGAGAGCAACAGAACCAAAAAATATGGGCACAAGGGGCTTTTCTGAGACTGATACTCCAATAAAGACCATACATGGAGATAACCTTGAACCCCTGTACAGATGTAGCCCATGGCTACTTAGTGTCTAAGTGGGTTCCATAATAATGAGAACAGGGACTGCCTCTAACATGAACTGATTGGCCTGCTCTTTGATCACCTCACCCTGATGGAGAAGCAGCCTTACCAGGCCACAGAGGAAGACAATGCAACCACTCCTGATGAGAGCTGATAGACTAGGATCAGAAGCAAGGAAAGGAAGACCTCCCCTATCAGTGAACTTGGGGAGGGGCATGTGTGGAGATGGGGGAGGAAAGGTGGGATTGTGAGGGGAGGAGTGAGGGTGTATGTAGTGATACAAAGTGAATACATTGTAATTAATAAAAAAGAAAAGAATGAAAAAATTGTGGTCATTGATATATATTTGAATATATACATATATTGTACATATATTTATATATATATGAGAGAGGTAGGAAGAGAGAGATAGGAAAACTTACTGAAATACAAACTGAATGATTCTGTGCTAATAGTTTATACTCTTCACACTCATGGTGGCTAATACTAATATTTTTAATGAACGCTGACAGGTTTTGTTTATATACTTAAACACCTAAAATATATGTGTATTCTATCACAATAAATGGACATGATTTTCCTATAATTTATGAGAATTTAATTTTGTTTCTACAGTGTATTTTTGTTTATTTTAAATTATATATACATATATATATATGTCTCCTTCTAAGAATGTTCATGCTTGAATACAAATTTCTGCAGATTACAGAATGATGCCCTGGAATTAGTGTGTATGGGAATTTATGAAGTTCCTGATAACAAGGCTGGGAACCAAGTCCTGTGCCTCTGCAAGAACAATATATATATTCTGATCTGCTGAGTCACAATCCTTGCTAACATTATTTTATATTTTACATAAGAAAACTTCATGTCTTTGAAAGAGCAAACAATTCAGAATTTTCCACTTAAAAGAAGTAGCGTGAGCCTATGTAGTTTGTAAGAGAACATGACAATTCAATGGAGTAACTGTGGCTAATGCAGTTAGAGTACACAGCATTGCTAATGTCTTTCCGGTAGCCACACACACACTGAGTTCTAGCTTTCTGCTCTCATCTGTTTCCCCTTGGCCTAATGAGCCTATTAGAATCAGCACACAACTGCCTTTTAACTTGTTGTCTGGCTTTGTACACTCATAAGCCTGAAACCCATGGTAGAGCAAAGCTGGGTTACAAACTTGAGTGACACAATCACATTCACAAAAAGCTATCATTCTTCAAGTGAATTCATAATCAGATACTTGTATCATGATTCATGTGGACAAATGGAGCTTTGAGGCTCTGTGGAAGTTCTGGGGGCACACAAAGACATGAGCCAGTGGGTGTGGTTTTCTTTCCTGCAGGTATTCCTTGGCTTCCATTGCCAGCATCTCTGACACTTTTGTACTACTATCAAAATACACTCTTTAGTTAGTTACTGTTTTTTTTTTTTCTGTAAAAAGTATTTAACTGAAGTCTGTTTTAGGGAAGAATGGGTTATTCAAGCCTACAGTTAAAAACAGTCCATCTTGGTTGTGAAGTTGTAACAATGCTTGGTCTATGATGTCACTAGGAAAAAGAAAAAGGGAAAGTCTAGTGCTATTTTTATTTTTCTCTCTCATTTTCCTTTATTTTTGTAAGTACTATTTTATTAATTCTTTGATAATTTAATGTATATTGATGTTACTCACCCTCTTCCAATTCTTCCCTTACCTGCATTCTTCATCTTCCACTCCATACTCACCCATCCTTTCTTATCCATTGTGCAGAGTTTCTGTTGGTCAAATGCTCCTGAGAGTGGGACCTGGCTTAGTGTGTGATCGAGGTACAATGAGTCACTGAAGTGAAATGAATCTTCCTTCACCAGAAGTTATCACCTACCAATAGGTCTTCATCTAAGAGTGAAATTTTGTCCCCACTCTTTCTCCACCATGCTGAGATTTTGTGTGGTTTAAGCTTGCACAGGTCTGGCATATGCTATGGCAATTGTTTTGTCTTTGCATTTGATGCTGCCCAGTTTTGTCTAGAAAACATCATCCTTTATCATGTCACCAGCAATTATGGTTGGTAATAATTAGCAGGAATATGAATGAACGAATACTTTTACAGCAATGCAGTGATTACTGTTCATTGTCATTTTGACAGAATGTAAAATCACCTAAGACTTGAAGCATGTGCGTTACTATATAGAACACAGTAGTTAATGTGGGTAGGTCCATTTTAACTATAGATAGAACTATTGCTCACAAGGGTTTATGAACTGTATAAAATGGAATAAAATGAGATGAGCAGTGGGGCACATTCATTGTTTTTTTTTTTTTCTAGTTGGGGCTATAAAGTGCTGCCTTAATCTTGCTGACTTGACTTTCCCACTATTGTAACCTGTACTTTAAATTTTGAAGTAAAATAAATAAAATAAAAGCTAATGCAAATGAAAGCAATTCCTGATATTGCCTTTGTCCTAATTATTTTGTAACAACAGGAAAGGAAACTAAGACTAGGAGTACAAGCACTGAACAACTTGCCAGAGTAGCCTTGAATATCGGTAAAATGCTAAGGACTATAGACGGAGAAAGAATGCAGTCTGTTAATTTTCATTCTTCTGCTCTACCCTAGGGGCTTTGTAACACTGGGAGATGCTGCTATATTTGTAAATGGGAAAATATGGAAGATTTCTGTGTATTCCACTCACTTAAGTTTTACTGTAAACTTAAAATTGCATTATAAGTAAAGCTTGGATTTCAAAGCTTTGTAGAACACAAAGCTTTCAAAACCCACGCATCATATAATTCATCTAATTAGATAAAGACATGAATTCTCAACATAGCAGTCATGAAAAATAACATAGTTCTGATTTCGTATAATTGCTGTGTTTTCCCTGACAAAATCAATCTTAAGGGAGAAAGTGCTTATTTGGCTTACAATCTATATTACAGTCCATCACAGAGAAAACTCAAGGCAGCATCTTGAAGGAGTTAGATGCATCCAAAAACAAGCTCAAAAGGAAAAGAGTACATGCTTACTTACTGCTCATCTTGTTTTCTCTACTCTTATACAGTTCAGTATTGAAGCCAAACAGTAATCATATACAAAATGAATTCAATGTATCCACATCAATAATTCAGATAATTGTCACAAGCATGCATAATTCACCTAATATAAAAATTCCTCTATTATATGTCTATATGAATGAATATATACCATGTGTGTCTTTCTGCTTCTGGGATAGCTCACTCAGGATGATCCCTTCCAGTTCCAATGGTTTACCTGCAAATTTCATGATTTCCTTGTTTTTCATTGCTGAGTAATATTCCATTATGTAGATGTACCACAATTTCTGAATCCATTCCTAATTTGAGAGGCATCTGGGTTGTTTCCAGCTTCTGGCAATCACAAATAAAGCTGCTACAAACATGGTTGAGCAAATGTCCTTATTGTGTACTTGAGCCTGTTATGGATATATGCCTAGGAGTGGTATAGCTGGATCTTGAGGAAGCACTATTCCTAGTTGTCTAAGAAGGCACCAGATTGATTTCCAGAATGCTTGTGCAAGTTTACATTCCCACTAGCAGTGGAGGAGGGTTCTCCTTTCTCCACAACCTCTCCAGCAACAGGATAAACCTACCAAAATCTGTACACCTAAAGAAACTAATCAAAAAGGATGACTCTGGCTAAAATGCTCAATCCCCAGCCAGAAAGGCAAAGAGGATGGACATCAGAAGAAGAAGAAAACAGGAAACAATTTAGGAGCCTACCACAGAGCACCTGTGAAAGTCCCTGCCATGCAGACTATCAAAGTAGATGCTGAGACCTATGGCCAAACTTTGGGCAGAGTGCAGGGAATCTTATGAAAGAAGGGGGAAATAGTAAGATCTGGAGAAGACAGGAGCTCCACAAGGAGAGTAACAGAACTAAAAATCTGAACACAGGGGTCTTTCCTGAGACTGATACTTCAACCAAGTACTATGCATGGAGATAACCAAGAACCCCTGCACAGTTGTAGCCCATGGCAGTTCAGTATCCAAGTGGGTTCCATAGTAATGGGAACAGAGACTGCCTCTGACATGAACTGATTGGCCTGCTCTTTGATCACCTCCCCCTGAGTGGGGAGCAGCCTTACCAGGCCACAAAAGAAGACAATACAGCTACTCCTGATGAGACTTAATAGACCAGGATCAGAAGTAAGGAAAAGAAGACCTACCCTACTAGTAGACTTGGGGAATGGCATGGGAGAAGGGGAAGGAAAAGAAGGGGTTAGGAGGGAAGGGAGGAGGGAGCTATGGGGGGATACAAAATGAATAAAGTGTAATTAATATTTTTTTTAATCTTCTTTAAAACTCTCAGGTGAGTCTAGACTATGTAAGTTAATAATGGAGGATAAGAACAACAAAATCAAATTTTCCTCCTGACATTAACTTCAACCTTTGCAAGGAAATTAAAATAATTATAAGTTTAAAAATCTTTTAGATATGACTTCTACCAATTGGCTAATTTAGGTGTTGGTTGTTAGTTTCTGGTGGTTCCTGGAATCCTGGGTTGGAGAGAATCCCCTTGGCAGAAAAATCTGGGCACAGGGTTCTTTTCTGAGACTGATACTCCAAACAAGGACCGTGCACGGAGATAACTTAGAACCCCTGCACAGAAGTAGCCCATGGCAGTGTCCAAGAAGATTCCCCAATAATAAGAACAGGGACTGTCTCTGACATGAACTCATGGGTTGGCTCTTTGATCACCTCAACCTGAGTGGGGGCAGCCTTACCAGTCCACAGAGGAAGACAAAGATGCCAGTCCTTATAAGACCTGATAGACTATGGTCAGATGGAAGGGGAGGAGGACCTTGTCTATCATTGGACTGGGGAGGAGCATAGCAGAAGAAGAGGGAGGAATGGGGGGATTGAGAAGTGACAGGGAAAGGGACTACAACTCGGATACAAAGTGAATAATTAATAAATACAAATAATTAATTAATTAAAATTAAAATAAAAAATCTTTTAGATATTTATTTGATTTTTTAAAAATATTATTCTAGGCAATATGGATAGATATTTAATTCCTTTCCTTTTATAACACTTTTTTTTTTACTTTTCTTGAGAACAGAATATTCATTTTCCTCAGCAAATGTTATCTATTTTCTTCTCTCTCTCTTTTGACTCCAACTACAGTTTTACAAAGAAAATAATTATGCCTGTTATTGGGGCCACATTTGAAAGAGAAATTCAATCTTTGCCTCAAGAAACCTTGAAACTTTTGGAACAGAATGTTCATTTTGGAAAGAAACTTGATTAAAACACAAAAAGAATAATGGAATACTTTGACAACACAAAAAAATCGCTGCAAAAAGTGAGGTTTAGTGCTCATACATGTGAAGCGTTGACTTAATAGCCAGTGTGTAGTTTTACTTATAGCAGCAGACATCTGACTATGTTCAGTTTGATTTTTTTCTCAGCAGATTTGTACATATTTTCCAAGTCAAATAGAATGACAAACACAGTAAATAAGACATGCTATTACAAGTAAATACATCTTACATCCATAATTACTTAAAAAACAAAAGGGAGGAAACAAGATGTGAGATGTATTTTCCATGTCTCCTACAGGTCTGTTTTGGTGAATGTAAGTATAAATAGTTTAAGTCGCTAAGAAATTATGTTAAGAACAACAGGGTGACTGAATCACTTCTTTATCCTTCACTTTTTTTTTTCTTTTTTAAATTTTTATATAGATACTTTTAAACTTATTTATTTATCTATTTATTTATTACAGTTTATTTGCTTTGTATTCCTGCTGCATCCCCTTCCCTCATCTCATTGCAGTCAAACCCATCTTCCCTCTACTCTCCCTATGCCCTTTGCATAGTCCACTGACAGGCAAGGAACTCCTCGCCTTCTATCTGACCCTAACCTATTAGGTCTCATCAAGGCTCACTGCATCAACTTTCTCTGTGGCCTGGAGAAGCTGCAACCCCCAGGGGGAGGTGACCAAAGAGGCAGCTACTGAGTTCATGTCAGAGACAACCTCTGTACCCCTTACTAGGGATCCCACTTGGAAATTGAGAAGTTTATTGGTTTCCTTTGATCAGGGGGTCTAGGTCCTCTCCATGCATGGTCCTTGATTGAAGTATCAGCCTCTGCAGGTCACCTTGGGCCCAGGATTTTGGGCTGTTGTTTTCTTTGTGGCATTCCTGTCCCTTCCATGTCTTTCTGTCTCCCTCTTCTTCCATAAACTTTCCTTTACTCTGCCCAAAGTTTGGCTATCAGTCTCAGTACCACCTTTGATGCCCTTGTGGGTAGCCTTTCAGAGGTCCCCTGTAGAAGGCTGCTGTCCTGTTCCTTGTCTCCTTCTACTTCTGATGTCTATCCTGTTTGCAGTTTTTTCTTTCTTTCCTTCCTTCCTTCTTTCTTTCTTTCTTTCTCTCTCTCTCTCTTTCTTCCTTTCTTTCTTTCATTTTTCTTCCTTCCTTCCTTTCTTTGTTTTTAATATTAGTTACAGTTTATTAAAGTTGTATAACTGCTGTATCCCACTCCCTCATTCCCTCCTAGTCCTACCCTCCCTCCCTCATCTCCTCCCTGCCTCTTTCCAAGTCCACTGCTAGGGGAGGCTCTCCTACCCTTCCATCTGAACCTAGTTTATCAGGTATCTTCAGGACTGGCTGTAAAGTCCTTCTCTGTGGCCTAGCAGGGCTGCTCTTCCCTCAGGGAGTAGGGGAGGTCAAAGAGTCCGCCATTGACTTGATGTCAGAAATAGTCCCTCTTCCCCTTAATAGAGTACCACTTGGACACTGAGCTACTATGGGCTACACCCGAGCTGAGGTTCTACGATATATCCAAACATGGCTCTTGGTTGGAGAAACAGTCTCATAAAAGACCCCTGTGCCCAGATATATTTGGTCCTTGTGGAGCTCCTGTCCTCTCCAGGTCATATTAACTCCCCCTTCTTTCTTATGATTCCCTGCACTCTGCCGAAGGTTTGGTTATGAATCTCAGTATCTACTTTAATACAGAGGCCCTCTGTGGTAGGCTCCTGTCCTGTTACTTGTTTTCTCCTACATCCAATGTCCATCCCATTTGTCTTTCTAAGTGAGAATTGATACTCTTACCCAGGTCCTCTTTCTTGTTTATCTTCTTTAGGTATATAGATTTCAGTATATCCCATCTTATAGGTCTATATAAGTGAGTATATTCCATGTGTGTCTTTCTGCTTTTGGGATACCTCACTCATGATGATCGTTTCCAGGTCCCACCATTTGCCTGCAAATTTCATGATATCCTTGTTTTTTATTGCTGAGTAGTATTCCATTGTGTAAAACTACCACAATTTCTGTATCCTTTCCTCAAGTGAGGGACATCTGGGTTGTTTCCAAGTTCTGGCTATTACAAACAAAGCTGCTACAAACATGGTTGAGCAAATGTCCTTGTTGTGTACTTGAGCATCTTTTGAATATATGTCTAGGAGGGATATAGCTGGATCTTGAGAAAGCACTATTCCTAATTTTCTAAGAAAGTGCCAAATTGATTTCCAAAGTTGTTGTACATGTTTGCATCCCCACCAGCAATGTAGGAGGGTTCCCCTTTCTCCACAACCTCCCCAGCATGTGTTGTCACTTGAGTTTTTGATCTTAGCCATTCTAATGGGTGTCAAGTGAAATCTCAGGGTCATTTTAATTTGCATCTCTCTGATGGCTAAGGACATTGAGCATCTCTTTAAGTGTTTCTCTGCCATTCTACAACCCTTTACAGAGAGTTCTCTGTTTAGCTCTGTACCTCAATTGTTAATCAGATTGCTTGATTTATTGCTTTTTAACTCCTTTTTTATTTATATATTCTGGATATCAGCCCTTTGTCAGATATAGGGTTGGTGAAGATCATTTCCCAGTTTGTAGGCTGTAGTTTTGTTCTGACAACAGTGTCTCTTGCTTTACAGAAGCTTTTCAGTTTCATAAGGTTCCATTTATTGATTGTTGATCTCAGACCCTGTGCTGTTGGTGTTCTACACTTCTAAGTGAGGTTTCAGTCTCTTCCCTAGGGTATTCCTTGTTCTTTAGCTTCTTTTAAAAACATTTTTAATTTGATTTTTATATTAATCATAGGTTATGTACTTTGTGTCCCAGCCATAACCCCATCCTTCTTTCCCTCCCACAAGGGTGGGGCTACAGCTGAGTACAAAGTGAATTAATTGTAATGAATAAAAATGAATAAAACAAAAATTCAAGTGACAGCACATGCTGGCAACGATGCAGAGAAATGGGAATACACCTTCATTGCCAGAAGGAATCTAAACTTGTACAACCACTTTGGAAATCAATATGTGCTTTCTCAGAAAATAAGGAATAACTCTACCTCAAGAACCATATACACAATTCCTGGGAATATAACAAAAGATGCTTCTCCTTATAACCAGGACTTTTACTCAACTTTGTTCATAGCAGCTTTATTTATAATAGCCACAAACTGGGAACAACCCAAATATCCCATAACAGAAAAATGAATAAAGAAAATGTGGCACATTTACACAATGGAACACAATTCAGCTACTAAACACAAGAAAATCATGAAATGTATAGGCAAATGGATGGAACTAGAAAATATCATCTCGAATGAGGTCACCCAGAATCAGAAAACACACATAGCAAGCACTCACATATAAGTGGATATTACCACATAGAACAGAATAAACACATGACAGTTTATTTATTTTATTTTCTATTAATCACAGGTTATGAACTTTGTATCCCAGCCATTGACCCCCCCCCTACATTCCCCCCATCCCTCCCTCATCTCCTTCTGCCCCTTTCCAAGTCCAATGATAGGGGAGGATCTCCTCCCCTTCCATCTAAACCTAGCTTATCAGGTCTTTTCAGGACTGGCTGAAATGTCCTCTTCTGTGGCACAGCAAGGATTGTCTTCCCTCGGGGAGGGAGGGGGGAGAGTTGACGAGCCAGCCTTTGAGTTCATGTCCAAAATAGTCCCTGTTCCCCTTACTAGGATATCCACTTCGATACTGAGCTAACATTTGGTACATTCAAGCATGGGTTCTAGGTTATATCCATACATGGTCTTTGATTGGAGAAACAGGCTCATGAAAGACCCCTGTGCACTGATATATTTGGTCCTTGTGGAGCTCCTGTCCTCTCCAGGTCATACTAACTCCCCCTTCTTTCGTATGATTCCCTGCACTCTTCCAAAGGTTTGGTTATGTGTCTTTTTTTTTTTTTTTGTGAGTTCACAAATTACATTTTTTTATTTCTTTTCTTAAATCCATTGCATAAGATAATGCGTATGAATTGTTATAGTTGAACCTATAACATGTAGGAATGTGGCAAATAGTAACAACTTGAAAAGGAAGCTGGGAATGAAATTTTGGAATGATGAGATGATCCTGTTCAGCAACTGGACTCTACTGAAGACAACCAAGAAAAAGTTAATATGCCTTAAGCTGCCTCTGAAATACACTGCACTGATCCTTTTTTTCTAGTATTTTTTTTAAAGTAACTCAATTGTTTATTTAAAAAATGTGAAACTGGGAATTTAATCATGCAGCTAACAAGTATCCAGAACATATTTTTCCATTACACATTGACCTTTAAGACTTTTAAACAGGCAAAATTGTTGCAATTTTTTTTTCTTCTTTTTTTTTCATTTTTATTTTATATTAATCACAGGTTATGTACTTTGTACCCCAGCTGTAGCCCCCTCCCCCATTCCCTCCCTAACCCCCTTCCCTCCCTCATCTCCTCCCTGAACCTTTCTAAGTCCACTGATAGGGGAGGACCTCCTCCCCTTCCATCTAACTCTAGCTTATCAGGTCTCTTTGGGAATGGGTACAATGTCCTCTTCTGTGACCTACCAAGGCTGCTCCTCCCTCAGGGGACAGGGAGGTTGAAGAGCCAGCCATTGAGTTCATGTCCAAAATAGTCCCTGTTCCCCTTACTAGTATACCCACTTGGGAATTGAGCTACCATTTGCTACATACAAGCAGGGTTCTAGGTTATAACCATACATGGTCCTTAGTTGGAGAGACAGTCTCATATAAGACCCATGTATGTGCCCTGATATATGGAAAAAAGACAGCATCTTCAACAAATGGTGCTGGTCCAAGTGGATATCTGTATGCAGAAAAATGAAAATAGATCCATATTTATCACCTTGCACAAAGCTAAAGTCCAAGTGGATCAAAGACCTCAACGTAAAACCAGACACACTAAACCGTCTAGAAGAAAAAGAGGGAAAGACCCTAGAACTCATTGGCACAGGAGACTTCTTCCTGAATAGAACACCAACAGCACAGGCTCTAAGATCAACAATCAATAAGTGGGACCTCATGAAGCTGAAAAGCTTCTGTAAAGCAAAAGACACTGTCATCCGAACGAAATGACAGCCAACAGATTGGGAAAGGATCATTACCAATCCCACTTCTGACAGAAGGCTAATATCCAATATATATATAAAGAACTCAAGAAGTTAAAAAGCAAGAAACCAAATAATCCAATTAAAAAATGGGGTATGGAGCTAAAAAGAGAACTGACTGTAGAGGATTATAGAATGGCAGAAAAACACTTAAAGAAATGGTTATATGTCTTAATATTTACTTTGATACACTGGTAGGTAGAGTCTTTCAGAGGCCCTCTGTGTTAGGCTCTTGTCCTGCTACTTGTTTTTTTCTACATGAATATCCATCCCATTTGTCTTTCTAAGTGAGGATTGATCATCTTATCCTAGGTCCTCTCTCTTGTTTATCTTCTTTAGGTATGTAGATTTCAGTGTGTTTATCCCATCTTATAGGTCTATATAAGTGAATATATACCAAGTGTTTCTTTCTGCTTTTGGTATACCTCACTCAGGATGATCGTTTCCAGGTCCCACCATTTGCCTGCAAATTTCATGATTTTCTCATTTTTAATTGCAGAGTAGTATTCCATTGTGTAAAACTACCACAATTTCAGTATCCATTCCTCAACTGAGGGACATCTGGATTGTTTCCAGATTCTGGCTATTACGAATAAAGCTGCTATGAACATAGTTGAGCAAATGTCCTTGTTGTGTAGTTGAGCATCTTTTGGATATATGCCTAGGACTGGTTTAGCTGAATCTTGAGGAATCACTATTCCTAATTGTCTAAGAAAGCGCCAAATTGATTTCTGAAGTGGTTGTACAAGTTAGCAGTTCCACCAGCAATGTAGGAAGGTTCCCCTTTCTCCACAACCTCTCTAGCATGTGTTGTCACTTTTGTTTTTTATCTTAGCCATTCTGATGGGTGTAAGGTGAAATCTCAGGGTCATTTTGATTTGCATCTCCGTGATGGTTAAGGATGTTGAGCATTTCTTTTAAAAATACTCATAAAATATTTGCAAACTTAATCCAAGAATGCATTAAAGATATCATCAACCATGACCAAGTAAGCTTCATCCCAGGCATCCAGGGGTGGTTCAACATACGAAAATCCATCAGTGTAATCCACCGTATAAGTAACTGAAAGAAAGAAAGAAAGAAAGAAAGAAAGAAAGAAAGAAAGAAAGAAAGAAAGAAAGAAAGAAAGGACACATGATCATCTCCTTTAATGACGAAAAAACATTCAACAAAATTCAACACCTGTTCATGTTTAAAGTTTTGGATAGACTAGGCATTCAAGACACACACCTAAACATAGTAATAACAATATACAACAAGCCTATAACCAACATCAAACTAAATTGAGAGAAACTTTAATCAATCCCATTGAAATCTGGGACAAGTCAAGGCTGCCCACTCACTCCTTATCTCTTTAACATATTTCTTGAATCCTAGCTAGTGCAATATGACAACTAAAGCAGATGAAAGGGATACAATTCAGAAAGGAAGAAGCCAAAGTATCATAAATCGCAGATGATGTGAGAGTATACCTGAGTGACCCCAAAAATTCTACCAAAGACCTCCTTAAGCTGACAAACACCTTCAGCAATGTGGTTGGGTACAAAATTAACTAAAAAAAAAATCTCCCTCACTTTCAAGGCAGTTTAGACAACTGTTGGGGATGCTGCCCTTCCAGGGACTGCCAAGTAGCACTGTGAGAACAGTCACAGTAGGGAATAGCCTTGTCCCACTTCACTGAGCATGTTTGTGAATATCTGATTTTCACAGAATACAAAAAAGGGCAATTTAGCATTGGAATTCAATGAAAGGTCGAATGGCAATCCTTTTGCATGGACTAGCTTTCCTTTTATAATCTGACATCTGGCGCCTATTACCAGAACAAATTACAGCAGTTCTAAGCAGTGGATGAGGATGAGAACTTTCTGTTCTCAGGGGACTGAGCCATCAGTGTGAACAGAGGAACTGAGGCTCAAAACAAAGCAACCATAGAAACAGATTTGTATTTCTTCTGCAAGATTAAAGTCCCTGGTAAGTGAAGCTAAATAACAGAGGTATTCAATTTCAGAGTAACTGTTCTGTTGATGGTTCCAATTAATTTTATTTTGTAATAGGAAGTTCAAATGATTCTGTGAGATCTCACCAAAAAAAAAAAACTAAAATTTTACATCAATAATCAAGGTTTTGTTTTGTTTTATAAGAACAAAGAATAATTTTGTTTTTGGAAATATAATCCGTGTTCCCAATATGCTTTAATCAATCTGCAGCAGTTTCAAAAATTTTATCATTTAATTCAATAATTTTTCTTCTTCTTTAGTTGCCCATAGTTTTTTCTAAATTATTTTGTTAATTTACATTTTATATTGAGAATAATTTTATACTATAAATTCTAATTATGTTTTCCCCTTCCCCAACTTCTTCCGGACTATCCCCACCTCCTTTGCTACCCAAACACCCTTCCTCTCTTGCTCTTTCATTATGAAACACAGACATCTAAAAGAAAAATATTTATTTTGATGGATAGGTTGAAATCTATTTTTCTGAATTTACTTTAATATACATACATATACATGTATGAATAAAAGTGCAAACTAATTTACATTGTTTTAAATATATATTTATACATTTATCATTTAGTACTACAATGTTCAATTCTTCTTTATACTCATTTTTCTTATTTTAATTATATGTTAGTTTGTTTTATATTTATCCATCCAAGTATCAGTTCATATTTATTTGTATACATGTGCATAATTGTTTATGTATATGCTTTTCATTATGAACCAAAAAATAGCTTCACTAAATATTACATGAAAAATTATCCATGTTCTGTACTCAAAATGATAATTAGCTATGCTTACATGTGACAAATTTTTGCTTTATCCTAAGACATATTATATATTATCTACAAAATTACATGTTGAATTTAAATCAAAAACTCTTACCTACACTTAATTAAAAAAGCCACCTGACAGAGTAAACACATAAAATTTGGTGAAGAATAGCTGTTTTACTTACTGTTTTATTCTCTTATAAAGTACATAGGATATGTGATTAGTTAGTTTGACAAAGAGACTCCTATATGTTGTAAATATAATAAAGAGTCTGGAGACTTTTCTGTGAATGTTTCTGTTGAAGGTCCTGATAAATAGAGATCTGTCCACAATGACAGGATTATTGAGACTGGCTACTATGCATTGTGTTGTTGTTATTGTTGTTGTTCAGAATCTACTTCTGAAAAACAGATTTAAATGGTCCTTTTGTGTCTTGTTCTTGTTATTTGCATAACTATGCAATGTTTGCCTAATTATTTAGTCATAACAGGAAAATGGAAAATTCCCCTCATAGGGAGAGGAAAGATTTTAAAAGCCAGAAGACCAGGATGCTGGCTGCTTGATAGTTTATTTTAAATATGACAGAAAATCTCTACCCTTGAAATATCAACAAAAATGTTTCCAAAGTAAAACCCAAACAGTGACAATACCAATTAAGCATACCAATCTTGCTGGAAAAATTTTACAAAGTCCTGTATGAAAAGAAAGACCTGCAGGCAAGCAATCGCTGAGAGAGGGAGAGTTTTCACTCAAGATAAGCTTGCTGATAATTCATCTGAAGTGATTAGCAGTAAATGAACTCATTAGGCTGTGTGTGTGTTCTATAATGTTAACATATTATAACACATTATTTCCGTAGCATCTGCTTATAACAGTGATAGCAATGAGAGGGTCATGAACTGGACAGGGAATGGGGGCACAGGAGGTGCTTGCAGTGAGAAAAGTAGGAGTAGAAATGACATAAATGCAGCCTTCATGTATAAAGCTCTCAAAAAATTAAAAATTTTACTTCTATAAGTTATGATATCTCTATAAAATCTACAAATAACATGACCAAAACCTCCCAGAATAAAAATGAATCATTATTTTCATATTAAATTTATCTTTTATTGTATAGAGAAGGAATATAAGACTCCTGACAATGGGGCGTATAGAACCTGAACCATTTCCAGTAACTAAGCAAGACTTCTAATGGAGATATCAGGACACCAATCCAGCTCTTTGGAATCTGCTCCTTGGTGGTGCTTGGGTCTGAGAAACTTGGGCATAACAGTTTTCATGCAAGTGACTACAGGTGCCTTCAGAGAACAGAAAACAGTGACAATTTCTGGAGTTGAAAATACAGGTGGTGGTGAGCCACCAAACTTGGGTCCTGAGAATTAAAACTGAATTCTTTTCAAGGAAAGAAACTATTTTAAACCTCTACCCCATCTCTGATACTCTATTTAAGATGGTGTTATCTTGTGTTTTACTATTTCTTACTTTATTATGCTTTGAAGTTAATTTGTTTGTATTTTCATACATGTTAAGGTGAAGATTTCAATTATAGTTTTCAGACTATTATTCATTTCCATTCTCAGTATTATAGAACTAAACATTTCCTCCCTTAGGTAAGTTCAATGCATCCAATAAATGTTGACATGCTCTATCTTCATTCCTATGTGATTTAAATATTTTGCTTTCTTCTCTGCAATCTTCTCTTTTATGCGGAGGCTATTGAGGACTATATACTTAATTTCCAGGTATTCATGAATTGTCCAATATTCATTCATTATATGTTTACATAATCAGAGAAAATATTATTTAAATTGATTTTTTCAAAGTGGGTTTATAATTATTTGATATTTAGTATTTTGCCCATCATTTTTTGCATTATCTTTTCTCACACTTGCATGTAGACTACAGATTCCCCTCACTCCACTCTTCTCTCCACCAGATCCACCTCCTCAACTTCCCCCAGAAATCATCATGCCATGAAGCAATGCCAACTGAACAATGCACAAGACTAAATATGACCAGTAATAAACCATATATCTCATCATGGCTGGATGAGTCAACCTAGTATGTGGAAACAGGTCCCATGAGCAGACACAGAGTCAAAGATACCCTCCCTCACGCTGTTTGGAGTCGCAAAATGACACTAAGCCAGTAAGCATAACATATACACAAAGGACCTAGCACAGACCCATGTAGCCTCTACAATTGCTGCTTCAGTCTTTGTGGGCCCCTATGAGCCCTGCTTAGTTAATTTTGTTGGCAGTGTTCTCCTTGTGTTCTTGACCCACTGTCTCCCACAATTTCATCCCCCCCTCCTGTCTTAATAATTCTTTTTTAATTAAATTTTTATTTTTTATATTCATTATAATTTATTTACTTTGTATCCCAGGTGTAGCCCCCTTCCTCATTCCTTCCAAACCCTCCCTCCCTCCTTCCCCTCCAGAGTCCCTCTCCAAGTCCACTGATAGGGGAGTTCCTTATCTTATCAGGTCTCATCAGGATTGGCTGCATTGTCTTCTTCTGTGGCCTGTAAAGGATGTTCACCCCTCAGGGGGAGGTGATCAAAGAGCCAGCCACTGAGTTCATGGCAGCAACAGCCCCTGATACCATTACTAGGGAACCAATTTGAAACTTTGAAACTGAGAAGCCTATGGGCTTCATCAGAGCAGGGGGTCCAGGTCCTCTCCATGCAAAGTTCTTCGTTGGAATACCTGTCTCTGCAGTCTACCCTGGGCCCAGGTGTTTTAGCACTGTTGGTTTCTCTGCAGAGTATCTGTCCTCTCCAGGTAGGGCAAATGGTGGGAATTTGAAAAGATCATCCTGAGTGAGGTAACCCAGAAGAAGAAAAACAAATATGCTATATACTCATTTATAAGTGGATATTAGTCATATAATACAGGATAAATATACTAAAATCTATAGTCCTAAAGAAGCTAAACAAGGAGGACCCTAGGGAAGAGGCTGATACTGCACTCAGAAGGCCAAACAGGATAGACATTGGAAGTGGAAGACAAGGAACAGGACAGGAGCCTTCCACTGAGGACCTCTGAAAGATTCCACCCACTAGAGTGTTGAAGGAGATACTGAGACTGATAGCCAAACTTGGTGCAGAGTACAGGAAACCTTATGGAAGCAGAGGAAGATAGAACAGATAACTTCTTGATCATAAACTGGAGCTTGCATGTCCACTTTGCCATCTCACTGCTGGGAACCTATGTGGTTTTAACCTGTACATTCTTTGTGGATGGAGTTCACATGTGTGTCATTCTGGTTGTGTTTAGAAGACATAATTTACTTGATATCATCCATTCCTTCTGATCTTACAATCATTTTTTTCTTCCTCTTCTGCACAGTTCTCGACACTTCAAGAGGAGAGGTGTAAAAAAGGCATTTAGGAGTTAGTGTTGCAAATTTTCTCACTGTTCTCTAAACATTTCCAATTGTGGATCTTTCGACTGTAGGAAGAAATTTCCCTGATGAAGCCTTCAAAAGACAGTAATCTATGAATACACAAAAATGTCATTAAGAGTAAGAAATGCTCAACATCCTTAGTCATCAGGGAAATGCAAATCAAAACGACAATGAAATTTCACCTTAAACCTGTCAGAATGGATAAGATCAAAAACTCAAGTGACAGCATATGCTGGAGAGGATGTGCAGAAAGGGGAACCCTCCTCCATTGCTGGGGGGAATGTAAACTTGTACAACCACTCTGGAAATCAATTTGGTGCTTTCTTGGACAATTAGGAATAGTGATTCCTCAAGACCCAGCTATACCACTCTTAGACATATATCTAAAAGATGCTCAACTACACAACAAGGACATTTGCTCAACTATGTTCATAGCAGCTTTATTAGTAATAGCCAGAACCTGGAAACAGCCCAGATGTCCCTCAGTCGAAGAATGGATACAGTAACTCTGGTACTTTTACAGGATGGAATACTACTCAGCAATTAAAAATGAGAAAATCATGAAATTTGCAGGCAAATGGTGGGACCTGGAAACGATCTTCCTGAGTGAGGTATACCAAAAGCAGAAAGAAACACTTGGTATATACTCACTTATATAGACCTATAGGATAAGATGGACATGCTGAAATCTATACATCTAGGGAAGATAAGCAAGAAGGACCAAGGGTGGGATGATCAATCCTCGCTTAGATGGACAAACGGGATGGACATTGAATGTAGGAGAAAACAAGTAAAGGACAGGAGCCTATCAAAGAGGGCCTCTGAAAGACTCTAACTATCAATATATCAAAGCAGATATTAAGACTCACAAGCAAGCCTTCAGCAGAGTACAGAGAATCATATGAAAAAAAGGGGGAGTTAGTAAGACTTGGCAAAGGCAAGTTCCACAAAGACCAAATAGATCAGGGCACAGGGATCTTTTATGAGACTGTTTCCCCAACTAAGGACCATGTATGGATATAACCTAGAACAACTGCTCGGATGTGGCCCATAGTAGCTCAGTATCGAAGTGGAAACCCTAGTAAGGGGAACAGGGACTATTTCTGTCATGAACTCAAAGGCTGGCTCTTCGACCCCCGCCCCCCAGGGAGGAGCAGCCTAGCTAGATCCCAGAAGAAGATATTGCAGCCAGCCCTGAAGAGACCTGATAAGCTAGGGTCAGATGGAAGGGGGGTGGCCCTCCCCTATCAGTGGACTTGGAGGAGGGGCAGGGAGAATATGAGGGAGGGATGGGGACAGTGGGAGAGAATGAGGGTAGGGGGCTACAGCTGGGATACAAAGTATATAACCTGTGATTAATATAAAAATAAAGTACTTTTTAAAAAGCTTTTAAGGTAATTTTATTGCTATGTTTCTTTAGGAGAACAGTAGTATTTGATTTTTTTTCCATCGTTGGCCACTCCAGTCTCAGATTCTTCACCATAGTATCTAATATAACAATCTGTCATGGATTACAGCTTACAAGAGGACCTTATATCCAATCATGGTGTGGTTAGTTACTCTCAGTGTTTACTGGTATTGTACCAAGGTATCTTGCAGATAGGTTTCCCCTAGAAATCAAAGGGTTTGTAGCTGGATTGATGTTTATTTTTCTCTTCTGAAACCATGTAGTGTTCAAGTAACACTTTAACTAGGGTTGAAGCCTCCATTGACGAAACAGCTTGGCCTTTCCTTGTTCAATGAGATATGTAAGCATTATTTTCAGCATTAGGGTCTAAAAGTTGGCTTATGGAGTGCAAACTGCAGCCTTAACAATAGCTTAAAATGTTCCATAATTCCCAGGAGATCTGTTAGCCAACAACTTAAACTCAGCACTAGAGGTTTAACATGGTAACAAAAATCTGGTTCTGAATTTGTCTCCCCCATTTTTTAGTGACTCTGTTTATAATTTATTCATATATATGGAGAAATATTTGTTTATCCAAATTCATTGCTGCTTTATTCTTAATAGCCAGAACTTGTCAATGGCCTATATATTCATCAACGAAAGAATGGGTACTAAACCAATGGTGCATTTATTCGTACACAATGAAATATGATTCAGCTGTTTAAAAATACAAAATTTGCAGGTAAATGGATAGAACTAGAAATAATAATTCTTAATAAGGTAATCTTGACCCCAAAAGACAAATAATGCATGTTTTATATGTGGATGTTATATTTTGATCCTTTGCATGAGAAAGTAGGTCTTTCTTTTCATAGAATTTAATTTTTTTATTAATGACAGTTTTTTCACTTTGTATCCCAGCTGTAGCTCTTCCCTTGTCCAGTTCCAACCCACTCTCCCTCATCTCCTCCCATGCCACTCCCCAAGTGCACTGATCAGGAACTCCTCCTCTCTTTCCCTCTAGCCTATCAGGTCTCATCAGGACTGGCTGCATTGTTTTCCTCTGTACCTGGTAAGGCTGCTCTCCCCTAAAGGGGTGATGATCAAAGAGCCAGCCATTGAGTTCATGTCAGAGATAGTCCCTGTTCCCATTACTAAGGAACCCACTTGGATACTGAGCTGCCATGGACTACATCTGTGCAGGGGTTCTAGGTTATCTCCATGCATGGTCCTTGGTTTGAGTGTCAGACTCAGAAAGGCTCCCTGGGCCCAGATTTTTCATTTATCAATGAGAAATACTCTGTTATACAAAACTATATAAACAAGATTATAAAGCTCATTTTACTGCATCTTAATAGCCACAGAGTTATTATAATGTGTGGCAATTTTATGTAGGTACAATCCCATATATCTGTTTTTTTTTTCTCTTTTTCAAATTCAAGGCCCTGTTTCTTTTTGAATTGCTATTATATATACATACATATACATGTGTGTGTGTGTGTACACCAAAATATATACTCAGTTTGCCTCTATAATGTTACTTGTTTGTATGTTTACAGGGCTGGCTGTTTGTTATTGAACAGTCAGTTCGTGTGCTCTCTCCTCAGGAAAATATTTTTCTGACCTCAGAATTCCTTAGTTGCCTATAGTTCTTTGTGTAGGGTTAAGACTTGTTGGGATTTCCCTAATCTGCCTTGCATGTCTATTTTTGTTGGTCATGCTCATCTGATGTTTTGGCAGTCATATTGCTGAGACTTTATGGACATAAATTCTGATACCAGTAGGAGACATTCTCTCATGGTCATCTGGACCTCTGGCTCTCACAATCTTTCTGCTCCTCTTGTAAAGTGTTCCCTGAGATCTATGTGTGGCAGTTGTTTTGTAGATGTGTCCGTTGGCACTGAGTTCCACAACTCTGCACTTTGCTTGGTTGCTGTTTTATATAATGATCTCTCTTTGATGCAAAAATTTGTTTCTATAAATTAAAACAGGCAAATACAAGAGCATAGCATACGACTAAAATGTGTGGGTTAGATGCAGATTCCTGCAGCTTACTTTACTTAGTATAGAACCTAAGATTGTGCTTTGGAAAATACGGTTATCATTCCTTTCTCTTGAAACATCATAAAAAGAAACAAACATTGTATGCAAACATTAGCATGGATTAATCAGTTTTGTCTAATGTGTTGTAATCAAGTACAAGAGCTCAGTACAGAGCAATTGGCAGCTACAAATTTTATTCACAATCTACATTAATAAACAATTCAACATTTCTTGAAATTTTCTGATAGTTTTTAGTTCCTTTCTTCTTTTTCCTTTCTTTTTGAAATGTGTTTGTCAATTGTTGTTTAGCTTTTTCTCTGAATTCTCAAACATTTATTTGTAAAATTTCTTTGTAATGAAATATATTTTGCATAAAAAATGTAGCCATAAAATTTTAATTATACCTATTGGCATGATTTACATTATATTACCTTATACTGTTAGGAACAAATTCTAAAATATGAAAATAAGTTAGTTTATTTCTTCCTAGAATATGTTTTCTTGTGAGGCTTCAGGTAAGAAATAATGAGATTTATTTTTCTGAGACCACCATGCATTGGCCATGTAGGCAGAGCTAGAAAATTACAAAGAAAATAGATAATTTGCTCTTCCACTGAGGTAAGAAGAACTTGGAGGAACAAACAGACATGTGAGTAAACCATTATGACATTGAGATAATTGGAATGGGAGAAAGCTATTAGCCATATGTAAATACAGTAGGAAATACACCTAAGTTATTGTCACAAAGGTCAGCAATACCTTTAGATTAGAAGTTGTATTTGAGTAATGAGAGCTTTCAAGAAAATCAGTCAAAGAAGCATGACTGCAAAAATAAGAGTTTTCAATCAAATTACAAACTAATCTTGTTTATAAGACATATTGTAAGCCAGCGTGTCAGAAAGTATTTGTATAATCCTGGGCACTACTAGACACTTGTACACTCATGTAGTTTATGTGTGTTATACATCAAAAAAAAAAAAAAAGGCAAAGTTAAGGCAGAGTGAAACACTCCCTGAATCTTGTGAATAAAAATTTAACAGTAGCAGCAATTTTTCCTGTGGTCATGTTTCTCCATATTAGGAATAAAGTAAAGAACTTTAATTATATATTGTAAGCTGCAATCTAAAGGCCTGGAATTGTTTTAGGAAAGATTTTCATATAGAAGGCACTAAGGTCAGATGGAAGGGGAGGAGGACCTCCCCTACCAGTGGACTGGGGGAGGGGCAGGTGAGGAAAGTAAGGAGGGTGGGTAGGATTGGGAGGGGATGAGGGAGTGGGCTACAGTTGGGATACAAAGTAAATTAATTTTAATAATTTTAAAAATATTTAAAAATATTTAAAACAAATGAAATAAAATGACTGCCCACTACAACAGTGAGCAAGTGGAATGGACCTACAGACTCCTATGTGAAGACACAAAGATGTCTTGGAATCAACGTGGGCAGTTCAAATAAACAGATTGAGATTTAAAGGTAACTGAAAAGGAACATCAGAACTTAAGGCACAGACAATATCAACGATCCAATTGCTGAAAACAGAGATAATTGTTTTGTTTTCTTTTGTTTTAATATTCTGTCATTGTAACTTCATCATTAATTATTCAGTATGTCCATGAAGTATTTTTGTTTAAAATTCCTTCAGGGCACCAACTTATGAAAAATTTTAGCATCATAGTCTTCTTATTTTAGAGTTTTGGGCTTCTAGAGAAAAATAATTCTTTCCTCGTTTTTTTTTTCCTTCCTTTCTTCCATCCTTCCATTTTTCCATCCTTCCTTTCTTCCTTCCTAACTTTCTTCTTTTTTGTTTTTCTTTCTGTCGTTCTGGTTTTCCTTTATTTTCCCTTTCTTTCTTCCATTCCTCTTACCTTCCCTTCTCCTCATTTACATTTGGTGTACACCTGAACACGTTGAAGCAAAGTGTCAACCATTCAGATTCATCTCATCAAAAATATTTACTAGACAGTTCAAATGGAAAAGTCTGTTAATTTTCTCTAATTCAAGCATGCTCTCACTTTCAAAATATGTTCTTTGTGTCATCATCTAAATGACCTCCTCTTACACACACAAGTAAGGTATGACTTTCTAGGTCAGGCTTACTAGATGAGAAAAAAAAGACTTCAGAGAGAATGGTAAATCTACTACAAATAACACCCCACTAACATTTTCTTGACTCTTGATACTCCTCTTCTAAAGGAAAACGCCTTCCTTAATTTTCTGAGTGCAAATATTTCCTTTATGTAGCATATATGCAAAGAAAATCTTTTATTTTTATGAAAATATTGTTTCAGAAGTGAACTGGAACTTCTCTATCTTGCTTTTATATGTTTAATCATTATGCAGAGATGTTGAAGCAGAGTGACAGCACTAAACTCTCCTTGGACTCTGCATCCTTGGGATACTGTCTCAAATTATTTTATTGCCTATTATCTGTGTGCAGTGACATCCAATTCCCCCTTGATTGAAACAACTGAAAATCCACTTTTATAATACTGTTAATGATTTCTATTTTGTTCCACCCAACACTTAGTTTACTATTTTCATCTCATTTAATTAAGAGCAAAATCGACAAATTTCATTTCTGGAAATGTGTGAAAGTTCATTTAACCCCTTGAATCCCTCTTTCCCTTTCCACTCCTTGCTTTTCTCAGATTTTTGCTGATATTTTTCTATATCATCTTAGTTGTGAATATAATACCAGCAAGTAAAGAGGGTTTAAATGACTTGTCTATCTCCCCACTCTCAACACTTTGTAGCCATGCAAACCCAATAAATTAAAGAGCTATTAGTTTTCTGAAAACAAAAATAGACAAATTAATATACTGTTAAATGTGAAGTTCTTAAGAATCACTAATCTGACATCAGAAATCTGAAATTCTCCAAAATCTGAAAATTTGAGTTTTCATAGGTTGTCAAAAGAATCTTATCCTTAACCTTAAATAGTGAGTCACAATAAAGAAAAATAAAAAATAAAAATAATATTAAAAATTGAGTAAAATTACCCCCGGGATTTATTGTGCTTATAATACATATATTACTGTCATTATTAGGCTGCAATCCCAAGCCTAAATAAAGCATTTTGTGAATGTAAAAATTCCATAACTCTGAATATCCTGAAAGAGTTAAGATAATAAATATTAATCAATCTGTTCAAAAGTATGCTTTGTTTTCATTGCTTATAGAAATAAAGAGAAAAATCTGTTGGAAAAAGTGAAATACTATAAAATAAAATAATAAAGTAACGATAAGGTTCTGGAAGGAAGATACAGCAGGTTGTGAGATGTAGTAGATAACAATTATTTAAAGACTGGGTTTGTGTGTATGCACATGTTTGAATATTTCTGAGAACAATAAATGTATCTATGGATTTACAAGTGCTTTACTATTACAGAAATATAACAAATGAGGAAGTTTTATTTTATTTGTAAGAATATATTCAAGTTATTACCCATAATTGTTTTTCAGTATCTATTAAATGTCAGAAAGTAGGCCAGATATTATTATTCACAAATTTCATTACTGCCTTTAAATATTATTTCATGTTCTGACCTTTTAATTTTTTTCAGTAGATACTATACAAAATTATTAATACAGTATTTTGATTTGTCTTCTGTTTTCTAGGGTTCTTCAATGTCTTTGCTAAAATAGATCTGGGGGAGGTTGTTGAGACTTGGGGAGAACAAGAGCTCCACAAAGACCAAACTGAGCCGGGCACAGGGTCTTGTATGAGACGGTTTCTACAATCAAGGACCATGTGTGGATGTGGACTGGAACCCCCGCACGGATGGGGCCCATGATAACTTGGTGTAGGGCTGAAGACCCTATTCAGGGAAACAGGGACTGTTTCAGTCATGATCTTGATGGCTGACTCTTTGACCCTCCCCCATATAAGCCTGGGAGTGACAGACTGGCTAG
>CM053748.1:40949883-40973865 GCA_028658305.1 Pachyuromys duprasi | reverse complement strand
AAGGGAGGGAGTGGGAGGGTAGGAGGGAATGGGGGAGGGGGCTACGCCTGGGATTCAAAGTACCCAACCTGTGATTGAGATAAAAATAAATAAATTAAAAAAAAAAAACTAAGAGTAAATTTACTCAGTTAGTAAAGGACAAGTCCTCAAAATGGAATCCTGATTAATACCTAATTTCACTGAAATAATATGAAAGCAATGATGTCACTCCTTTCAGATGTACAACATCTCACTTATGGAAGTGCGATCTGTACTTTAACCTTGTTTTAACTGCCTGTATCTCTTTTGTCCACTGCTACATTCAGTGGAGGCCATGCTTGTTCACCACTAAGAGGCACATGTTACACATCCTTACCAACCATGAGTTGTCTTCTGTGCTATTGGTCACAGCCATTTGAGAGGGGTAAGATGGAATCTCAAATTACTTTTGATCTGCATTTCCCTGATCAATAAGGATATTGAAGATTTCTTTAAGTTATTCCCATTCATTTGAAATTCTTCCATTGAGAATTCCATGTTCAGATCTGTACCCCAGTGTTTCACTACATTATTTGGTTGGCTGTTGTCTAGTTTCTTGAATTCTCTGTATATTTTAGGTGTTTTCCCCCTATTGAAAACAGAGTTTGTGAAAATATTTTTCTATTATAAAGGCTGTACCATTGTCCTTTTGGTGGTGTCCTTTGCTTTACTAAAACTTGGCTAGTAGAACAAGAATTTAGACAGGCTCTGTGGAAATCAATATAACAGTGCCTTCCTAAACTGAGAATCAGTCTACCTCATGATCCAGCTCTTGGGCTCAAAGGACACACCATCTAACCATAAAGGCATTTATTCAACTATGTTCATGGAGACATTATTCATAAGAGTGAGAAACTGGAAAAAAAAAACTAGATGTCTCTCAGCCAACAATATGGATAAAGAAAATATGATAATGTTACACAGCAGAGTATGAAACAGCTGTTAAACAATGTCATCATGAAATTTGCAGGCAACTGTATGTAACTAAAAAAATGTCTTCCTGAGTGACATAACCCAGACTCAGAAGACAAACATCATATGCATGCACTAATAAATGGATGTGATCTGTTCAGTAAATGATAATTATGCTATGACCCACAGACCCAGAATGGTTGCATAACAAGGAGGGCTCTGAGGCAGGGTGCATGGATCTCCCTGCTAAGGGGACACAGTTTTTATGAATGGACTTGGATGCTGGAAAGGAGAAAGGAGGAAACAGGTGGGTGGGAGTACTGAGAGAGACTACTAGAATTAGAAGGCATTTCTGGAGCAATATTGAAACCTAGAGCTGTAGAATTTCCCAGAATTCTATGATGGTGACATTATTGAGGACGCCTAGTGATGAAGGATATGGAGTCTGAAATGGCCATTTTTGGTAACCAGGAAACTTCCAAGGGTGGTACTGGGACACTGATCCAACTACAAATCCTTCTGCCTACAATCTATCATACCTATGAGACCTATGAGGTATGCTGGAGCAATGGAGGTGCAGAACTAGTGAGAGTGGCCAAGCAGTGACTGACCCACATCATGGAAAGGAGCCGATGTCCGACACTGCCTTGATGACCAGGAACTGCAGGCTGGATTTTCCAGAAACCAATGATGGAAAAAAATCAATCAAATTATTCCTAATGATCTGCTATGCACATAAATCAGTGCCTAGCCCAATTGTCATGATGGGGGGGGGGGTTCCCTCTACCAGCTGAGAGATGGAAGTGCAGAGAAGAGAACCACAGCCAAATATTAGGTGGAGAAAGATTCTAAATTTGAAAATTATATTGGGTGTATCCCTTAGGAGTTTGGGGAACATTATAGAAAGCCAAAGGGAAGACATATCTCGGGACAATGAAGCTAGAGGGAAGACGTCTCTCTAGATGACAGAGCCAGATGGGTAGAGGACAACAGAATACAGATGACAGAATCAACTAGGCAGGGCTCAAAGAAGCTCAAAGACTGTAGAGGCAATTACAGAGCCTGCATGGGTCTGTACTGGGTTCTATGCATATATGATATGGCTATGTAGCTTGGTGTTCTTGTGGGACTCCTAACAGTGGAAATGGAGGTGTCCTTGACTCTTTTGTCCTCTCTTAGGACCCTTTTCCTCCTGTCATGTTGCCTTGCCCAGCCCTGATAGAAGGCTATGTGCCTCTCTAATTGAAACTTGTTATGTCATGTTTGGTTGATATCACTGGGAGGCCTGATATTTTCTAAAATAAAACATAGTAGGGGTTGATTTGAGGGCTTGGAAAAAGGAGCTGAGGGAAAAGGAAAGACAGAGAAGTTGAGGGAAGGAATACTCATTGATTGGGACATATTCTATGAGACAATAATTTTAAAAACTAGTGAGCTACTTGAAATAGGATCGTGAGACTTTCAGGTAGAAAATGCAAGGAAAGTAACTTAGTTTAGAGACTGAATAAAATTTACAGGACATAAATTGAAGCCTTGTCTGAGCAGGGAAGAGTTTGTTAAATATGACAGGGGAAAAGCAGGTGTTGGAGAGATGGCTTAGTCCTTAACAGATCTTGCAGAAAATCCAAGCTCAATTCTCAGAATGCACTTCCAGTACCTCCCAAAAGCCTGTGACTGCAGCTTCAAAGATCTGAGGCCCTATTCTGGACTCTGAAGGCACACAGTTGGCATCTGAATTTGATTTGCTTAATGTAACTAATATGAGTGAAAATGTTTTGTCTGATTGTATTTTATTTTACTATAATTTATTATTATGCCTTAGTAGCCTCTTTGTTTTATAAAAAGATATGGAAAGGGAGTGAATCTGGATGGGAGGAGAGGTGGGAGGAAAAAGAGAAGGATAGGGAGGGAAAACTGTAATCAGAATATATTATAGAATATCAGTTTAAATGCTATTACACAAACAATCAAACTTGGTAAAATCCAAAGACACCAAAGATTGATCATCTTAGCCATTTTTTCCCTGTTTATGTATAGTACTGAGCAAGAAATTTACACAACTGGTATTGACTGCCCTTAGAGCAAAATGAATCTTTACTAAATAATATTGAACTAAATAATGACATATTTGCATTTCTATAGTTTCATAAGCACTACCAATTCTATATTCATAGTTGCATCACATCATGGTGTTCTGATAAATGCTGGTATGGCAATTTGTTAGATTTGGGACATTATAGCATTTGCGAAAAACCCTGCCATGATTTAAATTAAAAGAGACAGAAAGAGAGAGAGAGAAAGAGAGAGAGAGAGAGAGAGAGAGAGAGAGAGAGAGAGAGAGAGAGAGAGAACAAGTGAGTGAGAGAGAGTTTTGAGAGGGATTTTATCTTTAAACATTTTTTGTGCTTTAAAAATCTTTTGGGGGATTTTTAGGTAAAAGACTCACGTTAACATCATAAGAAGCTGAGTATAGATTCTCATCACCTAACAAATTATGATCATATGTTGTACGTTCAAGCACTGTCAAGGCAAAGACCTATTCTTTCCTACAGGTAATCTTTCAGGTAAGTGAGATATCCTGCCTCCAAAACTAAGGTGGAGAATAACAAAGAAAGATAACTCATATTGACCTCTAACATGTAAATACCTGCGCAAGCACAAATAACACACACACACACACACACACTATCCGAGAAAAGGAATAAAAAGAGAGAAAGATGTTTTTCAAATCCAGGGATATAGTTGTGGTAATATTCACAGACCCAAAGAAGATAAGTAACAAGGAGGATGTAAGAAAGATGCTTAAATCTCACTCAGAAGAGGAAATAGAAAAGACATGGGAAACAGTTGAAGAGGGAACAAGATATGAGAGGGAGTTCAGGGAGAAATAAGAGTAGAGATTAGACCTGGGGAGAGTGGGAGGCAAGGGGATAGAGGGTCTGAAAAAAGAAGAGAAACTGTGGTTGGAGGCATCTCTGTGACAATCTGGAGACCAAGAACAGGGTAGGCTCCTGGGGGAATATGGTGGTGATTCGATCAGAGACTCCTAGTAGCAGAGGTCATGGAGAGTACAGAGAACACCATCTAACTCTACAGGACTCGTGTGGAGAGAGAGCAACACCAACCTCCCCACAAGAACTTCAACCCAAAATTTACCCTGCCTACAAGATGCACAGGAAAAATGATAGAGCAGAGATTGAGGGGAATGTACAACAAACGCTTGGCCCAACCTGAGACACACCCCCATAGGAGAGACACTGACTGACCATATTAAGGATATTCTGCTATGCTCAAAGACAGGAGCCTATCATAACTATCCTCTGAGGGGATCGACCCAACTGCAGAAACTCACAGCCAAACATTGGTGAAGCATAGGGAGTCTTGAGAAAAAGTGAGGGAAGGATAGAAGGACCTGGAGGTGGCAGGAGCTCCACAAGAAGACTGACAGAGCCAGCCAACCAGGCCCCAGAGGGGCTTGGGGAGACTGAAGTATTAGCCAGGAAGTACGCATAGACTTGACCTAGGACCCCTACATAGAAGTAGCCAATGGGAACCTCAGACTTCGTGTAGGCCCCTAATAAGGGGAGTGGAGACTGTCTCTGACATGGAGTCTGTAGCCTGCCTTTTGTTTACTTCCCCCTGGCATGGCTGCCTTACCAGGCCACAGGGGAAAAGGATGAGCTCAGTCCTGAAGCTACTTGATGAACTGGGGTGGAATGGTGTCAGGGTGGGCAGGAACTCCCCTTCTCTGAGGAACTGTGGAAGGTGTAAGCAGGAAGAAGGAAGGGTGGGACAGGGAAGAGAGGAGGAAGGGGCTGAAACCAGGATGTAAAGTTTATGAATAAATTAATTATTTTTTTTAAGTTGATGCTTTGAGTGATGTGGGGATTGTAATTTCCAGTTTTCATTCTGTAGTGAATGCGGAAGTTGATGCAAATTGAGAACCATGTTATGAACATTCATCAAAGTTTAATCTTGTGATGTTCTGGAAAGATGGGGGTCATCACAAACTGGAAAGGAGGTGAGAAATAGATGGAAAATCCAGGAGAAGTCACAAACTCTTTTGTAGACTCAGTGAAAATGTTTGCAGCTTTACTGATTCTAAACTTCAAGATAATAATGGTAATGCAAGGTATTATAATTTTAAAATGTGCTTAGAAAAAGCAACATAATCAAAAGTAAGTACTTGCCACATTAGTAGGTAACTTTACTTTCACTGTTGGCTAGATTGTATGGTTGAAAGATCCCTAAAATATTTTTCAATATTATTTAACTTAAATATTTTTAAAATATGGAAAAAGGCAATTACCTTCATTGACTTTTTCCTCTATCCTGAAAATAATTTGAACTTTACATCATTACAAATGAGTCACGTAATTGTCTTAAGGAATACATCATAAATTCATCATTATTGTTCCTTATATACCAAAAATGTGGCTTTAGGGATAAACTTGGGCAAGAAAGACAGCCACACTTCAGAAAAGAACTCTATTGAAAAATTATTTGTAGATAGTATCATGCTGACATCATTCATGGCCACATTCTGAATCAACTATCTTGAGCTTCAAAAGATGAAGAAAGTACACTGTACCATAACTATCAGCTGTGAGCAACCAAAAGGAAGAAAGTTTTTATAATGACACATCTCAACCACATATGAAGTAAAAACTGAAGAGATGTGTCAAATCAGGTGAATATGCACGCAGAACACAGTGACTGCCTCAAAGTGGAGTTTGTTTTTCAGACTCATCTCACTGTCTGAAGTGGGAACAGTCACTTATAGAATCTACTGGTAGTTTTTAAAAACTCTTATTATTGTGGCAAAGCATAATCACAGAAATTCTGAAACAGATACTCACAGAAATTGTAGAAGTAGTTATCACATTAAATTTTCAATATCAAGAAACCATTAAAATACCATTAAAACAATATGATTCAAATTCTTCCCCAAATAATTAGTTGAAACCATCATGGAATTTGACATGCAACAACTAGAACACTTTCTGAATGAAAGAAATACAGCGTTCTCTGTAAGGATTTCAGAAGAGAGATTTTATGATGTCTAATCACTGACAGCCACCTTCATGTCAGTATTTGTTTCAAATTATGAATTTAACAGCACTATTTAATGATTACAATGGCGGTGAGCTTATAATAGCCAAGACAAGAATAAGGGTACAATTGTAGCTGTGGTTGGCTTGGAGACTGTCCTAGAGTGATGACATACATGTTTATGCATTTTAAAACTTTCTCTTGCCTGTGTTCCTTTTATAACATTTAATTCCAGAACATGAAGGGCTTGCTAAGATCTGTGTAAGTTTTTGCTGTAGATGACTAAGGCAAATAGTGCCTTGATTAAAGCAAAATCTTGGTAGTAGTTAGATTTTTTGACATTGCAGGAAGATTATGTTATAAACATGTAATAGTATTGTAATAGCTTCACATAAAACAATTACCATCCATTTCCTCCAAAAAACTGTATGCTATGCCCATATAGCATTTCTTAGCTCCCTTAGTATACATATACCATCATCCAGAAGAATCAGTATGATAAAACCAGAAAGTGGAGGTTAGTCTAAAGTGGGCAATTAAAATCAAAGAAATGCATGGTGTTGTAAATAAGAAATATGAATGCTTTGGGCTGTATAATATTATTTGTTATTTTTGCTATAATTATTACTATGGTATTATCTAACCCTCTATCACAAATATTAAGACACAGAAACCTGTTAGCTTTCATGACTGTAGAATTTACCTTGGGCCTGGCAGGCATTCCTACCTATGCTGTCTGGATCACCTCACCATCCATGTCCCAGCCCCCATCCAATGCCATCCTCCTTAACCATCATATCTTCCATTCATAATCTTATAAATATTTGTTTTTATACTTCATCTGGGTCCTTTCACGCCATTATTGGAGTCCTTCCTCCTGGCCCAATGTTGTTTCTTCTCCAGGCTAACCCATCCTGGAATCCTCATCCTTCTCTTCCTCTCTGCCTCCCATGATTCTCTCCAAAGCCTAGGAACCTTAGCCATGCCTACTTCATTCTGCCCTGCCCAGGTATAAGCTGTTTAATGAACCAATCAGATATAATGACTTAGGCAGGGAACAGGGACTGCCTCTGTGTTTGTTCAAAACACAAAACAAGCATAGGTATAACCATATCTTGAAGGCCAACATTGGAACAACCCCCAACAGCATGTTCTGATGTCTGTCTTTCCATATCTTATCTTACTAGGCATAAATCCACAAAACACTAAAGTGAATTATCTGTCCAACTTTATCTGGCAACTAGAGATGGTAACATCACTGAATATAAACATTCATAAACTTGATGTTTCATAAATGGTGATTATCACATTTTTCAGATTTTTGTTTGTGAAACATTTTTCTATGTGCTTTTAAGGGTAGAAGCACAAATAAAGCTCCAGAGCTTACAAGTGATCTGAAATGATAAGGCACATACACATGAAATTTAATTTGGAAACACATTTGTGCATATAATCTACACATTCCTTACTCCCTGTAAGGATAAAGAGATAAAAGAGAAAATACAGCACAAATAACCATGAGCGCAAAATGATTCTAGTGAAATGTTGATTACGAAAAGTGAAAATAAAATCTTCTATGGAAAAACAAGCATAATAGCTGACATATCCCTGCAATACTGCAGTGCCAAGAAGATTAAGAATAATCTAATTTTCAATCCATAATTGTATTGTTCCAAAATAACACTACAACACATCCAGGATTAAATCAGATCTTCGTAACATAAAGGGCTCAATGAATGTAGAGGTCAAACCTGCACTGAAAAGCACTAAGCCATGATAGATAGTGTCTGTCTATATAAAACACAACTAAGGAAATCATTGATTCCCACTGAGCTTTAGAGCAGGAATTGATACAGAGTGGTAAAGAACACATGGTCATGCTATGGGCTGGCTAATGGGATTGTAGGTGACAGTGTTTCTGAGTGCTGACAATTGTGAGGAGTACCACTTGCTGAGTTTATGATGAAACACCTGTGTGTTTTTACTTTTTTATCATATTCAGTTTTATTTTCCTGTATCAAGTGTTTTCACACCTATTTCTTTGAAGTGTTTGAGTACTCTTTCATAGAGAACAGCTAATGAGCATGCAGCCGAGAGTCTTATAAATATACTGGTACTTCAAAATACATTCTATTTACAATAGGTATTATGTTCAAAATTTGTTCTGACTAAATATACTATAAACATGTTCTGTGCTTATGAAATTAAAGCATAGTTTCTTGAATATTTCAAATAAACAATATAATCACTGTTAAAATAAAATTTAAAATTGATATCCATTTAAATATTTGCATTACTATAATACACAAGTCTTTTCCCATTCTAACCACAGATAGAGAAATTTTGTAGTTCAGTAACAAAATTTGATCAAAATTATTTGATCATTTTATTATTTTTCAAGAGATACTTTATTATTTATTGAATAGCATTTTCTAATAAAACCTTTTTAATTTATTCTGTTGTAACACATTTTAGTGACCTATGAAATTCCAGTAAAATTTAAGATATTTAAAAGAACATAAAATGACTATATTTTTAGAAATCTGGAATTTTTTTTAAAAACTGTCTTACATTGGAAAAAGATGTAGCATTGCAGTTATTGATTTCAAGTCTACTGTCTATTTTTGTTTAAACCCAATAAACATTTCTGAACACATTGTCGTTATTTTGTAGATAGAATCTGTTTATTTTGCCAATGCATGTAGAAAGAGAAAAATATCCTACTATGTCTTCCTATTTATTTACTATTTTAGATATATTTTTCTAGAGATTTAGAAATTTCCCCCCAAAATGAAATCAATATGTTACATAAGAGAATGTTATTTAATAGTTGTATTTTTTTTCACTTAAACACTATCTAGAACTATTAGTTCAACCAGTGTTTCCACAAAATTCTAGGCTGATAGAAGTTCTGTCATCTAAGTAACAGCCAATAAGTCTAAAACTATTTGAAAAAAATAAAGTCCTATAACTTATGAGTTAATTTATCTAATGTGCAGCAGAGACACATGGACATGTAACCACAGTTATCTAACTATGAATTTTCTGTTTGTGATTTGTTTTCTCATCACGGGGCCAGTTTTGCATCTTTGAAATTTAAGTTTTATACACCTGTTTTCATCTATTTTAATACCAGGCATTTGGCCTTGATAGGAGAACATCTAGGACAAATAAGAAGGATATAGCAGCAAAGAAAATGACTCACGTTTTAAAACTAAACATAAATCAGGAATTAGAAGAAAGTCTCAGGTGAGACCAGTAGACCATCTGGAATTCTTTTATTTTCTCATTCTGATATACCATCTATTTTCCATCAACAGTGTCACAGTATCATCCTCCTGGAGTGACACAAACTTATCAATATTTTCTCTGGAAATAGTATCATATATATGTATCTATGTATCACATTAATGGATAAGGACAACCTTAGGAAATGCTTATGAGCAAAATAGCGGTGTTTTCATGAACATCTTCCTATTATCTTGTTATTTGAGAATTTTATTTTCCATTTTGTGATAAATACTTCCCTCATGTTGAAATGTTGTGTGGAGAAGTATTCATATCTCAAGGCTAAGGTCAAAGAGTATAAAGGCAATTTTGTTCCAAAATGCCATTTTTATGATCTAAACCCTTCAAATTCTAAATCAGCTTCTTGGAAACACTAGGACTATTCAGGTCTGGCTTGGAAAAGTTAGCTTCTTAAAGGCTGCATTGTGTTCTGCTTTTTTGTGAATTACATGCAGATTCATATTACCTTCTCCATGCTCACTTGCCAAATTCCCACTGCCAAATATCAGGACCATTGTACTTAATTCTCTTACTGAAATATAAAATAGAAATATCCTGTCTATACAGACACTGTTCATAAAATCTAGATAAGACAAAGAGCTAGTATTATTTATAGAAGTAAATAAAATAAAAGCTAATTAAATCACAGTTCTTAGCCTGAAAACAAGAAAATGGTAACACATTTATAAAAAGATTCTCATTTCTTGGAAAAGTGATTTTCTATTTTCCATTTAACTGGGGCAGGAGCCAATTATACAATATTTTGAAATATAAAATAAAGTAGGATGCTTCTTAATTATGTTTCTAGAAAATGTGAAGTTTCTCAAGTTACTTCACATGCAGAATAAATGGAAAAAAAGTGTTATAATACTGTGAGATGATTGGTATGTCTCAAAATCCAGAGCTCATATTTAAAACCAACCATAGGTCCCTGAACCTGAGAAAAGAAGCCACAAAATCATAAGTTAAGTTTATCAAAATAGTGATTCATATCACTAATTATAATGATTAACAACAAAAATGAAGTAGAGCAAAAATACACATGTTTGAGAGGAAAGGAAGAGATGGAAATAGCTTTGGGTAGCAGGAACTGTTTCTAATATTGGATGGAGAAAGGAGTTAACATTTGATTCTAACAATCATATTTATTAAAGTAAAGAAAATAGAAATAGCATTTAGTTGTTGTTTTCTTCGTATTTGTATTTTATATTGATTTTCTTGGCCATAGTTCTTCCATTACATATAATGCTTTATTTTACTATAACTAAAAACTTCCAGGTTACTAGTTTTAAATTCCTCCCTCTGTATATGTCTGATGATATGTTTATATACACATTTTTATGCTTACATAATCATGAGTGAAATAAATGTTACAGAGACTTAAGAAAACTAAGTTATTTTAGCTCTTGAAACATCTACATTTCTGTAATTCTCAGTTTTATATTGGTAGTGAAGTCTCTATTAATGTTTTGATATCTGAGTAAACAACACATTTATTTCTTTTTTTCTATAAATGTCATCACTTGTAAATGTCAAGATAAACTTTTTGAATGTTATGTAGCTTAACATGTCAAATATCATTGACATAAAAAATGGAGAATGAATCACATATGGAAGGGTGTATCCAAACTTCATCCCTATATGAATACTTTGAGACAAAGCAAAGATAAAAGTGTTTACTGATTTGGCAAGAAAATACCTTATAAAAAGTGATATAATTCGTCTTTAACAAAAGGATGCATTAGATAAAAAATGTCACATTCTTCTCTTCCTAGGGAGTTGACTGAAAGACATTGGTAAATTACATTCAGGATAGGATACCATACATTATTTTGTGACTTATATTACTATTTAATCATACTGTTCTGAAGCAAAAATGTTATAGTAGACATATCTGTCTTCAATCCAGAAGTTTAAAGAGCATACTTTGAAGATAGTGGGCCAGAGTTAGTTGAGTCCATAGTAAAATCCATATGCTAAAGGCTGACACTGATTGTGACGTGTGCTAAGACATCAGATTTGAAGGACAAGCATTGGAGGTGATAAAGGTGCAGTCATGAAGATAGAACTGATGCCCTTATGAGAAAAGAGACAAACATCAGAGCATTCTTTCCACTGCTAACACACATTGGAAGGTCAGCTGCACGCTGGAAGCGAAGGCTTCCGGGCCCAGATCTGCTGCATCCTGACCACAGGTTTCCAGGTTACAGAATGATACAAACTGGTGTTTTTTTTTTTATTTGATAAATCTGTGTGTTTGTCTAGATGTAATTTAACCATTTTGTATAGATTAAATTTATTAATTCACTTAATCTTAATATTTATTTACTTTGGTTCTAATAATCCAATCTATCACTACAACAAAGTGAATATTTTATTGGTAAATAGATTCCCATCAGCTTAGTGAATGCTTTACTCAAAATATTGCACTGTATGTCAAATAATTTTTTTTGTATTTGGGTAGATTTTAGAATAATAAGATTAACTAGGCAATATCTCTCTTTAAATCAGATTTGCTTAGGGGATGCTAATAAGATTCCAGGAATTTTATCAGTTACAGAAGGCTGAAACCAATGTAGGATCCTTCACTGTCTTCCAGGCCTTATTCTCAAATAATGATTAGAAATATCTGGTAAACTGTCAGACATAGAGATTTTGTTAGTGATGTTCTTGGTGACTACAACAAAACAAGCAAACAACTGAAAGAGAAATAGCCACAGATATAGCAGCCTTGTCAAACATTTTCCAGTGCATTCACAAGGGCCCCTGCCTATGCGTGCACACACAAACACAACACAAACACACACACACACACACACACACACACACACACGTTACACACTGAGGAGCCCAGGAATGGTTAATGTTTTCTAGAGTTGCTAATGTCCCAACTGTCACCAAGATCTGTTACTGTAGGTTGTAGCTTTGATTTTTTTTTTTTTTGTAGAGAAAAGTAACTACTTAACAATAACACCACCAACAAAACTCCATCATATGGCTATATTGATAAATTTCAAATATTAGAACTGTGAAATGGCATTGCCTTGATCCCTGTCAGGTATGAGAAGAGTTTATCTGTGCCTTAATAAAAACACTAGTATGATGAGATACATAGATCAGATCATCAAAGAACTTTCTAGAGTGGATGATTAGGAGGTGAAGAGCCCAAGTTTTTATATTTGTTTGTAAAAACTACTCCTGCTCATTCTTGAAACCAGGAGTCTGGTGTCTATATAGTATATTTAGAGTAAAGAAAACTCAGCTTAAATTTTTCAATATAGATGTTTGAAGGAACCAAGTTGAACTCCTAAGAATTCTGTTGCCTATGTTGAACCCTAATGAAAGGTATATGGATCACAATTAGATAATTAATAGTCTTTGTATAGGAGCAGTAATTACACTTCTGTATGAACTAAATGTGTGAAAGTGATCAAATAAGTAATAATTTGTGGAGAAAAAAGGGGGGAAGTCCTGTTGCAGAGCTTCAAGGACAAGAGAAGAAAAAGAGGGTATACAGGAGGGAGAGACTGTCCTTGACATGTGAGAATACGGATTTCAAGTAGACAGCAATTCACCAACTAACCCTGCTGCAGAACGGGCTGTCACTTAATAAGCACAGGGGACCAAGGATATATAAAAAAATAATACTTTACACACATGACAATAAAAATGTGCCCTCTTTGGAGTCAGAAAGGCTTAGAATTAGAACCTAGTTTGATATTGTCTGGTTATGTGATTATTAACTTTTATTGTTTTAGGATTGTTTTATCTCTTCTGTGTTTTTTGTTTTTCCATATGAAATTGAGAATTGTTCTCTCAAGGTCTGTAAAGAATTATGTTGCTATTTTGATAGGAATTACATTAAATCTGT
Source organism: Pachyuromys duprasi (assembly GCA_028658305.1). Classification (NCBI taxonomy): domain Eukaryota; kingdom Metazoa; phylum Chordata; class Mammalia; order Rodentia; family Muridae; genus Pachyuromys; species Pachyuromys duprasi. Next base: position 40,960,724 of record CM053748.1, on the reverse strand, counting down.
AGATTGCTTTGTGTAGGATGTACATTTTCACTATCCATGAGCTTGGGAGATCTTTCCATCTTCTGGTTTATTCTTCAATTTCTTTCTTCAGAGACTTGCTGTTTGTTTCATACAGGTCTTTCATTGCTTGGTAATCACCCTGAACAAAAGTAAAGTACAGATGGATCAAAGACCTCAACATAAAACCAAACACACTAAATCTGTTAGAAGAAAAGGTGCAAAAGAGCCTTGAACTTATTGGCATGAGAGACAACTTCCTGAACAGAACACCAACAACACAGGATCTAAGATTAACAATCAATAAATGGGACCTCCTGAAACTTAAAAGCTTCTGTAGATCAAAGCACACTGTCAAAGATCAAAACAACAGCCTACAGACTGGAAAAAGATCTTCACCAACCCTATATCCTACAGAGCGTTAATGTCCAGAATATATAAAGAAGTCAAGAAATTAAACACCAATAAAGCATTTAATCCAATTTAAAAATGGGATACAGAGCTAAACAGAGAATTCTCAACAGAGGGATATAGAATGATAAAGAAACAGTCAAAGAAGTGCTCAACATTTTTAATCATCGGGGAACTCTGAGATTCTATTTCACACCAATCAAAATGGCTAAGACCAGGTGACAATACATGCTGGAATGGATGTGGAGACAAGGAAACCCTACTTGATTGCTAGCAGGAATACAGAGAGATACAACCACTTTGGAAATCAATCTGGCACTTTCTCAGAAAATTAGGAGTAGTACTACTTCACGATCCAGCTATAACACTCCTGGGCATATACCCCAAACATACTCCAACATACAACAAGGATATTTGCTCAACTATGTTTAGAGCAGCTTTATTCATGATAGCCAGAATCTGGAAACAACCTAGATGTTCCTCAACTAAAGAATGGATACAGAAATTGTGGTACATTTACACAATAGAATACTACTCAGCTATTAAAAACAAGAAAATTATGAAATTTACAGGCACATGGATAGAACTAGAAAAGAGCATCCTGAGTGAGGTATCCCAGAAGCAGAAAGACATGCATGGTATACACTTACTTATAAGTGGATATTAGTCATATAAATATATGATAGCCATACTAAAATATACAAACTTAAAGGAGCTAACAATAAGGAAGACCCTAGGGAAGATGCTTTATTCTCATTCAAAAGGAAATACAGGATAGAAACCAGAAGCTGTAGAAGAGAGGGAATAGGTTGGGAGTTTACCACAGATGTCCTTTAAAAGATTCAACCCAGCAGTGGATAGAAGCATACGCAGAGACTCACTTTGAACAGAGCATAGGGAGACTTATGGAAGAAGAGCAATATAGAAGAACCAGGAGACAGGAACCCCACAAAAGACCAACTAAGCCAGAAGAAGCTGAGCCCATGGGCTACTGAAGATAGTGATGCATCAACCAAAGACCATGCATAGAGAGGACCTGAACTCCCTGCTCAGATATCGCCCACAAACAGCTCAGCCTTTATGTGGGTTCCCTAGTAAGGAGAGAAGAGACAGTCTCTGACATGAACTCGGTTGCCTGCTCCTTGATCACCTCTCCCTGGTGGGGTGACCTAGCCGGTCCACAAAAGAAAAGGATCCAGGAAGTCCTGACAGGACCTTATAGGATAGGGTCAGTAGGAGATGAGGACTTCCTCGATCAGTGGACTACAGGAGATGGATAGAGTAAGAAGAGGGAGAGAGGGTAGGACCAGGAGGAGATGAGGGAGAAGCTTACAACCTGGATACAAAGTATATAAATTCTAAAATAATAATAATAGAAAAAAGATTGAAAAAAGAATATGTGGTATATTTCCACAATAGAGAAATACTCAGTTGTGTGTGTGGATATATATATATATATATATATATATATATATATATATATATATATATATATATATATTATATAAAATGCAAGTTGCAGGCAAATGGATACAACTGAAAAGATCACCTTAGTGAAGTAACTCAGATAGGGAAAGAAAAACGTCGTATGTATTCACAGAAAAGAAGTGGTGTATTACTGAGATATTTGGAGAAGTTGGTAAAAAGAAACACCTGCATTGTGTGTCGAGTGTCATGCAGAGCAAGCCTTATTCTCAGCAGTGTCGGCAGTTTAGACGTTTTCAATGGAGCACGAAATATATTCGGATATATACCATACTTATGTATAAATTGTTTAAAATGCAAAAATGTGGATATTAGCCATTAAATAAAGGACAACCAAGCTACAATCCGTGTACCCGAAGGCGTAAGGTAAATAGGAGGGTTATAGAGGGGAAGCATGGATCTCCTGAGGAAGGGAAAATATAATAAGGGGCTGGTGGGAGCAGGATAAGAGAGGGAGATGGGAGAATGAGAGCCAGGAAGAAAGTTCAGAAAGAGATAGATGAGAGTGGGCTGCATTTGTGGGATGGTGTAGAAACCCAGTGCAGTCAAAACTTCCTGGCGTATATGAAGGTGATCCTACTGAGGGTTTCTATTGAAGAGATAAAGTATGAACTGCACATCTCTTGTAGTTGGCAAGGCTCCCAGTGGGGGAACTAAGATGCTTTTGGTTGAGTTTCAGTCTGAGAGGGTCCCATCGAAATGCCCAAACAACCCAGTCTGATGCTAAGACAGAGACTTGCTCTCTAAAATCTGACAGTGAGGCTCCATTGCTGAGGACAATATCCACAGTGTTCATTTAAGTAGAGAGTTCAAGCTGATGCCTGCATGGAGCCTTCACCCCTAAGTTCTAGGCATGCTGGTACAGAAAGGTACTCTACAGCAGTGAAAGAAAAACCCTTACAACAACCCAGCCATAAAACATTTGACTTACAATCTTCTTGACTGCAAGATGTGCTGGGGGCAATGGTGGCTCAGAACCTGTGGGAATGGCCAACAAATGTCTGTTTAACTTAAGGTCCATATCTTGAAAGGGAGCCCATGCCCTATATTTCCTGGATGTCCACGACCTAGAGACTGGATAGCCCAGAGACCTAGAGTAAAAACAATTATACCTGGTCAAAAAATTCAATGAAATGATTCCTAAAGATATTATGCTATATTAACAGGTCAATGCCTTGTCAAGTTGTCAGAGAGGCTTCCTCTGACAGCAGATAAGAGCATATATAGAGACCCACGGCCAGTCATTTTATGGAGGAAGGTTCCTACTTGGAGATTTACATTGGGTCTGTCCCACTGGAGCGGGGAGAATACTGAGGAAGAGTGCTACAAAATATTTTAGGATTAAGATGGGATGGAGGACTGACTGGGATAATGAGAACCACTGAATCAACTAAGCAAAGAGAATATGGGCTCACAGAGACAAAAGTAGCAAGCACAGGGCCTACAGAAGTCTGTACAAGGTCTTCTGCCTATATGTTATGTCTGTTAGCTTGCTGTTTTTCTGAAATTACTAAATGTGGGAGCAGGTGTGGCTTTGACCCTTTTTGTGCTCCTGGGACTCCTTTTGTCTCATTGGGTTGTCTTGTGCAGCCTCTGTGTGAGGGCTTTTGTCTTGTCTTATTTTAATTTGTTTTGTTGCTTTTGGTCATTATCTCCCACAGCCTGTTCTTCTCTTAAGGTAGATGGGGAGGGAGTAGTTGGCAGGAGCGGGTTCTGAGGATGTGGGCAAAAGCTGGGAGGAGTAGAGGAAGGGTAAGCTTGTTAGGATGTATTGTATGAGTGAAGAATAAATTTTCAATTTTTAATTTTTATTTATTTTTAAGTAATTTATTTATTTTTATATTAATCACAGGTTATATACTTTGGATCCCAGCTGTAGCCCCCTCCCTCATTCTCTCCCACTCTACCCATCCCTCCCTCATATTCCCCCTGCCTCCTCCAAGTCCTCTGATAGGAGAAGGCCTCCCCCCCTTTCATCTAACTCTAGCTTATCATGTCTCTACAGGGCTGGCTGCAATGTCCTCTTCTGGGATCTAGCTAGGCTGCTCCCCCCTCAGTGGGGGGAGGGGGCAGGTCAAAGAGCAAGCCATTGAGTTCATGACAGAAATAGTCCCTGTTCCCCTTACTAGGGCACATGGTTGGAAACTGAGCTACCATGGGCCACATCCAAGCAGGGGTTCTAGTTTATATCAATACATTGTCCTTGGTTAGAGAAAGAGGCTCATAAAAGACCCCTGTGCCCTGATCTATTTGTTCTTTGTGGAGTTCTTGTCCTCACCAAGTCTTACTAAACCCCCCCACCTTTTTTTTTCATATGATTCCCTGCACTCTACCGAAGGCTTGGTTGTGAGTCTTAATATCTGCTTTGATACATTGCTAGTTAGAGTCTTTCAGAGGCCCTCTGTAGTAGGCTCCTGTCCTGTTGCTTGTTTTCTCCCAAGTTCAATGTCCATCCCATTTGTCCATCTAAGTGAGGATTGATCATCCCACCCTGGGTCCTCCTTCTTACTTATTTTCCCTAAGTGTATAGATTACACCATGTCCATCCTATTCTGTAGGTCTATATAAGTGAGTATATACCAAGTGTTTCTTTCTGCTTTTGGGATACCTCACTCAGGGTGATCATTTCCAGGTCCCACCATTTCCCTGCAAATTTCATGATTTTCGTGTTTTTAATTGCAGAGTAGTATTCCATTGTGTAAAAGTAGCACAATTTCTGTATCCATTTGTTGCTTTTTAACTTCTTGAGTTCTTTATATATACTGGATATTAGCCCTTTGTCCGATGTAGGGTTGGTGAAGATCCTTTCCCAGTCTGTAGGCTGTCATTTTATTCTGACGACAGTGTCTTTTTCTTTACAGAAGCTTTTTAGTTTCATGAGGTCCCATTTATTTATTGTTGATCTTAGAGCCTGTGCTGTTGGTATTCTGTTCAGGAAGTATTATCCTGTGCCAATGAGTTCTAGGGTCTTCCCGACTTTTGCGTCTAACCGGTTTAGTGTGTCTGGTTTTATGTTGAGGTCTTTGATCCACTTGGACTTTAGTTTTGTGCAGGGTGATAAATATGGATCTATTTTTATTTTTCTGCATATAGACCTCCAGTTGGATCAGCACCATTTGTTGAAGATGCTGTCTTTTAGCCATTGAATGGTTTTGGCATCTTTGTCAAAAATCAAGTTTCCATAGGTGTGTAGGTTCATTTCAGGGTCTTCTATTAGGTTCCATTTATCCACTATTCTGTTTCTATGCCAATACCATGCAGTTTTTATGACTATTGCTCTGTAGTACAGCTTGAGATCAGGGATGGAGATATCTCCAGATGATCTGTTGTTGGACAGGATAGTTTTGGAAATTCTGAGTTTTTTGTTTCTGCATATGAACTTGAGAATCTTTCTTTCAAGGTCTGTGAAGAATTGTGTTGGTATTTTGATGGGAATTGCATTGAATCTGTAGATTGCTTTTGGGAGAATGGCTATTTTCACTATGTTAATCCTACCCATCCATGAGCATGGGAGGTCTTTCTATCATCTGATACCTAAACTTAGAAAAGGCAATATACGGCAAGCCTATAGCCAACATCAAACTTAATGGAGAGAAACTAAAATCAATCCCACTGAAATCAGGGACAAGACAAGGCTGCCCACTCTCTCCATATCTCTTCAATATAGTACTTGAAGTCCTAGCTAGAGCAATAAGACAACTAAAGGAGATCAAAGGATACAAATTGGAAAGGAAGAAGTAAAAGTATCACTATTTGCAGATGATATGATAATATTCATGAGTGACTCCAAAAATTCAACCAGAGAACTGCTTCAACTGATAAACACCTTCAATAAAGTGGCTGGATACAAAATCAACTAAAAAAATTCAGAAGCTCTCCTCTATACCAAAGACAAAAGTTCCAAGAAAGAAATTAGGGAAACAACACCCTTCACAATAGCCACTAATAACATAAAATACCTTGGGGTGACTCTAACCAAGCAAGTGAAACACCTGTTTGAAAAAAAAAAAAACTTCAAATATCTGAAGGAAGAATCTATTTTCAATTAAAAAAAAATAACAGAAAAGGAAAACTGACACAGGGGTTCTGACACACAATAAAAATTGACCAGCAGTCTGTTTTCTATTACCTATTTATGCTGAATGTGAAGATTATCTTTGGGGTATATTTATATTTTCTTATTTTGGCAGACTGTGAAACTCTAGGAGCTGTTTCTGTTCAGGGAGTGACAGAAGATATCTGCATTGTTACTCACTTATGTTTATAATCATTATGGTACAATGTCTTAGGCAGACTTGAGTTTGGAAAAAGAATAAATTTTAACAATATCTTCAATGATATAACCTACAACTAATTGATAAAAGTTCTAATAGTAGCAAGTATCAGTATCTATAAACTAATTTAAAATATCTTCTGTTCACTTCAGTGAGAAGACATAGTTTATGATAAATCTTTACTAAAGCCTGATAATTTTCAGTTAAATATAAATAGCCATTTCAGGTCTTCACTCAGGTGTTTTCAAAAGGTCATATCAGTAGACACAGAGATCTCTAACACAATCCCTTATGTTATTTTTCTCTCATTAGCACTATTTAGCAATTCTGTTCAAAGGCAAATCAAATGTGAAAGATATTGTAATCCCTGTTATCCATTTAAAAATGTGCACAAATGAGAAGCAAGTTTCTATTTTTCACAATTATCAACTTTTTCTTGAATGGGAAAGATAGTTGCCTAAATTGTGTGATGCTTGTCAATCAAGAATGTAAGACTGCCTGGAGCACTTGGAAAAGACTTGAGTTGCTTTGGGCTATTTTAGAAAATAATTTGATTTTTTTTTATTTATATACTTTCTATCCCTTTGCCTTAATGGCTTCACCTTGTGTGTCCAATGGAACATTTTGGTATACAGCAGGGAAGAATATTTTACAGAATAGGTATTAATAATTCTCTGATTTTGTTTAAATTATGAGAGTTTGTTTCGATGGCTGCAGATTACAAGTATTGTTGTTTGTATTGCTTTGAGGATAATCATCACTCCTTTACTTCTTCAACATCCTTCTGTGTACCTCCTTCTCCTTCCTTAAAATCAAGCTATAGTTGGCTGATAAGGGAAGACTTTAGATATTTTTACTGGTTTATACTTTGACAGCTGCTGTGACATGCAAAAATAGGTACCACACTGAATGCAGATTCTCCTCACAAGTTCATTCCTCCTTCTGGATACAAATTAACACAAAAGCCAAGAAAAACATTTCTAAATGGTGCCAACATTCTTTTATTATAAATTTGTTTATTTTTATATCAATCACAGGTTAGGTTTTTTGCATCCCATGTGTAGCCCCCTCCCTCAATCCCTTCCACCCTCCCAACCCTCCCTCATCTCCTCCCCGCCCCCTCCAAGTCCATCACCAGAGGAGGATCTCCTCCCCTTCCATCTGATCATCTTGTCTCCTCATGGCTGGCTGCAATATCCTCCCCTGGTATCTAGCCAGGCTGTTACTCCCTGGCATGTATGGGGGAGGGTCAAAGAGTCAGCCATCAAGTTCAAGACTGAAACAGTCCCTGTTTCCCTTACTAGGGTCTTCAGTTCGATGCTGAGCTATCATGGGCCACACCTGAGCAGGGGTTCTAGGCCATATCCATATATGGTCCTTGGTTGGAGAAAGTGTCTCATATAAGACCCCTGTGCCCTGTACAGTTTGATCTTTGTGGAGCTCTTGTTCTCCCCAAGTCTTACTAACTTCCCCTATTTTTATTATTACTTCCCGCCCTCTGCCAAGGGCTTAATTGTGAGTCTTAATATCTGCTTTGATACATTGCTATACCGATTCTTTCATAGGTCCTCTTTGGTATGCTCCTGTCCTGTTGCTTGTTTTCTCCTCCATTTAGTGTCCATCCTATTAGTTCATCTAAACAAGCATTGATCATACCAACCTGATCTTCTCTATCTATCCTGGGTGTGTAGATTTCAGCATGACCTTCCTATCCTATAGGTCTATATAAGTGAGTATATACCATATGTTTCTTTCTGCTTTTGGGGTACCTCACTTAGGATGATCATTTCCAGGTCCCACCATTTGCTGCGAATTTCATGATTTCCTCCTTTTTAATTGCTGAGTAGTATTCCATTGTGTAAAAGTACCACAATTACGGTATTCATTCCTCAAGTGAGGGACATCTGGGTTGTGTCCAGGTTATGGCTATTACAAATAAAGCAGCAATGAACATAGTTGAGCAAATGTCCTTGTTATGTACTTGAGCATCTTTTGGATATATGCCTAAGAGTGGTATAACTAGGTCTTGAGGAATCACTATTCCTAATTGTCTAAGAAAGCTCAAAATTGATTTCCAAAGTGGTTGTACAAGTTTGCATTCCCACCAGCAATGGAGGAGGGTTCCTCTTTCTCCACGACTTCTCCAGTATGCGATGTCACTAGAGTTTTTTATCTTAGCCATTCTGGTGGGTGTAAGGTGGAATCTAAGGGTCGTTTTGATTTGCAACTCCCTGATGGCTAAGGACGTTGAGCATTTCTTTAAGTGTTTTTCTGCCATTCTATAATCCTCTACGGTCAGTTCTCTTTTTAGCTCCATACCCCATTTTTTAATTGGATTACTTGGTTTCTTGCTTTTTAACTTCTTGAGTTATTTATGTATACTGGATGTTAGCCCTCTGTCAGAAGTAGGATTGGTAATGATTCTTTCCCAATCTGTAGGCTGTCGTTTCGTTCGGATGACAGTGTCCTTTGCTTTACAGAAGCTTTTCAGCTTCATGAGGTCCCACTTATTGATTGTTGATCTTAGAGCCTGTGCTGTTTTTGTTCTATTCAGAAAGTATTCTCCTGTGCCAATAAGTTCTAGGGTCTTCCCCACTTTTTCTTCTTTTTTTCCCACTTTTTCTTCTAACTGGTTTAGTGTGTCTGGTTTTATGTTGAGGTTTTTGTTCCACATGGACTTTAGTTTTGTGCAAGGTGATAAATATGGATCTATTCTCATTTTTCTGCTTACAGATATCCAGTTGGACCAGCACCATTTGTTGAAGATGCTGTCTTTTTTCCAATGAATGGTTTTGGCTTCTTTGTCAAAAATCAAGTTTCCATAGGTGTGTGGGTTCATTTCAGGGTCTTCTCTTCGGTTCCACAGGATCCACTATTCTGTTTCTATGCCAATACCATACAGTTTTTATAACTATTGCTCTGTGATACAGCTTGAGATCAGGGATGGATATACTTCCAGATGATCTGTTGTTGTAGAGGATTGTTGTGGAGATTCTGGGTTTTTTGTTTCTCCATATGAAGTTGAGTATTTTTCTTTCAAGGTCTGTGAAGAATTGTGTTGGTATTTTGATGGGGATTGCATTGAATCTGTAGATTGCTTTTGGGAGAATGGCTATTTTCACTATGTTAATTTTACCTATCCATGAGCATGGGAGGTCTTTCCACCTTCTAATATCTTCTTCAATTTCTTTCTTCAGAGATTTGATTTTTTTTTTTCCTATAGGTCTTTCACTTGCTTGATTAGAGTCACCCCAAGGTACTTTATGTTATTAGTGGCTATTGTGAAGGGTGTTATTTCCCTAATTTCCCTTTTGGCCCTTTTGTCTTTGGTGTACAATAGGGCTTCTGTTTTTTTTGAGTTGATTTTGTATCCAGCCACTTTACTGAAGGTGTTTATCAGTTGAAGGAGTTCTCTGGTTGAATTTTTTGGGTTCACTCATGTATATTATCATATCGTCTGCAAATAGTGATACTTTGACTTCTTCTTTTCCAATTTGTATTTCCTTGATCTCCTTTAGTTATCTTATTGTTCTAGCTAGGACTTCAAGTATCATGTTGAAGAGATATGGAGATAATGGGCAGCATTGCCTAGTCCCTGGTTTCAGTGGGATTGATTTTAGTTTCTCTCCATTGAGTATGATGTTAGCTATAGGCTTGCTGTATATTGCCTTTACTATTTTTAGGTATGTGCCTTGTATCCCTAGTCTCTCCAAGACTTTAAATATGAACGGGTGATGGATTTTGTCAAATTCTTTTTCAGCATCTAGGGAGATGATCATGTGTTTTTTCTCCTTTAGTTTGTTTATATGGTGGATCACATTGATGGATTTGCTTATGTTGAACCACGCTGGCATGCCTGGAATGAAGCCTATTTGGTCATGGTGGATGATATCCTTTATGTGCTCTTGGATTCAGTTTGCAAGTATTTTTAAAATTTATTTATTTTATATCAATCACAGGTTAGGTACTTTGAATCCCAGGCGTAGCCCCCTCCCTCATTCCATCCTACCCTCCCTCTCACTCCCTCATTTCCCTCCTCTCTGCCCCCTCCAAGTCCACCAACAGGGGAGGACCTCCTCCCTTTCTATCCAACCCCAGCTTATCCTGTCTGCTCAGGGCTGGCTGCAATGTCCTCCCCTGGGACCTAGCCAGTCTGTCACTCCCCAGCTTGTATGGGGGAGGGTCAATGAGTCAGCCATCAAGATCATGACTGAAACAGTCTCTGTTTTCCTCACTAGGGTATTCAGTCCTACACCGAGCTATCATGGGCCCCATCTGAGCTGGTCCAACTGGATATCTGTATGCAGAAAAATGAAAATAGATCCATATTTATCAACTTGCACAAAGCTAAAGTCCAAGTGGATCAAAGACCTCAACATAAAACCAGGCACAGTTTGCATGTACTTTATTGAGTTTTTTGCATCAATGTTCATAAGAGAGATAGGTCTGAAGTTCTCTTTTTTTGTTGGATCTTTGTGTGGTTTAGGTATCAAGTTGACTGTGGCTTCATAGAAAGAGTTTGGTAATTTTCCTTCTATTTCTATTTTGTGGAACACTTTATAAAGAATAGGTGTTAGGGCTTCTTTGAAGGTCTGGTAGAATTCTGCTCTAAAACCATCTGGCCCAGGGCTTTTTTCGTAGGGAGGCTGTTGATGACTTCTTCTATTTCCTTGG
>CM053748.1:40912050-40942011 GCA_028658305.1 Pachyuromys duprasi | reverse complement strand
CACCCACCAGAATGGCTAAGATCAAAAATTCTAGTGACAACACATGCTGGAGAGGTTGTAGAGAAAGGGGAACCCTCCTACATTGCTGGTGGGAATGCAAACTTGTACAACCACTCTGGAAATCAATTTGGCACTTTCTCACACAATTAGGAATTGTGATTCCTCAAGACCCAGCTATACCACTCTTTGGCATATATCCAAAAGATGCTCAAGTACACAACAAGGACATTTGCTCAACTATGTTCATAGCTGCTTTATTTGTAATAGCCAGAACCTAGAAACAACCCAGATGTCCCTCACTTGAGGAATGGATACAGAAATTATGGTACTTTTACACAATGGAATACTACTCAGCAATTACAAAGGAGGAAATCATGAAATTTGCAGGCAAATGGTGGGACCTAGATGAATCTTGAGGTAGCACTATTCCTAATTTTCTGAGAAAACATGAGATTTATTTCCAAAGTGGTTGCATATCTTTATGTTCCCACCAGCAATGGAATAGCATTTCCCTTTCTCCATAACCTCTCCAGCATGTGTCATTCCTTGAATTTATTATTTTATCCATCATGATGGGTGGAAGGTGGATTCTGAGGGTCATTTTCATTTCCATTTTCTGGATGACTAAGGACATTGAGAATTTCTCTGTTTTTCTCTACCATTCAATATTCCTCTGTTGAGAATTCTGTTTAGCTCTGTAAACCATTTTTAATTGAATTATTTGGTTGGATGGTATTTAACTTCTTGAGTTCTTTATATATTCTGGATATTTGGCCTCTGTCAGATATAGGGTTGATGAAGATAGTCTTTCCAATCTGCAGTCTGTCATTTTGTTCTGTTGATTGCGTCCTTTGCTTTACAGAAGCTTTTCAGTTTCGGGAGGTCCCATTTATTGATTGTTGATCTTAGAAGCTGAGCTGTTGGTGTTTTATTCAGGAAGTTGTCTATTGTGCCAATGAAGTCAAGACTCTTCCCCCACTTTTTCTTCTGACCAATTTGATATATCTGGTGTAATGAAGACTTTGACCCACTTGGACTATATGGACTATATGTGCAGGGTGTTAAGTATGGGTCTATTTGCACTTTTCTACATGTAGACATCCAGCTAGACCAACATTTTGTTGAAAATGCTGTCTTTTATCCATTGTATGGTTTTGGCTTCTTTCTCAAAATTCAGGTGTCTGTAGGTATGTGGGTTTATTTCTGGGTCTTCAGTCTGATTCTGATGATCCTCCAGTCTCTTTCTATGCCAGTGTGATGCATTTTTTTATTACTGTTGCTCTATAGAACAACTTGAGATCAGAGATCAAGATACCTCCAGAAGATATTTTATTGTACAGTACTTTTTTTTAAGCAATTCTGGGGTTTTCTTTTTCTATGTGAAGCTGAGAATTGTTCCTGCAATATCTGTAAAGAATTGTGTTTGTATTTTGAAGGGAATTGCATTGAATCTGTAGATTGTTTTTAGTAGGATGGCCACTTTACTGTGTCAATCCTACCAATCCCTGACCATGGGTGAACTTTCTGTCTCAGAGCAATCCCTCTTATGAACATTGAAACAAAAATATGCAATAAATACTCGCAAACTGAATCAAAGAACACATCAAAGATATGATCCACTATGTCCTTTTTAATTAATTTTTTTTATATCGATTACATTTTATTTACTTTGTATTCCAGCTGTAGCCCCCTCCCTCATTCTCTCCCAATCCCACCCTTCCTCCCTAATTGCCTCTCCCCAATCCACTGATAGGGGAGGTCCTCCCCTCCTTCCATTGGACCCTAGCTTATCAGATCTCTTCAGGACTGGCTGCAATGTCCTCCTCTGTGGACTAGCAAGGCTGCTCCTCCCTCGGGCGTGGGGTAGGTCAAAGAGCCAGCCACTTATTTCATGTCAGAGACAGTCCTTGTTCCCCTTACTAGGGTACCCACTTGGATATTGAGCTACCATGGGCAATGTTTGAGCAGAGGTTCTAGGTTATATACATGCATGGTCCTTGGTTGGAGAAACAGTCTCAGAAAAGACCCCTGTGCCCAGATATATTTTGTCCTTGTGGAGCTCCTGTCCTCTCCAGGTCAAACTAACTCTCCCTTCTTTCATATGATTCCCTGTACTCTGCCCATGGTTTGTTTATGAGTCTCAGCATCTGCTTTGATACACTGCTAGGTAGTCTTTCAGAGGCCCTCTGTGGTAGGCTCCTGTCCTGTTTCTTGTTTTCTCCTACTTCCAATGTCCATTTCATTTGTCTTTCTAAAGATTGATCATGCTACCCCAGGTCCTCCTTCTTGTTTACCTTCTTTAGGTGTACAGATTTCAGTATGTTTACTATGTCCAAGTAGCCTTCATCCTAGGTATCCAAGGCTGGTTCAATATATGGAAATCATTCCATGTAATCCACCATATAAACAAGTTGAAAGGAAAAAAATCACATGATCATCTCCTTAGATACAGAAAAGGCATTTGACAAAATTCAACACCTATTCATGTTTTAAGTTTTGGAGAGATGAGGGAATCAAAGCACATACCTAAACATAGTAAAGGTAATATACAGAAAGCCTAATCCCATCATCAAACTAAATGGAGAGAAACTAAAATCAATCCCACTGAAAATAGGAACAAGGAGATGCTCTGCCTGTAACTATACATCATAGTACTTAATGTCCTGGCTAGAACAATAACACAACTTAAGAAGACAAAGGGGATACAAATGAGAAAGGAAAAAGTCACTATTTGAAGATGATATGATAGTGTACATGACTGACATCAAAAATTCTACCAGCAAATACCTACAGCTGATAAACACCTTTAGTCAAGTGGCTGGATGCAAAATTAACTCAAATAATACCTCCTGTATGTGAAAGACAAAAGGGCTGAGAAAGAAATTGAGAAAATAATACCCTTCACAATAGCCACAAATAACATAAAGTACCTTGGTGTCACTTTAACCAAGCAAGTGAAAAACTTGTATGAAAAAAAATCAAGTCTCTGAAGAAAGAAATTGAAGAAGGTATCTTCATGCACGCTTTTTTTTTCATATAGCTATTTTTTTTTATTTTGTTCTACAAAAATTTCTTTTGGCTTTCGGAGTTCCATGATTTAGTTAAAGACATGTTCATTGTACTGTGGACATGGCCATTCTTGGATTTAATTTAACCAGAATTCTCTCCCTACAGTCCTAAACTTGCCCCAAACTTTATTTTATTTAAGAAAAGTTTATAGTCACTACAGTGTACTAACTGGACCTTTATTTTGTTCTATTATAAATCCAAGAGTTTTTCTCTCTTTCACTCTTGCCCCTCTCTGTCTCTCTCTGTCTCTCTGTCTCTGTCTCTGTCTCTGTCTCTGTCTCTGTCTCTGTCTCTCTCTCTCTCTCTCTCTCTCTCACACACACACACACACACATTCTCTCTTTAACTCTTACACTCTCCCATCTCTCCATCATTCTCTCCAGACCTCACACATACTCAGCAAGTCCTCTGACACTTAACTTCATCCTCAACATACTACACAAGCTTTTAATGATTAAAAAGAAATATATTGCTCCCCGGAGTTATATTACCACAATATATTATTACTGTTTAATTAGCTTTCTGTTGCTTACTAAACCATGAGCAAACTGGGAGAGAAAGGGTTTATTTCAATTTTCCATTTGCAGTCCATCATGGAGCGAATTCATAGCAAGAACTCAAGCAGGGCAAGAACAACAGCAGAGCAGAAGCATGAGGCAAAAACCATGAAGGAATGCTACTCACTGGCTTGCTTCCAGGCTCTGTTGAGCTACCTCCCTAGACATCCCAGGCCCACCTGCCTAGGATGGTATTGTTCAGTAGTCTAGGCCCTCCTACAACACTTAAATATGTTTGTGTGTGTGTGTGTGTGCGTGAGTATGTGTATTCTCCACAGACATGCCTACAAGCCAATTTGATGGAAGAATTTCTTTAATTGGGATTCCTTCTTCAAGGAAGTGTCAAGATGAACTATTACAATTACATATACATTTATTATTTTACAATTTGTATCATAATAAATATCTTTAATTAGCAGGTCATGAGGAATGGGGAACAGCTCACAATGGGTTGCAGTTTCTAAATATATATATACTCTCTCTGACAAAACTTTATGTATGGCTCATACATGTTAACTGCTACATTTACTTACCTATAAAACATCTGAAAATTCACTTTAAAAACCTAATTCAACAGCTTGTTTTGAGAAGAAGCACGTGGTCACTCAGGACCTTCATCCACCTAGAGCAACCATCTTCAGGACGAAGCTGCAGCTGGCCCAGAGCAGTGTACCCCAGTTGCTACACCTTTCCTGGCTCTAATCAGTATCTAGTATGCATCCTCTGGGTGTCTGGATTAAGTAGTTCTTAAAATGGAGGAAGGGGTGGGATGTAATGAAAGCTCATATTTGTAGCTGACTGGGGATAAAGACACAGTCACAGATGACAATTCTGCATTTGTGCACTGTATGTAAAGCACAGTTTAATATGATACCATAATTGCCTACTTAATGTGAAAGATTGGTGGGGCTTTTCCTTGGTACCGGGAGACATAAGAAAGATCAGGGTGGGGCAAGCTGTCTTTATAATGGTTTAACCACAGAGAACAATGAATGTCTGCTAGGCAAAATGGAAAGGAGCTGACTTATGAATGACACTGAGCATGATCGAAGCTTTTCTTTGTGACTCCATTGTCTTTATGGTGGGCAGACATTTTGCTGTGCTGTGTAGCCCAAGGACACTAGCAAGGGTTTCCGAATCATGTGACTCCACTTGAACTTAAGCTATGATGTATCAGCTGTTTATAGCTGACTGCCTTTTTCTGCCTTGTTGTAATCTCTTTTGTGTGGATTTTCTTTTCTTTTCTTTTTTATACTTTTTATTTATTTTTTAATATTACTTACAGTTTATTAACTTTGTACCCCACTCCCTCACCCCCTCCCAATCCCATCCTCCTTCCCTCATCTCCTTCCTGCCCCTTTCTAAGTCCACTGATAGGAGACGTTCTCCTCCCCTTCCATCTGACCCCGATTTATCAGGTCTCGTCAGGAAGGGCTGAAATGTCCACCTCTGTGGCCTAGCAAGGCTGCTCCTCCCTCAGGGGAAGGGGGTGTCAAAGTGCCATGCATTGAGTTCATATCAGAAATAGTCCTTGTTACCCTTACTAGAAAAGAGCAAAAAAAGGTCATCCTGAGTGAGGTATCCCAGAAAGAGAAAGACACACATGGTATATACTCACTTCTATAGGCCTATAAGATATGATAAACATACTGAAATCTATACACCTAAAAAAGATAAACAAGAAAGAGGACCCTGGGTAAGATGATCAATCCTCACTTAGAAAGACAAATGGGATGGACATTGGATGTAGGAGAGCCTACCACAGAGGGCCTCTGAAAGACTCTACCTAGCAGTGTACCAAAGCAGAAACTGAGACTCATAATCAAACCTTCGGCAGAGTTCAGGGAATCATATAGTTAATTTTATGTGACTTTTAAAAATATTTTATTAGTAGCATTTATTACAATTTTTCAATTTGTACCCCAGCTATGTCCTCCTCACTTGTCTTCTTTCTATCCCACCATCATCCACTCTCAAATTGAGGGACTTATGAGGTTTTTTGTTGTTTGTTTTTTCCTGTTCCTGACTATTATGAATAAAACTTCAGTGCATACAGTTTTGCAGGAGTCCTTGTGCTAAGGATATGCTAAAGAACATCTTTTGAACATATGCCCAGGAGTATAACATGGTCTTGAGGTTAATCAATTCTCAAATTTCTGAAAAGCTGCCATAATGTTTTCCACAGTGGTTATATAAGTTTTCAATCCTAGCAGCAATGGAGGAATGTTTTTCTTGCTCCACAATTTCACCACATGAACTGTCACTTGTGTGTGTGTGTCTCTCTCTCCCTGTGTGTGTGTGTATGTGTGTGTGTGTGTGTGAGTGTGATATCTAGTGTCTTTACTTCTGTATATATTTTAGATATTAGTCCTCTGGATCTGGACTAGATCTGGTGATTTTAAAAATCTGTTCCCATTCTGTAGGCTGCTACTTTGTCCAACTGATGATGTTCTTTGATTTGCCAAATTGTTTCAGTTTCATGAGGTCCCATTTATTAATTGTTTATCTTAGTGCCTGTGCTGTTAGTGGTTTGTTTTTGTTTTTGTTTTCTCAGAAAGTCATCTTCATTTGCCTATCTTTGGCAAAGATAATTTTGCATTTGTAGAGCTTAAATTTTAAAATGTTATTAATGTTATCCACATAGTATGTGGAACCACTGTAGATTATCACTTCTGTCACCATCATCGTATCGGTAGAATGTCATTTGTAACACATCCATAACAAATCGAGATTGTGTTTGTCACACAGTTTGTACCTTACACACAAATAAAAATAAAGTAAAAAAGATATACATACCTTCTAACTTCTAACTCAAACAACGGAAGTTCAACTGTGGGATCAACCATCTGGCAATTGTTTTAGACATTTGAAATCCAGTGGTTCAAATTAATTGATACAAATTTAGATGGCTAGAGTAAGGATTTGGGTTTTAATAAACTGTGAAATATTTTGGTTGCTAATGGCTTCTCCCTGAAACTATCAAACAGAAAAGTTGATAGCCAACGGAACCCACCCTCACCATGCACACACACAACTTCACATGGATTCATCATCATAGTAAAACCAGCTTAGTCTGGCATGCTAGAAATTGTCCACACATGGAATGTACAGTAAAATTATGAAAGTTAACCCTGAATTGGGTTCTGTAGCTTCCTGTCTATCTGAGATAAAACTACATGGAGCAGTCCAATGTGAGTAACTCACTTGGACAAGCTAACTCAGCACCCTCCCACACACCCTCAAGCCAAAGAGATTGACAGATGAGGAACACACATCAGGAAATATTACACCCAGGGAAAGGAAAGTTCTCACAAATCCATTATTCAGCATTTGCCCCAAACAATAAAAATATGACCTTGTAATACTATAAAACTGATGATGCAGCAGCAACCAAATGCATGGTGCAGAGAAAAATACAGAAAGGAAATAAATTAACCTGTATAAAGAGATTCCCAAAGGCCTCTAGGTGCTAAATGCTAATATTTGTGATTACCACAATTGAAAAATGGAAGTTTTATGTGCCTCATGATTTTTATTGAAAGTTAATCAAAACCCCCAAACAAGGAGACCGGGAAGAGAGAAAGGTGCTATGGCTCCCAGATTGCAATGTGCTCACAGTAGCCTGACTAGCACATACCAGAGGTGAATTCTAGGAGAACCTGGAGGAAGTTTCCTATGCTGCCTTCAGGATAATGCACTTCATCAAACATCTTATCCGGATTTAGCCAGTACTGACCCACTGTGTCAAGGCCATATCAGCAGGATCAAATTGAAATGATAGCAAAATGTAATGCTTCATTTTAGTTTTAAATATTCTACTCTTTTATTTTGAACCAAAAAGAAAGTGTGTGAAAATAAAATTTGTGAAAATTATGTTTAGAACATATAATAATTTAAATATTGAAAATATAGTTAATTTTACTTACGTTGTGTTATATTAACAAAATTCAATTAAAATGTTTCTGTGCTGCTTGCTTTCAGGTCATTATGAACACTCTTTTACATTATCCCCTCTCCGTCTCACTTCTTTCTGTCGCTCTTCCCCACTTCCTTTAGTCTCTGTAAGTTACTTGAGGAAGAGACTAACTCTGTAGCCTAAGATAGTTTCAAACTCTCTACATAACCCATGCAGGTTCAAGCTCGCAACAATCCTAGTACTTCAGCCTCTCAAAAGTTAGATTACAGTTGTGGCCATCCACACCTAGCTGCTTTTCAAAACTTGTATTGTACATTCTGTTTTGTCTTCTAAAATCCAGCTTAATTTTTATTCTCCTGCATACTTATCTGTTTTCCCCATGAGAGCATCATCAAAGAATTCCAGTGTCTAAAACCACGTCTATTTTTTTTTCTCCGTATTGGCTTTTTCTAAATTATTTACAACAAAGCAGATACATTTGTTCTATAAAATAGTGCATGGAGAATGAAATTATCAGGGATATTCCTTTCCAGAGAAACAAAGATTTAGGTGCCCCCACTGGTATCATATTGTGGTGGTTAAATTTTGTGTCAACTTGGAGGAAGGGCAATAGTTTGAGAAAATGCTTCTGTATGATTGACCTGAAGATAAGCTCTGTGGAACATTTTCTTTATTACTGAATGGTATGGGATGACCTAGGACATTAAGGCTTGTGCCACTCCTGGGCAGGTGGTCCAGGTATATACACAAGATGAACAAGCCAAGGAGAGCCAGCTGGTAAGTACTGTTCATCCATGGTTTCTGCTTTTATGCCTGCCTCCAGGTTTCTACTTTGAGTTCCTGCCTTGGCTTCTACAGACAATGAACTGTAAGTAGTAACATAAAGGAAACCCTTTCTTATCCAAGTTAATTTTGATTGTGGTCATTTTAGTTCTATAGATATTTTCATGTGGTTGGTAGACGTATATCAACTCATTGTCTTATACACTTTGTATAGCTTTGATTGTGAAAGTATTAATATTTTCTCATTAATACAACTTAATGAGAAAATATGTTTTCTTAACCAGTAGAGTAGAATCATCCCTTTGTCTCCCAATATATCACTTGTGAGCACAAATATAGTCTTGTTAAAAAACTCTAATAGTAAATTATATGTATATTAAAATTCAATACAATGTATTGTTAATAGAATGATGGACTATTCAATTTTTTATGATTGTATTATATTGAACACCATTAAACTATTTTTTGTATGTACTCGTGTTTTGCCAGTATGCTTTCTCTGCACTAATTCTTTGCCTGGTACCTATAGAGATAATACAAACCATTACATACCAAGAAACTTGGGTTATACGTGGTTGGGAGATACCATGTGGGTTCTGAAAATTGAAGCCAGATCACTTGAAAGAGCAGGTCGTGTTTTTAACTGCTGAGGCACCTCTCACATCCCACAGTCACAATTTTGGTTAAAGGTCTATATGAAACACAGTTTAGAGTTGTGGTCAATTAATATTAATTATACCATGTATTTAACTTGCACATTTTTATACAAAAGTACTAAACGAATAGAATTTCTTACAAAGTAAGGACTCAAGGGGCCATGTTAACTAAACAAACTACTTTAAATTCTCTAGAGAATCTCTGAATCTCATTAATTTTGAACTTCATGAGTAATAGTAGAAAAAATTGAATAAAAATTAAATAATTATCTATTTCATATGGCTTTTATATTAGCAGAAATGCTTGTTTATTAGTCCTTATTTTAATTTTTTACATTTATTTATTTGTGTGTGCATGTGTATGTTTCTCTGTGGTTTTTTTCTGCTGTTGTGATACACGTTCCTGATATTACCCCCAAAAGAAATTTGTAAAGGAGAGTTTGTTTTAGTTCATATTTGTTCACAGAGGTGAAATGGAGTAAGAATGAATTTGTAGGAACTAATCATACTCTCTCCATATCAGAAAACAGAACAATGAATAAACGCATGCATGCAAGTGCTCAGTCCCTGTCTCTAAACTTATATTACCTGGGAGAATGGAATAATACTAGTATCCTGTGCTAGGTCTTTCCACGTCTATTATAATAACAATGATAATTCTTCACAGATATTCTTAGAATCCTTTCTTCCAGGTAACTCTAAACTATGAGAACTAACCATCACTATTTATGTGGTATTGTCCTAAATGACCATATGTAACATTTCTTAAAGAAGAAGAAATATAAAATTAACTGAAGCTCAGATGCAGGAAAAAAGACTGCAAAACTAATGGACAAATGAAAGACCAATACATTTTAATAAAGATTGATTTCAAAGAATTTTTATCTGACTTCTAAACATGTAGTTTGGCACACACATTAAACAAACAAAAATTTTGCTTTAGAAATAGACATTGAAAATTGCTAAGAGATATTTTAGCACTAGGTAACTGAATTCATAAATGTGTGCTAATTCATACCCACATTTCTGAAAATAATTGTAGGTCCCTTTACAAGTTCTATCTTGATCCTTGGTGCTGTTGCCGGTTGTCCTCTGCATATACTTCTACCTAACTACACCCAGAGCAATATGCCCCATTGCTCCAGTGACTGAATGACCTTCTACTGCATGGATCCTATCACAACTGAAGCAGGCATAATTCTATCAGAAGCCACTGGCAGTTCTACATGATTAAAGATGGCAGAATCAGGGCTGTCCGTACATTTCCATGCAAATCTGCTTGAGAAAATAGCATACAATACATTATGTAAACATATTTAGAATGAACAAACACAATCAGCTAAAATTTCAGACATCTGTTCCAAGCTTGTGGCAGTACCTCAAATTTGCATACCTAACTGCTTTTAAACAGGGCTTAATTTTGCCCTCTATATTATTAGATCATAGTAACCTTTAAACTGAAAGATACACAACTTTCATAGCACAGCTAACGATAATGATCATTTATGAAATCCAGCTGCACTTGTTCTTTAGACACCCTTCTGTGCTTTCTTCCAGAGATAAAGACACACAGAAAGGCCTATGGTGGGGAGAACTTTAATGCATATACAAACTCCATTTTTACGTGATCAATGAAAGAATTGAAACTTGAAATATTTGCATAACTCTGCTTCCAGCCACATAAAAATGCAGATATTCTAACCACAAGATGCACATTATACCTACTTAATGGCACAAATCTGCCATTGCTTGTAGTTTATGTGCCCTAGAGTTCAAGCAATCATGCAGTACCAGTTTCATGCTTTGTCTTCTATTTTTATTTAGCATACCCTATCATACTTTCCATTCATTTCTGTCAAAGAAACACAAACATATAAGATAGGCCCTAAGCAAGAACTTGAGACTTAATATAAAAGAACCTTCAGAAAGGGGACCCTGGTTCACTTCTCAAGCTTTTAAAAAAGACGCTTCCCATCTATTAAACAATATAAACCTGGCAAGATATTCGTGTGCTTCTTTAAATAAAGTGAGTTTTAGAAAATACTGGCTGTATTAGGAGAGTGACAGAACCAAAAAATCTGAGCCCAGGGGTCTTTCCTGAGACTGATACTCCAACCAAGTACCATGCAAGGAGAAAACCTAGAACCCCTTCACAGATGTGAAGGCAGCTCAATCTCCAAGTGGGTTCCCTAGTAAGGAAACAGGGAGTGTCTCTGACATGAACTGATTGGTGGGCTCTCTGATCACCTCCCCCTGAGGGGGGAGCAGCCTTACTAGGCCACAGAGGAAGACAGTCCAGCCACTCTTGATGAGATCTAATAGACTAGGATCAGAAAAAAGGAAAAGAAGACTTCCCCTATCAGTGGCCTTGGGGAGGGACATGCATGGAGAAGGGGTAGGAAGGAAGGAATAGGGAGGGGAGGGAGGAGGGAGCTACAGGGAGATACAAAATGAATAAAGTATAATTAATAAAATAAATAATAAACATCAATAAAGAAAAGAAAAGAAATTACTGACTGTTTTAGAGCAGTTGAAAAAAGAAAAGAGTGGATTACCTCACTCTGGGTGATCTTTTCTAGTCCCATCCATTTGCCTGCAAATTGCATGATGTCTTTGTTTTTAATAGCTGAGTAGTATTCTTTTCCATTGTATAATGTTTTTCTCCAGCCATTCTTCACTTGAGGGGCATGTAGGTTGTTTAAAGTTTCTCATTATTATGAATAAAGCGGCTGTGAACATAGTTGAACAGGTGTCCTTGTGATGCCGTGGAGCGTCTTTTGTATTTATGTTCAGGAGCGGTATTGCTGGGTCTTGAGGTAGAACTATTTCCAATTTACTGAGAAACCACCAGACTGATTTTCAGTGTGGTTGTGCAAGTTTGCACTCCCTCCCCTCCAGGAGTGGAGGAGGGTTCTCTCTTCTCCACATCCTAAACACTATGTACTGTCACTTAAGAATTTGATTTGAGTTTTGGTTTGTTGGTGTTTAATTTCTTGAGTTCTTTATATGTTTTTGATCTTAGCACTCTGTCATATTTAGGAGTGGTGAAGATCTTCTCCTTTTTGGTAAGATGCTTTTTGCATTTTTGAGAGACCCAGAGAGGGATCAAGGAAATCACAAGAAAACCTTCACAGTAAACTAGCCTCATACCATGGGGCCCAGTAACTGAATTGGCGACCAAATAGCTTAGATGGGCCAGACCTAGATCTCCTACATATATGTAGCATATATACAGCTTGGTCATTATGTGGGTCCTCTAAGAGCAGGAATAAAGGCTATCACTGGCTCAGTTGCTTGCCTTTGAATTCCTTTCCCCTAATGGGTTGCCTTGTCTGACCTCAGTGGGAGAAGATGTGTTTATTTCTACTGTGGCTTGAGATACCTGTGTGGGTTGGTACTCTTGGACTCCTGCACTTCTCTGAAAAGGAGAAGGGGAATGAGGAAAGAAAGCATGAGGGCAGGACAGGGAGGAAAGAGGAGGGAGGGCTGGGATCAGAATATACAATCATTAAATGAAGAAACATTGAAAAAATGAAAAAACAGAATAATCTTTCCGAACTCAAATTAGACACCTTCATATTATTTATTCAATGGGTAGCTTGAGCCCACAATTTTCAGTACATGAGAATAAAATGAATTATCAATGGCTGTAGCCTTAGTTTCACAAACTGTGTAATCCTTAAAAGATGCATAAAATAAAATATTTTTGATGTGCTAAAGTGATGTATTACTACATAAAACTTAAAGTTTGTTAACAACCTTATATAAGCATTCACTTGTAAAAGGATGTATAAAAATTATTTTTCTTTGTTATACCACCCTTATGAGAAAAACTGTGAAAACTGCCTTTAGAATCTCTTACTTTAAAATTTGAAGGTTCTGTTTTCTTTCTGTCTGTCTTTAAATATATTGTGGGTATATGCATGTATGTACAAGTGCCTGAAGAGGCCCACAAGAGGCGGATCCCAGTACCAAACTCAGATCATCTGAAAGAGAACCATTCCTAATCTCTGAGCCATCTTCCCAGTTTCTATCTTTGGAAACACGATGGGGGATTTAATTGCTGCTTTTATTGGCCTAATACATACAAATTATTCTGAATCAATTCCAAGACCTAGATAAAAATATAACAACAATAACAAATTTTAAAACATTCTCTAACAAGTAATCCTGTTTCTTGGTAGATTAGCTCAAGAGGCAAGGAGTGCATACTCTATTTTATGTAAAACTTTATCAGAGTGAAAATGCTCTGCTCAGGTAGCCCTGTGTAGAACTCTGTGAAGAGCTCCACTGAAATTCAGCCTTCAGCCATTGTGTTGTAGTATCTAAGGTGTAAATTAGAGCTCCTCGATGTGCTAGATTAAGAAATATGCCCTGCAGGAATTTAGTCATCCTCACAGTAGTCAAATAATTGTGGTGTTTTTGTTTTTTATTATTCTCTAAATTTGATGAATGTTTTTTTTTGAGATTCAACTTGAAAACATTTAAGGTTTTGTTGTTGTTTCTGTTTCTGTTTTGTTGTTGTTGTTGTTTCATCTTTTTTTCTTAATAAATAATAAGCCATAATTTGATGACTCTTGTGCAGCAGGTTATCTGGGCCTACTGTGGTTGTTACACTCTCAGTAAAGCTATAGTACTGGCTATGAGACAACATAAGAGAAGTAAGAATAAAGGAGCATGAAAGAGTCCTGTTGCAAAACCAGAAAAGTTGATTAATTTATTTACTCAGAGATAGTTCTTCATGTAAACCTGAATGGCCTTAACCTTGCTATGTAGCCAAGGCCAACATTGAGACTGATCCTCCGGCCTCTGACTCCAGATTGTTGGGAGTCACATGTTTGAGACATCAATCCTGACTCTAAGTCCTTAATAAATCTTGGTTATAGTTTAAAAGAGTCTAAGAAAAGGGTTGCTAGGGAAAGATGGTGAGAGTTGTTTTTTTTTTTCTTTTTTTAGTAAACAATAAAAGAACCTCCTCAGTCTCTACATCAGTGACTAAGAGTCGCAGATAGTTGTCTTAGATGGCCTTCGTATAGGACTAGAGGAAAGGACATATAATCTTTTAATAAAGGAGCAATGGAAAGATGTACCTTTCTTAGTTAGGGAACATGCACCCGAGAGAACTAAGACTCATGCGTCTGGAGTCTTAACTGAAGCTGTACTTAGATAGTTGTGTAAACTTCATTCTTTGGGACAACACAAGAAAAACAAACACATTTTACTACCGTTAGTATTAACTTTGTGGTTAGTTCAGTATGGGCCTGAATTCAGGAAGTATGTTTGAGATAGAGTGGAGTGTCTTACCACATTTATTTTTTTTCAATTTTTCCTTCTTCTTTGGGTCACATATAAACTTGCCTTGAATAGACTTTTTTTATCCCAACCAGCACAGCTCCAAGCCACTCTTCTCATTTATTGTTTACAAACTTTAACAAGTAGTTTGGGATTACTTGCTGAAAAGATAGTGATTAAAGTTTTATGCAGCCTGTTTAAATATCACTTCCTTGGTTCCCAGGCCCACAGCATTTCCCAGGAATCCCCAGATCTGGAGCCCAAGAGAAACCAGCAGGAATCAGCAACAGTCGCCAGGTCTGCCAAAGGGTCTCTGCACTCAACTTCCTCTCTGTGCCCAGCATCCCCGCCCCCAGGCCTGCGCCATTTCTCAGGATCCACCAGGGTCTGTGGACTAGGAGACCAGCACAGAGCAGAGAGCAACAGGAAAACCAAAGGACTGCCGCCATCAGGGGCCAAGAGCTTTACCTACAAAGCTAGAGAACTACTACTATTAGGACTGCTAATACCAGAGTAAACCTAAAAGCCGGGGGTCAGAGCAGGAACACAAGCAACAAATCCCAGGGCCATGAGTCACTACCAAATCTCAGCTTTCCTACTACAATAAGCCCTGAGGATACTATCACAATGGAAGCACAAGAAAATGATCTTAAATCTTAGGTTACAAAAATGATAGAGACCTTCTGACACTAGCCTATCAGGTCTCATCAGGACTGGCTACATGGTCTTCCTCTGTGGCTTGGAAAGGCTGCACCTTGCCTCTGGGGGCAGTGATCAAAGAGCCAGCCACTGAGTTCATGCAACAGACAGCCTCTTGTTTCCCTTACTAAGAAACCCACTTGGAGACTGAGTTGCCAAGGACTACATCTTGGGGAGGGGCATGGGAAGAGAAGAGGGAGGGCAGGATCAGGAAGGGATGAGGGGATGAAAGTAGGGACTACAGCTGGGATACAATGTGAATACATTGCAATTAATAAAAAATTAATTAATTAAAAAAGAAAGGAAACAACAAGGAGGACCCGAGGGAAGAGGCTTAATCCTCATTCAGAAGGGCAAACAGGATAGACATCAGAAGTACAAGAAGACAGATAACAGGACAAGAGCTTTTCACAGAAGGCTTCTGAAAGACTCTACCCAGCAGGGTATGGAAACAGGTGTTGAGTCTCATAGTCAAACTTTGGGCAGAATGTAGGGAATCTTATGAAAGAAAGGGGAGATAGAAAGACCTGGAGGGTACAGAAGTTCTACAAGGAGAACAACAAAGCCAAAATGTCTGTGATCAGGAGGTCTTGCAGAGATTAATGAATCAAAAAAAGGACCATGCATGGAGAGGAACTAGATCCCCTGCTCAGATGTAGCTCATAGACAGCTCAGTCTCCACGGGCGCTTCATAGTAAGAGGAGTTTTGAAGAAACCTGATAGGTTAGGGAAAGAAGGAAGGGGAGGAGGACCTCCCCTATCAGTGGACTTGGAGAGGGGCATGGGAGGAGATGAAGGAGGCAGGGTGGGATTGGGAGAGAACAAGGGAAGGGGCTACAGGTGGGATACAAAAATGAATAAACTGTAATTAATATAAAAAATAAAAATAAAAAATATATATCCAGCCAACAAGAAGTTCAGGGATAAATTGGGAAGATATTGAGGGGATGTGCAACCAATGATAGGCCAATCTGAGACACATCCCATGGTAGAGAGCCCTGACACTATTAATGATGCTCTTCTATACTTACAGAGAGAAACCTCACAGGACTGCAGTCTGGGAAGGCTCCACCCAGCAGCAGATTGAGACAGATGCTGGGACTTGTAGCCAAGCATGGGGTGACATTCTGGGCGTCTTGTGGAAGTGGATAGGGACCTTGTTTGCTCCCATTGCCCAATGAATCTCCAGAAGGGGGCCAGTAGAACCGTGGATCCAAGGGTAGGAACATGCCTTTTTTATTCAGAGTATTCAGTTGTTCTCAGGTAGGCAGGAAGAGTCAGGGTTCTGGCTGCTAGAGCCCTGCATTTCTGGAACTCAGAAGTCCTGCTTGGGTATGTGGAAGCACTGGTAATCTAGGACTTTGGGTGACTATTGGATCCAGAAATCATTTGGAGGAGGGTCTGGAACTTGTCTGGGAAACACAGATATTTTGGAATCAGCTGCCAGGTCACTTACTTGGCCCATAGTCTCTGATCTTCTTCTACTCAGATATGGTATATGCTAGATGCTGCCATATTGGCAGCTTTTAATTATTGATTCTGTGAAGATGTGTAATTTGAAAACATAAAATAGTATTTGACAGGTTATTCTTAGTCTAATTTATAATTAAACCTTCTCTGCTAGTTTTACATATTCATGAAATCCTACATAATTTAATAATGATTATTGTATGAAATATGTCCCAATTAAAGCCCATTTTTGAAGAACAGGAATAACAAGACTGATATTATTAGTTGAAGTCTATAGAAATTTATAGTAAGAGCTGTTGTACATTTCAAAACTTCAACTATTAAACAATTGAATAATTATTTTTTACAGATCTCTTGATATACATCAAGGCAAATAATGATGGAAATAATATGAACCGCTTCTAAACAATTTTTAGATAATCTTATGTCTATTTAAACTGTAATTTCCTTTTTGTTTTTGGCAACTGCTTAGTTCACAATTCCAATTTAAGGGTAGATTAAGGAATCTTTTTTTGAACTTATAAATATTAGATAAAAGCAGGCTTTTGGTTACAAATCTAGCTATAAGCATTGCTTAGGTATTTAAATCTATTTTAACAGCTTGACAACCTATATTTGGTATATAAATTGAAATATGATGGATGTAACATTGGATTTGATTTTAAAAAATGATATATCAATGGGTAAGGCTAAATACCTGAGATTGACACTGAAATATGATACATGTCATCTGCAAAGTTTTCATTTGAGACCTATGCAATTGAGCTACAAAAAGAACCCTTGATACCAAATAGCAGCTTCTCCCAAGGCAACAAGTAGGCTGAAGGAAGAACCAAATCTCTGCTACTGCTCCTAATATCCCATATACCCAGACTCATCTACAGCCTTGAAGCTAGAAACCTGCTGTGTCTCTCGTTCTTCTCTGACCCCATCCTTAATAGTTCACAGGATTTGCTCCTCCATCATTCCTTCCTCCTACTCATCCAGGTAGTCCAATCCTCAAACACCAATAGGCATCCCCTGTGAAACTAACAGCTGAACAGATGAGGAAAAAACAAAACAGTCAACACAGTCTCTGAGAATTCAAATAGAAAACAGAAATCAAGAAAAAAAGATGTCCAAGATGGTGGTGAGCAGCACGCACCATATCTGAGGGGCACAGGATCTGAAACTCTGAAAGGGGTGAGTGGAGGGGCAGCTGCAGCCAGAAAATCCATCTCGAGATTTCCTGGGCGAGAGGGGACAACCCATGAGCTGGGACAGTTTGGATCCAGGTCACCCATGGACATCTCTGGTGCCTGAGAGTGAATATTCAGTGCCCTGGCACTTCTCCTTGCCCCAAGAGCAGGCATCCCACTTGGCAAATGTGGCAGTGGTTTCCCCAGGCATGAGCCTCCACGCCCAGTGACTGAGAAGGGAGAGGTGAGTGCCCCAAGTATAAGTCTCTCTGCCCAGCATCCAAACAGTGGACACCACTGAGCTGATGGACCTCCTACACTCTCATTTGCCCTGTGAGCCCAAATCTGAGGGTAGAGAACAGGAGGATCCCCTGTGCTTTCCAATTAGGCCTGTGAGCAAGTGAATGCACCTTCAAGTGACTGCTTGCAGAACCCCAGATCCAGGGTCCCTCTCTACTAGCAGAAGACATCAGATCCCTCCCACTCACAACCCCACTGTGGGCAGCATAGTGATCCTGGGGACACAGTTCTCAACACTGAAGCCCCTATTCTGTGGGTCTACCAATGGGGTACAGGAAAACAATTCCTGGAGCCCAGACAAATCTGAACATCAGGAGGACAGTTAAACAGACCTTTAGGCCACTGAGATATTCAAGGAACATGTGCAAGTACATTGTGCTCATGAACAGCACCAGCAACCCCTCCTATGCTTAAGCTCCTTTCTTCCAAGCATCTACACACTCAAGCACCCTGCCCTTCAAGGTACACTTCCACACACAGGCCTGTGCTTACACACATGCACCTGCAATATTCCTCCCTTAGCTACAGCTGAAATACCAACACCCATTCTTAAACAAGTGGACCTCTCTCATCCTCCTGAACTATACTCCAGACACCAGAGACAGATTGACCCAGTCTGAAGCACAGACTACAGGAAAA
The DNA here is from genome assembly GCA_028658305.1 of Pachyuromys duprasi. Taxonomy (NCBI): domain Eukaryota; kingdom Metazoa; phylum Chordata; class Mammalia; order Rodentia; family Muridae; genus Pachyuromys; species Pachyuromys duprasi. The sequence continues at coordinate 40,923,452 of CM053748.1, read as the reverse complement.
AAAAACAGCAAAGGTTACAGACAAGCAGATGGCTAGAGGTCAGTATAAGAACACATACAACAAAAATTGGGACATCATGATTTCACCAGGAACACCCAAAATCAATGGATATGCAAATTCATCAGAAACACAGGAAAATGATTTTAAATCTATGCTTATACAGGTATTAGTGGCACATAAAGAGGAAACAAACGAAGCTCTCAAAGAAATGCAGGCAAATACAGCCAAACAAATAGAGGCATGAGTAGAGGCACAAATAAAGGCACAGAGAGAGGAAACATTAGATTCCATCATGGAAAGATAGGAATCCACATTCAAACAGATGAAAAAATGGTGCAAGACATGAAAACAGAATTGGAATCAATAAAGAAAACACAAACAGAGAAAACCCTAGAGCTTGAGAACTTATAGAAAAGATCAGGAACTACAAAGAATCACCAACAGAATACAAGAGACAGAAGAGAGAATCTCAGCCTACCAATATACACTTGCAAAAATTGATACATCCCTCAAAGAATAAAATCAGAAAAGTTCTAAACACAAAACATCCAAGAAATCAAGGAGCCATGAAAAGACTAAATCAAAGAATAATCGGAATACACAATAAAGAATATTCCAGGATCCAAGGTCCAGAAAATATTTTCAAGAAAATCAGAAGAAAATTTTCCCAACATAAAGAAAGAGATGTCCATAAACATTCAAGAGGCCTACAGAACACCAAATAGACTAGACCAGAAAAGAAATTCCTCACATCACATAATATTCAAAACACTAATTCTACAGAATTAAAAAAAAAAATCTAAGGCAGAAAGGGAAAAAGGCCAAGCAACATATAAAGGAAGGTCTACCAGAATCACACCAGACTACTCAAAAGAAGCTATGAAAGCCAGAATGGCCTGGGTAAGTATAATGCAGATTCCAAGAGAGCACAGATGCGATTCCAGACTACTATCCTCAGCCAAGCTTTCAATCCACACAGATGGAGAAAACACAATACTCTACAACAAAACTAAACTAAATAATATTTACACAACAACCCAGCTCAACAGAAGATAAGAGAAGGAAAACTCCAATCCAATGAAAACAAATACACCCAAGAAAACACAGGAGATAGATAACTTCATATCAAAAATTTAAAAGAAAACAAGCATATAAACACAGTAACTCCACCAACTCCACAAAAAAAAGGAACTAACATTCATCAGTTACTATTATTTATCAACATCAATGGACTCAACTCTCCAATAAAAAGATACAGACTAACAGAATGGTTGCAGAAACAGGATCCAACATTCTGATGCACCTCTACAACAAAGACACCTCTGCAACAAAGATAAACATTACCTCAGAGTAAAGGGATGGAAAAAATGCTTTTCAAGCAAATGGACCCAGAAAACAAGGTGGGGCAGCTACCATAATATCTAATAAAGCAGACTGTCAACAAAAATTTATCCAAAAAAATGAGGAAGGGCACTTTCATTTTCATCAAAGGAAAAAAAATCCACCAAGAGGACATCATAAACATGAACATCTATGCCCCAAACACGGGAGCACCTGAATTTGTAAATGAAGCATCATTAAAGCTTAAATCGCACATCAATCCCAACACCTTGATAGTGGGAGACTTCAACACACCACTCTCACACAGGGACAGATCATCTAGACAGAAGCTAAATAGGGAAATAATGACACTTACAGAGGTCCTAAGTCAAATGGACCTAGTAGAGATCTAAAGAAATTTTCACCCAAACTCAAAAGAATATCCCTTCTTTTCAGCACTGCATGGAACCTTCTCAAAAATTGAGCATATAGTCTGGCCCAAAGGAAGCCTCAACAGATACAAGAAGATTGAAAATAATCCTTTGAATCCTCTTATACCACCATGGCCTAAAATCAGGCCTCAACATTAACAGAAATAACAAAAAGCCTACATATACATGGAAAATAAACAACTCTCTACTCAATGACAGTTTCATCTGGAAAGAAATGAAAACAGAAATTAGAGATTTTCTAAAATTCAAAGAATATGAAGGCACAAGTTATTCAGACTTATGGGACACAATGAAAGCAGTGCTAAGAGGAAAGTCCATAGTAATAAGTGACTCCTGAAAGAAGTTTGGGACTTCTCATACAAGATCAGACAAGAAATGTTTTTTTTTTCTTTTTTATATTAATTACAGTTTATTCATTTTGTATCCCACCTGTAGCCCTCTCCCTCATTTCCTCCCAATCCCACCCTCCATCCCTCATCTCCTCCCATACCCCTCTCCAAGTCCACTGATAGGGGAAGTCCCTTTCCTTCTGAACCTAGATTATCAGGTCTCATCAGGTCTGGCTGCATTGTTTTCCTCGGTGGTCTGGCAAGGCTGCTCCCCCATTAGGGAGAGGTGATCAAAGAGCCAGCCACTGAGTTCATGTCAGAGGCAGTCCCTGTTCTCCTTATTAGGTAACCCACTTGGGTACTGAGCTGCCATGGGCTACATCTGTACAGGGGTTCTAGGTTACCTCCATGCAAGGACTTTGGTTGGAGTATCAGTCTTAGGAAATTCCCCTAGGCCCCAGTTTCTTTATAGTTTTGCTCTCCTTGTGGAGCTCCTGTCAGCTCCAGGTCTTTCTATATTCCCTTTCTTTCATAAGATTTCCTGCACTCTGGCCCAAATTTGGCTATGAGGCTCAGCATCTGTTTCAATACCCTGTTGGCTTTCATTCAAGCAACTTATCTGCACACCTAAACTCCTTAGGAAAGCAAAAAAAAGTAGCAGACACACAGAAGAAGAGTAGATGATTGTAAATAACCAAACTCAGGGCTGAAACCAATGAATTAGAAACAAAGAAACAATTCAAAGTATCAATGAGACCAAAAGCCGACTCTTTGAGAAAATCAACAAGATAGACAGACACTTAGCCAAACTAAATAAAAGGCAGAAAGAAACTATTCAAATAAGCAAAATCAGAAACAAAACAAGGGGGCATAATGACAGACACTGAGGAAATTCAATCAATTATTAGTTCTTACTTCAAAAAAAACATATGACACAAAATATGAAAATCTCATTGAAATGGACAATTTCCTTGATAGATTATATTTATCCAAATGAAATCAAGATCAGATAAATGGACTGAATTTTCCTATATCCCCCAAAGAAATAGAAGCAGTCTTCAAAACTATCCCTTCCAAAAAAGAAAGAAAGAAAGAAAGAAAGAAAGAAAGAAAGAAAGAAAGAAAGAAAGAAAGAAAGAAAGAAAGAAAGAGAAAAAGAAAAAAACCCAGGGCCACATGGTTTCAGTGGAAAATTCTACCAGACATTCAAAGAAGATCTAGCTCCAATTCGTTTCAAAGTATTCCACAAAATAGAAACAGAAGGAACATTACCAGACTCATTTTATGAAGCTACAGCCACCTTGATACCTAAGCCACATAAAGACCCAACAAAAAAAGAGAACTTCAGACCTATATCTGTTATGGAGATTAATGAAAAAATACTCAATAAAATACTTGCAAACGGAATCCAAGAACACATAAAAGATATCATCCACCAGGACCAAGTAGGCTTCATCCCAGGCATGCAGGGGTGGTTCAATATACAGAAATCCATCAGTGTAATCCACCATATTAAAAAAAAAAAAAACTGAGGAGAAAAACCACATGATCATCTCCTTAGATGCCAAAAAAGCTTTCAACAAAATCCAACAACTGTTCATGTTTTAAGACTTGTAGAGATCAGGAATACAAGGCACATACTTAAACTTAGAAAAGGCAATCTAGCAAGCCTTTAGCCAACATCAGACTAAATGGAGAGAAACTTAAATCAATCCCACTGAAATCAAGGACAAGGCAAGGCTGTCCACTCTTTCTGTATCTCTTCAGCATAGTATTTGAAGTCCTAGCTAGAGCAATAAAACAGCTAAAGGAGATCAAGGGGATACAAATCAGAAAGGGAGGACTGAACGTATAACTACTTGCAGCTGATATGATAATATACACGAGTGACTCCAAAAATTCAACCAGAGAACCCTTTCAGCTGATAAACACCTTCAGCAAAGTGGCCAGATACAAAATTAACCCATAAAATCAGTAGTCCTCCTGTGCATGAAAGACAAAAGGGCTGTGAAAGAAATTCTGGGAACTACACTTTTACAATAGCCACAAATAAGATAAAGTAACTTGGTGTGACTTTAACCAAGCAAGTGAAAGACCTGTTTAAAAAAAAAAACCCAAGACACTGACGAAAGAAAATGAAGAAGATATTAGAGGATGTAAAGATCTCCCATACTCATGGATCAGTAGGATAAACATAGCCAAAGTGGCAATCCACTTTGACAAAAGGTCAAAGGCAGCATTAGAAGTTTACAATAAACAGAGGGATCATGGTCTTCTGTGGATGAAGTAAAGATATTTTTCCAAATGATCTTAAGTTTTCCAAAGGGTCTACTACTCAAATATCCATTGCAGCAGAAAAGCAGACTATGATGATCATGAAAGAGATTAATGTGCTTTTAACATCAATGCTGCTATGTGACTTTTGAGAATATGACTAAAAGAAAAGCTACAGAACACAGAATCACTATCGCTCTCTCTAATGAGCTAAAGAAAAATGTGTTTGCATGTTCAATATTAAAAACACTGTTTTCCTTTGAATTTAAAGTTCAATAAGTTTTAACTAATAACCCTGTAAACATTTCATATTCCCTAAGTTCTGTTTTCCATTGGTGATACAAATTCTGGGGTTAATTTCTACCTAAATGGTTTTCTGCATACTTACATTGGGTTTGGAAAGCAAGGAGAACTTATGAAGGCATAAATGTGATGTTGTCCAGTGTGTCCTGAATGATAAAAGTCTGCTGCATTGGATACACCACTCCTCCCTTCTTTTTTGCCCTGCAGACATGGATCACTGCAAAATTTCAGACCACCAGTTCTTGAGTTAGAAAGCATTAGGTAATTATAATATGGAGAGTGTTGAAAACTAGAATAAAAACTGCATTTACTGCAGGAAATAGTGAGTATTGGTAGTTTTTATTTATGATTGATAGAAAAGTTAGTATACTTATGGACACATAGAAATAAAAATGGATGGGATGATACTACATAAACTAGACATAGATTTGAAAATAAAGAATTCTGATCCTCAAATGAATTGGGATTAGACATTAATTGAGATGAGACATGTGATAAACTGTGTATATTTGGGGGTCTATCCTCTATCTATGTATCTATCTACATATCTATCACTGTATCTATGTATCATCTATCTGTCTATCATCTAGCTAGCTAGCTATACATGTATATATGTATTTACCTATTTATTTATCTATGTATATATATATATATGTATGTATCCATGTATCCATCTATCTACCTATCATTTATTTATATCTATCATAATCATCTATATGTCATCTATGTAACAATCAACTCTATATATACCTATTTAGATATATAGGTATATAAAACAAATTTAAAACCACATTATAAAAAGTATAAAAGAACAGAAATCACATTACATTCACTATGAATATATATTACTTGTAATTAGGTAATAAAATGAAAATGAAGTGTTGATCCAAAAGATATCAAGCTAAGTGACAAATTAAAGTTAATATTGCAGCTGGGTGGTGGTTGCACATGCCTTTAATTCCAGCACTTGGGAGCCAGAAGCAGGAGGATCTCTGTCAATTCAATACCAGCATGGTCTACTGAGCAAGTTCCAGGTCAGCCTTGGGAACACAAAGAAACACTGTAGATGATGATGATGTTGTTGATGATAATGGAGTTAAACCACTGGTAATAGAAGTATAAAAAAATGTTGAGAAAGTGGTTTCATGAATGTTTTTATAGCTAAAATATTGTATTAATCTTTGGAAAGCTATCTCTACTAGTATGCACGCAAGATCACGAGAAAATTAGAGCCTAGGACACAGATCAAGATCCTTCTCCCAGTCTTTGCTGTTGTGAATTTTTCTTAAGCAGAACTTTTGAAAACATTAAACATGGAAACTTAAATAAAAATATAAGAAATTGGACAGAAAATTCAGATACTAATATTTCCTTGAAACCAAAGGAGTTAAAGACAGAAAAACAAAATACTTCCCATGTTGTCAATAATTACAAAGAAAATAAATCATAAAAGATTATGGAAAAATATTTCAGAGTCTTATTTATTAGTCAACCCTCCAGTCTTGAGACAGTGTTACTTTAGAAAAAAATCAATACCAAATATATAATTGCAAATGGAAGTATTTCCACAAACATGGTACTGGCATGTCCACTACAGTGATGGTGTTTGCAGTTGTTCCTTTCCAAATATTTCATATCGCTTCTGTCTTTCCTCTTGAAATAAATAATATCTTAAAGAAGCCCTTCCCTGTATATAACATTAGACTGATAATGAAAGAATATTGCTGATCTTTAGGAAGTTCTCTTTTTTATAGCATACATACTGCAGAGAACACAGGTTCCTTCTTAGGAAATAGGAAGGAGCTTTGAAGGGCTGCATGATTAATCAAATATTTCAGTTGCTGTTTTGTACATCTAGACTCAGCAGAGCCTCTCTTGCCTGTCTCTTTTGACTCATTAATGTAGAATGAAATCTAATCAATCCACAATCATGCTAATCAATGTACTGTGTGACTTCTATCACAGCAAAGAACTATGCTATTATAAACCTAGTTACATTTTAGAATAATGCAAAAATTGAAAGTGCTCTTCTTTGTGATAAGCAAACAAGCATTTTATGACCAGAGGCTTTATAATCAAAATTCCATTAGGATGAATCAATTTTCATCATCAAATTAAAAGAAAGTGTAACTCAAGAATGAGAAATAATAAAGTTAAAGTCATTACTTATATATATGAAACATTACAAAATAAAGTACGTGCAATAGCAATATGATAATATACTTATACTGTAAAATCTAAGTCTCAACTTGTTCTATACTGCAATGAGATAAATAATACAGGACACTGTTGTTCTTGGACTTAACTGTTTTGTAACTTAAAAAATCAGTTTTCATCTGATTTTGCTAAATAAAGCAGCATTCTCTTTTAGGCCTCATAAATTATACTTACTTTGCTGACTATAATTTTCTTTAAAACCTTCCAGGTTTCCAATTTCTTGCATCCTTTAAGCTTCTTCATACATCTTACTCTTGATAATGAGAGATTCTCTAGACTATTATATATGTTACTGAGTCTATCTCAGTAAAAAGATAAAAAGATAGATTGTAGATAATTCATCTTTATCATTCAGCAGAGATATCCAATCCATATCAACATGGGTGATACCCATATCTCCACTGTCTTAGTTGAAGATACCCAGATACATACATGTATATAAACAATAAATATATGAACAGTTGGCAGAGATAGGTAGGTAGAGAGATGATAGCCAAATAGTTGATAGTTGATGACAGATAGATAGATAGATAGATAGATAGATAGATAGATAGATAGATAGACATGTAAATTAACAGAGAGATGATAAAAACCTAGATGATATCTTCACAGATAAAGATAACAGATGAAATAGGTGTATAGTAGCTAAAATAAAGATACATACATAAAATATAGATTAATATATATATATATATATATATATGTTAGATGAATAGAAAGATGATTCATATGTTGAACCACACCTGCATGCCTGGCTGAAACCTACTTGGTCATGGTGGGTGATGTAAGCAAAGTGAAAGAAAACTCACACACAGAGACACAAAGGATCATCTCTTTAAATCCTGAAAGAGCATTTGAAAAAACCCAGCACCCATTCAACATAAAACCAGACACACTAAGCATGTTAGAAGAAAAAGTGGGTAAGAGCTTGGAACTCATTGGCACAGGAAGCAACTTTCTGAACAGAACACTAACAGTTCAGGCTTTAAGATCAACAATTAATAAATGGGACCTCATGAAACTGAAAAGTTTCTGTAAAGCAAGGTACACTGTCATCAAAACCAAATGACAGCCTACAGACTGGGAAAAAGATCTTCACCAACCCTACATCCATCAGAGGGTAGTGATAAACATCTTCAGAGAAGTGGCTACATACAAGATTAGTGTAAATTTAAAAAATGTTGTCATATATATATATATATATATATATATATATATATATATATATATCACCACAACAATACTTTACAGAACTTAAAAGAACAATACTTAATTTCACATGAAAAAATGAAAATAGAGAACAGCTAAAAGAACCCTAAATAGTAAAAGAACTTCTGGAGGTATCAGCATCCTTTATTTCAAACTGTGTTACAGAGCTATAGTAATTTAAAAAACACCTAGTGGACTTGGAAAGGGGTAGGGAGAAGATGAGGGAGGGAGGTTTGGAATGGGAGGGAGGGGGATACAGCTGGGATACAAAGTTAGTAAACTGTAACTAATATTTAAAAAATTAAAAATAAAACACCTGGGATGGGTAGTTTTGGAAATCTGGCAGAGGAGGTTGAGGAAAGATTGTAGGAGCTAGAGAGTTTTATGACCTAAAGAATCTATTAAGCACAGCTCATCTCTCCTCATACATTGTGGTTGTTTAGCTTGGGATTTCTGTGTGACTCCTAAAAGTGGAAAAGAGGCTATGTCTGACCATTATCTGCTGTTGGAACCCGTTTCTTCCTACTGGATTGCTTTGTCCAGCCTTGCTATGTAGGCTTGTGACTGTTATTTTTGCATCTCATTAAGTCACGTTCTGTTGATATCCCCGGGATGCCTGCTCTATTCTCAGGGGAAAAGTAGGAGCAGTGCACCTGTTGAGGGGAGGTAGGAGGAGTTGGGAGTATGGAGAGAGGAGAGATTATTGTATGAGAGAAGAACAAATGAAAAGGAAAGAGCTCTCCCTGAGAGACTATTTTTCTGAATGGAATGGGAGGAGAAGTAGATTGTGAGAGGGGGGGTGAGAAAGTGGGTGGAGAGGAAGGAGGGAAAATTGAGGTCAGGATGTGATATGTGAGAGAATAAATTAATAAAATATTAAATGAAATTGAAACCCATCTAAGAATACATGCTGACAGACATGATATTATTTTTAGATATCTTTCAATAATTCACTTTCTCTACTATCTATACCTTTTTCATTATTTCTCTGAGAGTTCCATACACCAGATTATGATCACATTCACTCTCCAACCCCAGTGTTTTCCAGATCCACCTCATCTTCTTTACCCTCCCACCTTTTTTTAAGCCTTCAAGATCAATTTATGATCCTTAAATATTCCAAATATCTGATATTCTACTGAGAATCTGCAGATGTACTAGTCTCTATACACTTTTAAATTATTATTTTTATTTTTTATATTAATAACAGTTTATTCATTTTTGTATCCCAGGCTTAGCCCCCCTCCCTCATCCATTCCCAATCCCACCCTCCTTCCCTCATCTCCTCCTAAGCCCCCTCCAAGTCCACAGATAGGGGAAGTCCTCCTCTCCTTCCATCTGACCCTAGCTTATCTGTTCTCATTGGAACTGGCTGTATCGCCCTACTCTGGCTTGGCAAGGATGTTCACCCATCATGGGGAGGAGGTCAAAAGGGTAGCCACTGAGTTCAGACACAGTCCCTGTTCCCCTTACTAGGGAACCAATTGGATACTGAGCTGCCATGGGCTACATCTGAGCAGGGGTTCTAGGTTATATCCATGAATGGTCCTTGGTTGGATTATCAGTCTCAGAAAAGACTCCTGTGCCCAGATATTTTGGTTCTGTTGCTCTCCCTGTGGAGCTCCTGTCCCCTCTAGGATTTAAGTAGGGCAGATATTGGTGTCTATACTGTTACAGAAAATTCTCTTCCTTTGAATGCTCAGTACTAAATTGAATGTCTTCATCAAACCCCTCCCCTCAGGGGCCAAGTAACTCTTCAGAAAACGAGGTACAAAGATGCTAAGAGCCAGTAAGAATGGAAGACACCAAGGAAACAATGCCTTCCAGGGACATGAAGTCCCATGCACATATGAAATCCCAGAGACTGTGGCAGCAGGAACAGTGCCTCCACAGATGCAAGAAAGATATGTTGCCAGTGTTTCCAAGGGAAATGGACAGGAGCCTCTATAACTAACCCTGAAGATATTTATTCACTTTGTAGCCCAGATGTAGCCCCTCTCCCTCAATCCCTCCCAATCCCACCCTCCTTCCCTCATCTCCTCCTACGCTCTCAATTGTTAACCTCTTACAAAGAAAGAAAAAACTGGTTTCTCCAATTGAGTCTCACTGGGTATACAAAATAAACTTAATGGCAGACCCCGCACTCAGTAGTAGTACTAATACTCAACACAAAATGAGCTCAATGGTGTTTTTGAAGATGTTTTGGCCTAATAATGCTGTTTGAGCATTTTTTTATATTATTGGTCCTTTGCTTATCTATTATCATTTCTGATATCTGTGTTTTTATAGGTTTGGTGTGTGTATATTTTTTTTGGTTTGGGTTGGGTTTCTGGTGTGTTTGTTTTATTATTTACCTGTTTGTTTTCTAATGGTAAAAGAAAAAAAAGTGTGGAATTGGATGAGTGGGGAGATAGGAAGGATCTGGGAATAAATGATGTAAGAAGAATCCTGATCAGAATATATTATATGAAAAATATTCAATAAAACATGAAAAGAAAAAGGAAAAAAAGAAAGCTGGATATGGTGGCACATGCCTGTAATCTCAGAATTCTGGGATGCAGATGAAGGCAGATCTATGTGCATTTGAGTCCAGCCTGGTCTACAAAGTGAGTTCAGGACAACCAAAGATATACAGAGCAACTATGTCTCAAATAAGTAAATACATAGATAGATAAATAGATAGACAGACAGATAATAAAGCAAGAAAAGAAAAAAAGTTAGATCAAATTTTGTTTTATAACAAATCTTTTGTTAGTTAGACCTATACAGACCAAATCAAATAATAACATATGTTTTTATAAATATCTTAAAGGAACGAACAATACTTTAGAGAAATAGGGAGGATAAATTGCCTATTCAATTTTATAAATAAGAGAAAAAAAGATTACGGAAACTAAGAACTGAAACTCATAGGGACACCTGGTTCTCTGATTATTTAATTGAGGAAGTTTCATTGCATTTGGTATAAGAAAAATCCTAAGACCTTAGATATCTAAAGACCTTACTCTCAGTGAGAACTGCATCATTTTACTCTTTGGAGTTTCAGTTTCACTTAAAAAAAAAAAAAAAAAAAAACAGACTATGTACACTCTGTTCTTTTTTTTTTTTTTTGAGGATCGTTGTTTTTATTTTTTATTTTTTATTTTATATATATATATATAGTTTTTAATTTATTTATTTTTATCTCAATCACAGGTTAGGTACTTTGAATCCCAGGCGTAGCCCCCTCCCCCATTCCCTCCTACCCTCCCACTCCCTCCCTCATCTCCTTCTTCCCCGCCCCCTCCAAGTCCACCAT
>CM053748.1:40862877-40911550 GCA_028658305.1 Pachyuromys duprasi | reverse complement strand
TATGATCAATGCTCGTTTGGATGAACAAATGGAATGGACATTGAGTGGAGGAGAAAACAAGCAACAGGACAGGAGCATGCCAAGGAGAACCTTTGGGGGGGGGGGTCAACATAGCAATGTATTAGACGAGATATTAAGACTCGCGATCAAGACTTTGGCAGAGGGCGAGAAGTGATGATAGAAATGGAGGAGGTTGGTGAGATTTGGAGAGAACAAGAGCTCCACAAAGACCAATTTGAGCAGGGCACAGGGGTCTTGTATGAGACCGTTTCTACAACCTAGGACCACGTGTGGATGTGGCTGGGAACCCCCGCTCAGATGGGGCCCATGATAGCTCGGTGTTGGACTGAAGACCCTAGTGAGGGAAACCCGGACTGTTTCAGTCTTGAACTTGATGGCTGACTTTTTGACCCTTCCCCATACATGCCTGGGAGTGACAGACTGGCTAGATCCCAGGGGAGGACATTTCAGCCAGCCCTGAGGAGACAGGATGAGCTGGGGTTGGATGGAAGGGGAGGAGATCCTCCCCTGTTGGTGAACTTGGAGGGGGCGGGGAGGAGATGCGGGAGGGTTGGGGAGGGTGGGAGGGAATGAGGGAGGGGGCTATGCTTGGGATGCAAAGTACCTAACCTGTGATTGATAACAAAAAATAAATTAATAAAAAAAGTTAAACTAATAATCTTTTGTGCTTTTTTGATGATTTTAAGACTATTATTATTGGTGATACACCTTCTCATCCTGTTTTCACATTGTGCCCTAAGCCTTTATGAGAGGAATTTAATGGGGAAATGAGTATTCCAAAGTCTCTCACTATGAATAATGTTTTACTGTGAATCTCTATATTCTCAACTGTTTTAGGAGGACGCTCCGTGATAATGGCTAAGAAAGGCACACATTCATGGTTTTCATGTACCACTTTCATATACACATTTCATTTCTCATTGTGATATATTTAATGTGTACCTGTCCTGTTTATTTAACTGTGAGTTGTTTTATTCTTTAAAGTCATTTTAAATTATTTACATTCAAGAAAAAGAAAATCTATTTTTTTTCTTTTAACCCTACTTTCTCCATTTCATTTTGTATTGTTTCTATTCTCAAACTTAATTAAACTCTTCTTTTTTTCATTTTATATCAACTGTTTATTTACTTCCCTTCACAAGAAGCAACAGCTTCTCACCTTATTTCAATCAGACATCTCTGGTCTTCTGACCTCCATGATTAAAAGCTCACATGATTATACTGGATGTAATTAACTGATTAATATCTCAATGTTAAGATGAGTGAGAAGCTTTAATTTTAATTTCCTTTTATGGTACGGGACCATATTCTCCAGATTCCAAGGACTAGAATCTATAGAAAACTGTTTTTTAACAAAACATTTATGCCTGTGAAATGATTTTAATAAAAATGTTCTCAACCTTGCTTACTTTTATTTCTAAATTAGAAATACCCTTATATATGTATAAACCATTCATACCTACTCATATCAATAATAGTGAGTTAAATATTTATTCATTCAATAGTCAGGATGAACCTCAAAATAGCTAGGTAGAATAAAAATTCCCAGGTGAACACTTCTCAGATACTATTCATCTAGAACATGGAATACTGGAAAACCCAATATAAGTGAGGCAAATGTCAGTAAGATAGGTTGCAGTGAATCACTTGATTTTTCATCACTGCAGTGAAGTAACTAGTGAACCTCATAAATAGAGGTAAAAAGTACATAACTCAGATTTTGGGAGGCTTATAGCAATGATAAAGTTACTGCATTGTTTTGGTCTTTAGTGAGTTACTTCATTTCATAGGCACATGTAGAGCATAAATGTTCATATGTTTTAAAAAATAGTAGAAAAATATGGCAAACATAGTTACAGAGTCCCTGCTAATACCATGTCCACAGTGCTCTGAGTATCTTCCACTAGTTTCCACTCCTTAAAGTACCTTGGAATTCCCCAATATTTTCTCCTAATGATCAACTCTGCACATAACAGATATGCTGAGAGACAGATTACAGCTCAATATGGGACATTTGTCTAATAAGTAGAAAATCTATTTCTTAGTTGCATGAATTTTATCAAAAGTATTTGCAGGGAAATTGAACAGAAAGTATAGTTTTTATAAATCCCCTATTTGGATATAGCTAATATCTTCTATTAGGGAATGGGGGAGGGGGCTACACCTGGGATTCAAAGTACCTAACCTGTGATTGAGATAAAAATCAATAAATTTTAAAAAAAGTATTTGCAGAGAAATTGAACAGAAAGTATAGTTTTTATAAATCCCCTATTTGGATATAGCTAATATCTTCTATTAGGGGTAGTTCCTTTCGCATAATCGATGCACACATATTTATTCATTCTTATTAAATAATAGTACATTTTCTATATCCTGTTTCAATATTTGAGTCATGCAACACTGAAAATGTGAGGTTTAACAAATACCTAGTGCTATGTTTTGAAAATCACAACCCTAAAACTCCACGTGTTCCAACTATTAATCCTGGAACAGACGGCAGTTAATATTCATTTTATGTCATATTTAGTTGGGTAGCTTATTGCTGGGATTATATAGAGTGTAGTATATACATACTGGATTATTTCCCTGATCAATAAGTTTTCAAACAACTGTATTTTTCATATATTTTGATCTCTCCTCCCCCCCTCTCTGTATGTATGTATCTATCTCTTTCTCTGCATATTTTGTTCTCTCGGTGCTACTCTCTTTCTGTTTCTTTGCTTTATTTTTCCCTATCTTAATTTTTTAATTTAATTGATATATTGACTTATAATTTCTTCTATGATTTTCCTTAATTTTAAGAGAAATAAAAGCATTTAATGTGTTTATTCTGGAACATTTTAAATATCTATTTCCTGGGAATAGAAATTTAGGTCACCACAAATTTAATTTTTTCATGTGGAAACAGTTTCCTGAAGTCTTCATAAAATTAGCAAGCAAAGAAAGTAATAAATGAAGACAAGCTTAAAGGCATTGATAGGCACATCAGGAAGACAGCAGGTACAGCAAGATGGAGATTTTCTATAGACCCAGTATCTTGGCATTTTATTTTCATTCTTTTCTTTTTTATTATTAGTTCCATTTTATTAACTCTGTCTCCCAGGTGAATCCCATTCTCTCATTCCCTCCCAATCCCAATGAATGACTCAGCTTTTCATTTTTAGGAACCGATTTGAATATACACTATATGGTATGTTATCCAACACTTAGTCTTGTATCACTTTTGGATTGAAGTACTCAGAAAGTTTTACTGTTATTATGTTTTAACTATGTATGCAAAGATAAGTCCTGGTAAATAAAAAAAAAGTGTAAAATGTCATATCTGAAGTTCTGAAGGAATAAAGGTTTTTGTTATATACTAGAAGTTATATAATTTCCATTCTTCTGTACATCTTTTTAATAACTTTTACAAAGGCATTATATTTTTCAACTTCAAAATGTTATCATATCTTTTCTTCTGAAGGGAAACTATCAATGAGTTAGGACCAATTATGAGCTCTGTTTGCCTCTTTATTTCTATTCCTCTAATTACCCATTGTTAAAATTTGTCAGTGGATAATCTTGGGAACATTATCAAATGGTTTGGTCATGATTCATGCAGAACAGTGATATCTTTCTTTTCTTTCCTTTTCTTTTTCCCTAATCAGTATCACACTTTTCAGTCCATCTAGGCCATTACCTCTGCTATGTCTCACAGTGATTCTGGGGTCCAAAAATTTTGCTAATAGTTCTAAAAGATGAAGCATCAGTAGCTAAAAATGTGTCCATTGTATCTAAACTAATAAAATCATGGTAAGTAGTATATACAATGTAGGCAAGAAATTTCTTCCAAAAAAGTGCATATGTTGAATGTATGTAAATGGACAATGTTATAAGTGTATTGATGAAAGACAATTTAGATAGAAATAACGAGTTCATCACTGTGCAAATCTCTTCAATTATCATTACATACAATTATCTTTAATTCTAGTATTTAATAGCACTAATTCGAGCTTAATTATTTCTCTGGAGAACAGTGGTACTATCTGTAATACAGTGATCATTAAAGGCAAAGCTAAAACTCATGTTGTGTGTTTCCACATATATATGCTTGGCCCCACAAGACAATGAAGAAAAGACACTTATTTCATGGTGAGAGAACAGCGTTACAAAGAAACATCTTCATTTCAATCTTAGAACATAGTATTGCATTGATTTGTCATTCTTTTCCAGAAGAGATGCTCATGAATCAAGGAAGCAAATTATTGAATTATTGATGCAAATTAACATAGTTAGCCATAAGATTTGCTTGACAGGAAGTTTGCTGGTACAGCTGAATTAAAGGTATGATGCTTTGCAACTTTCATATTTGCCCTATTAAGGCACGAAATGCTGCACTTTTTCCTAAACTACTCACAATCCAATAATGCTCTTTTCTAATCTAATTGGGCAATATTTTGATTATCATCTCAAGTGCATTTGGGTCCATCAAAATAAAGTGTTCACATAAAACACAGTTTAAGATAAGGATGAGAGAAAAAGAGGTGAGTTATCTCTCCAAAACACTCCACACACAATGGTGCAACAGGGTAAATACATGTGATAGAACTATTGCTCATTTACAAGAAGCATGAGAGTTGGTTTATAACAAAATTTAACCTAGAACTTTCACAGCATGGCCTTAATTCTAGTCTTTTGACATAGGGCTCTGCCTGCCATGCCCTTAGGATCTTTGCATAAGCCTTGGAGTCATCTTTACTTTTGTGTAACAAATATCACAGTAAACATCTGAAATACTTATAGCCAGTTTTAGTCTCATGAACATATTGATGACCTCAAAGTGTCTTATATTTTTTAAAAGTAAACTTGTTATTAATTTGTTTAAAATTTATTTTTTTCACTTTACATCCCCATTGCAACCCTTCCTCTTCTCCTTCTGATACCACCCTCCTACCTTCTTTTCCCTTTCCCTCCTCCCCTTCTCCTCAGAGAAGGGAAGCCACCCCCACCACAACCACCAACAATCCACTCCAGCACATCAAGTCTCATCAGGATTAAGAGCATTCTCTTCCCCTGAGGCCAAACAAGGCAGCCCAGCCAGGGGAAAGTGATCCAAAAGTAGGCAGGCAACAGAGCACAAGTCAGAGACAGAACCTGCTCTAATTTCTAAGGAATCCTCTTGAAGACTGATCTGCTTATCAGCTACATATGTGTAGCAGACCTAGGTCCAATTCATGCATGCTCTTTGGTGAGTGGTTCAATCTTTGTGAGATGCCATGTGCCTAGGTTAGTGGACTATGTTGGTATTCTTGAGTTCCCACTTGTGGATCCCAAAGTCCTCCGCCAACCCTTCCACAAGACTCACTGAGCTCCACCTAATGTTTGGCTTTGGGTGTCTGCATCTGTTTCATTCTGCTGCTAGCTTGAGCCTCTTAGAGGACAGTTATACTAGGCTTGTATCTGCAAGCATAACCAAGTGACATTAAAAGTGTCAGGGGTTGGCTCTCTCTCCCACAGATTGTTCTCAATATTGTCCAGTCATTCTTTGGTTCTTCCCTTAATGCTGCTGCTCCATCTTTATCCGTGCAAACCCTGTAGGCAGTGTAAACTTTGGGTCAAAAGTATTGTGTATAGGTCAGTATACCCTTTGGTTCATTGAATCTTCACCAACCTATATCCAACAGAGGCTAAAATCCAACATATATAAATAACTAAAGAAATTAAACACCAACACACCAAATAATCTGTTAAAAATAAAGTACAGAGATAAACTGAAAATCCTCAACAGAGAAATCTTTAATGACCAAGACACACTTAAAGAAATTCTCAACATCCTTAGCAATCAAGGAAATGCAAAACAAAACAACTCTGAGATTCCATCTTACACTTGTCAGAATGTGTAAGAACAAAATTTCAAGAGACAGCACATGCTGGTGAGGATGTGAAGAAAGGGGAACACTACTCCATTGCTGGTGAGGGTGCAATCTTGTAAAACTACTTTGGAAATCAATCTAGTGTTTTTTTTTCAGAAAATTGGGGTTAGTTATACCTTAGGACACAGATATATCACTTCTGGACATATATCCAAAAGACACTTCACCATACCACAGGGACACTTGCTCAACTATGTTCATACCAGCTTTATTCATAATAGCCAGAAACTGGAAACAACCTAGATGTCCCTCAACAGAAAAATGCATAAAGAAATTGTGGTACATTTATACAGTGGAATACTACTCAGTTATTAAAAGAAAAAAAGGAAACGATGACAGAGACTTTCTCTTCTCCCCTTACTAGGGTACCCACATAGAGACTGAGCTGTCTATGGGCTACATCTGATCATGGGGCCTAGGTCCTCTCTATGCATGATCTTTAGTTGATGCATCAGTCTCAGCAGCTCTTCCTGGCCCGAGGTGTGTGTTGGGTTTGGTTTATTTGTTTGTTTGTTTGTTTATGGCTTTATTGATTTCCTTTTGGCACTCCTGTCTCCCCTGCGTCCTTCTACATCCCCTTTCTTCCATGAGACTCCCTGTAATCTGTCCAAAGTTTGGCTGTGTGTCTCAGCATCTGCTTCAATCCTCTACCAGGTAGAATCTTTTCTGATTAAGTGTAGGCTCCTCAAAAAAGATAACCATGTTCTCTTTGTTTGGAGTGGGGTCTGCTTTGCAAGTAACTTTGATGTAGATCTTTCTTGACTCTTAACTTTTTCCTAGGACGTTTTATTTATTTATTCAAAATGTAAAAGACTCCACCCAATAGGCACAAATACTTCATTGATCATGGTCCAGTAAGTATAGGTTCCTCAGATAAAATTACTATGCTCTCCTTGTTTGGAGAGGAATCTCCTTTGCAAGTAACTCTGATGTAGACCTGATTGAGCTAGAGCTTTCTTGACTCTTCTATCTTTCCCCTAAGAATGTTTCTGTTTTGTGCTCAACAAGACAATTTTGTTGGACCATGGTCAAAGGACTAACCCATGGTGAACAATGCCTTGGGAAACTGTGATAAAGTCTCCAGAAAAATGTACAAAAGGACTTTTACTTCAGGTGCACTTGCTCCCTGGATTATTCTTGGATGTGACTCTTGCCTTCTCGGCTAAACATTTACATTGAACATATAAGACATGCTTATTCTTATTGGGTGTCAGATCACAGCTATGGAATCAATCTGTTCGATATACCCTGAAGCTGGATACAGCCTTCTGCCTTGCTTTTATATTTTCATATTTTCCAGTATGAAATCTATACTACATTATAGATTGTATATTAAACTATACAATCTATACTACATTCCAGGCAATTGTCTTTCTGTTGGTCTTTCCTGAGGAAGTTCTGGGAAGAGGTTGCTCTGATAATATTGAGTATGTGCTTACTAGCATTTATTTACATGTTTTTCTGACTATGATTTTCTGAACTGAAACAACCTTATTGATCATTGCTTTCTTTGACAATTTCATGTATATAAGTACACTTAAAGTGAAATAAGATTGTCAATAGCATCAGACTGTAGCTAGCCTCATTCTTTAAGGTTCTCATATCACACATCCAGCTGACAAAATCTGCACAGCATGGTTGAACGTTGACACATTTAGAAATGCATTCCTAAATATGTTCTGTTTAAGGTTATGAGAGAAAAAGAAGGTACATGCAGATTGATATGAGTAAAACGAGTTCAAAAGTTTACAATGCCAGGATGTTGGAAACATCCTGTACATATTTAGATGGTATCATAAAATTTTAATAGAAATGACATAAGGGTTGTACTTAAGCACTTTCTTTGCTTACGTTTTAACGTTAGGAAGCCAAAGTTTTGTTGAACCCCAGTTTGACTAGAGGTGATAATACACAACATTTATCCAAAGTTTGTGAAAGATATATGTGCATGTGTGAATTTTTGTAATTTTCAATGTTGTTTATATCGTTTTTAATACTTCTATTAAATCATTAGTTTGTATTTATAGTTTAATCTTAGTATTTTCTTTTATGTATCTTAGTATTATCTTTTATCCTTCTAATTTATAATTGAATAAAATATATTTTTCTGTGTTAAGAATATAAAAAAATAGAATGAATTAATAAATATTCACTAACCATATATATTGAAAATTAGTATTGCCCAATAATGATATTTAATATTTATTAGAAATAATGTGACATTTTGATGGATTATATGAATTTTCTGGCTTAGCTACAAATTCATTTATTAGGTCATCCAAATTAGACATTTAAAACTCCTTTTAAGTTAATATTGAAAATATCATCACTCATGATACTCTTAACAAACGGAGAATCATGAATCCTCTTTGGTAGTTTTTAATTTTACAAGTGATTACTATGGCTCAACCAATGCAGTCATACAGGATGACTTGAAGTCACGGGATCTGTGAGATTCATTTACAATAAAATATTTCTTTTTTTTCTTTTTTATTAATTTTTATTTTATTTTTTATATTAGTTGACAGCTTATTGACTTTGTATCCCAGCTGCAGCCTGTTCCCTCATTCCCTCCCAACCCCACCCTAAATCCCTCATCTCCTCCCTGCCCCTTTCCAAACCATAGATAGGGGAGGTCTCCTCCCCTTCCATCTGACCCTAGCTTATCAGGTATCTTCAGGACTGGCTGCAAAGTGCTCCTCTGTGGCCTAGCAAGGCTGCTTCTCCTTCGGGGGGCAGGTGGTCAAGGAGCCAGCCATTGAGTTCATGTCAGAAATAGTCCCTGTTCCTATTACTAGGGAACTCACTTGGATACTGAGCTACAATGCGCTACATCTGAGCAGGGATTCTAGCCTACCACAGAGGGCCTCTGAAAGACTCTACCTAGCAGTATGTCAAAGCAAATGCTGAGACTCATAACAAAACCTTCTTCAGAGTGCAGGCAATCATATGAAAAAATGGGGAGTTATTATGACCTGGAGAGGACAGGAGCTCCATGAGGACCTAATATATCTGGGCACAGGGGTCTTTTATGAGACTGTATTTCCAACCAAGGACCATGTATGAATACAACAAAATATTCCTAAGGAGAATATTTAGTTGTGGTTTTTTTTTCTTTTTTTTTTTTAATACTTCTACTTTAGTCCATGGTAGTCACATAAAACGCGATCTTCACACATAATATATTAATTTATATCTCTACATTTTGTGTTGAAAATGTTTTAATTTATTTATTGATTGATTGATTATAGTTTATTCAATTTGTATCCCAGCTGTAGCCCCTCCTTTATCCCCTCCCAATTCCATCCTCCCTCCCTCATCTCTTCCCATGCCCTTCCTCAGGTCCACTGACAGGGGAGGTCTTCCTCTCCTTCCATCTGACCCTAACTTATCAGGTCTCATCAGGACTGGCTGCATTGTCTTCCTCTGTGGCCTGGTAAGGCTTTTCCCCACTCAGAGGGAGGTGAGCAAAGAGCCAGCCACTGAGCTCCTGTCAGAGACAGTCCTTGTTCCCATTACTAGGGAACCCTAGTTACTACCTAGTAACTGGTCCAGACATAACAGCTCCCCCACCCACATCCATTTGGGATCAGGTGGACTTGGTGCCTAAAATGAACCAATCATTTTTAAATGTCATATATATAAGTACACTTAAAGTGAAATAAGATTGTCAATAGCATCAGAGTGTAGCTAGCCTCATTCTTTAAAGTTCTCATATCACACATCCAGCTGATAAAATCTGCACAGCATGGCTGAAAGTTGACACATGTAGAAATACATTCCTAAATATGTATCCAGAGTTGTCAAGCTTGCAACCTCTGAGATTCTTGCTCCCCTTCCCTTAAAAACCTCAGACTTCTGTCTCTCCTGCCTGTTCCTCTCTGGTTTTGTCTGGGGCAGCCACATCTTGCAATGGCTTAAATAAAATCTCTTGCTACTGCATTGATGATTAGTCTCCTGAGTTCTCTTCATCCCCCTCAGGAAGGTAGGGTCCTCCTTGGGCCTAACAGTTACTTACCAGGAGCTGTGATAAGTCTAGAACAGTGCATCACTATAAAGCCCACTCCAACATGGGTGGTGATTTCTGAAAACCTGGAAGCAAGAAGCTTGCTCTTCCTGTGGCTTGCAGGCAGCTCCACAGTTTGAAAATCTTTCCACAGTTTGTCTGGTCGGTCTCCAAATCCAGCAACTGACTATTTTCTCATATACTATTGGGAAGCAGTCCTCAACAATCTTTAAAGTTTCAGTTCTTCTAGATTTTTTACTTTTTGTTTACCACCTGTGGTTCATGAGCCTCCCTTTTTCTCTTGAGGCAATATTTCCGTTTGGAAACAATGTGCCAAGTAATTACCATACAACAGTAAGATACATGAAAGTTTCCTGAATACAGCATTTTATACCCTTAGTCAAGTACTCCCTCCATTTATCCTTAACCTTTTGCAATCATTAGCTTTCTTCACATTCATTATGTTAGCATTTCAAGAATGCTGTGCAAATGTAAGTATTAAGTATATACAGCTTTGAGTTTTGCTTTATTTGGGTGTGGAACTGAATGATTCTCTTGAGACCTATCAGTGTTGAATACTGGTGAGAACTCTACATGTCATTTTTGCTGAGTAGAACTCTCTTCTGGTGATAGAGCTGTATTTGATGATTTATTAATTGTGTGACACTTACATTACATACAACATTTTTCATTACACCATTAGCCTGCTTTGAACTTTTCTCTAAAAGAGACAAAAATTACTTCCTTCAAATGAAGTAAAATTTTATTTATATCATATTTTATATAACCAGAAAAATAGTAATAATTTTAGTCACCTTATTAATGTAATGCCATCTAATTTTCTTCTTCGGCATGATACTTTTATTATGTCAAAAATTGCATAGGAATTGCATAGGCCTGAGTATCTATCCTGGAGTCAGTGGTGTTCATCGTTTTTAGGCAGCCAATCACTGGAAGATCTTCAACAGACTTTTCATTACCATCGTAGAACTAAACTATTATCAATATTAGTTTTCCTTTCATTTGAAAAAAAACTAAACACAAACATTTTAAAAGAAGGAAAATTTTACTATCTGCTCACAGGGTTACAGTTTGTGGCAGCTAGTTTTAGGTGTTTCTGGGTCTGTGAAAGGAAGCACATCAAGGTGAATAGGATGTAATGCTCAACTATGGTTTCCAGAGAACAGCGTGAATGAGGGACCAAAGGCAAAATACCTTCCTCTAACCCTCACCTGTATAGACATTCTTCTAATAGTGTGTCTTCCTGTTAAGTTTCTACTTCTTGTGATGACTCTATCAATGAACAACTAGGCTTTTAGCTAGTGAGGATGATTCAAATATAAATTTCCTATATTCATAAATCTTTCTATAATTTACAAATTATAATTATATATTTGTTGTCTTGTTAAATTAATATATTACATTCACAGTAATGGTAAGCTAGTATTGTTTGACGTATTTTATCTATAAAAACCAATTTTCCTCAAGATTTAAAATTTATATTCAAGTATAAGGACAGAGTTTGACCATGCTGGACTAAGTTTATTTACTAGAATTTTTACTTTGTCAATTATGCTAAAATCTAAGCTGAATATGATGATTTCTCTGATGTATTGTAGGTATCAGTTGGAGAAAAACTTGACATTTGGGTAGCCTAAAAGAGAATGCTTGGTCTATAATACAAAGAAGACTAATGAGGATCTATTTTCTGACAATGATTTTCAATGTTAGCAGACATCTTTCTTTAGAAGATATAGTTTATTATCTGGTTCCTCAGTAAAATTTACACAATAGTATCACCCATGATGAGTTCTGAAAGTTGGATTGCATTATAAGGAACATTTTAAAATGTTACAAGCACTCTGGTTAATCCTTCATTTTTATGCTTACATTTCATGGTGTTTCATCTTACAAAAAGTTGACAGAACTCCTGCTGCTCTTTGAAGGAAATAGGATAACTTATTGGCAGGCAAGAAAAGAAAGCCAAACAAAAAATATATGTATGGAGCAAGTCATAATACAAAGAAACTTTTTGAGACTGTGTCTTCCTCATTAAGTTTTAAGGTGAGTGAACTTGAAACACAAGAAAGGCATATCATATCACTAACACCAATGTTCTGAGAATGGCCAGCAAAAATGTTTGATTTCTGAATCATTTGTACTTTCTATTCTATTAGTTTAACTGAAGTTTTACTTTTTAAAGACTACACGTTATCATCTTGTTCTGAGAAAATGTTTCACACAAGTAGCATGCAAAAATTCTAAAAACACTTTTTTCTTCCCTGGATATGAAGGGGTCAGTGATTATATCAAAGTAATCATACTAAGGATGTCATCAGTCTCCTCATTATAACCTCACCTCTGTCTTCACTAAAGTCAGAATAATCAACAGAATATACTGATGGTATTTTGGGAAGACTGCCATTAAACTCATAGCTTTCCTTTTGTGTCTAATATCATTCAAAACAGAAATATAAATAGGGAATTTAATATATAGACTGAAAGTCACCTATCTATGGATATCTTTCTTAATTCTTGTTTCTAATAATTTTGGCATTTTGTAAGTATTATTAATTGCTTTTTAGTTATGTACATTCAGGAAAAACGTTGAAAAAATAACTGTATCTTTACAATGAAATTGAAACCTTCCTCAGGGTTTTCAGAGACTGTGTTATTTCACACTGAGTTGTTCATTCATGTAAATGGATGTTGATGAGTGATGATGTGTTTTCTTTTATTGGATCATGCTGTAGTTCTAAAACAACACCGTTATCAGTTCTGAAATGATATTTTACAACAGTACACTAGGGTTATAATTAAATCATAACCTTCAGAGAATAGCAGAGGGCTAAAATTCATTCTGGATTTTTCCTAGACCTTTTTAGAGATTTGTATGAAAAAAATACGTAAAATCACCAGAAATAATCTGAAATCTCTTTCATATCCAAAAACTCTTTAAGTTCCAAAGGACTCCTAAAAGCTGTTGCATATAGACTGAGCACTCCAGCTTATTATTTGGAGCACATTTATCATTTCTGGGTCTCTATACCAGTCCCCATTAACTTCCAAAAGAGGTGTCTACAGTAAGGATTGAGTGATGTGCTAGTACATTTAATTATATGTTCTTAGGAGTCATTTTAATGCTATGCCCTTTTAGTAAAGTAGTAATAATAGATGGACCCTAGGTTCTAAGTCCTGTCTAGC
Organism: Pachyuromys duprasi; assembly: GCA_028658305.1. Taxonomy (NCBI): domain Eukaryota; kingdom Metazoa; phylum Chordata; class Mammalia; order Rodentia; family Muridae; genus Pachyuromys; species Pachyuromys duprasi. The sequence goes on along the minus strand of CM053748.1, from coordinate 40,898,407 downwards.
CATAGATTCTTGGCTCTACAACAGAGTCTGATACAGATTTCAACTTGTAGGTTTGGATTTAAATCTATTTAGAAAATGGCTGGTAACTTTGGTCACGTCTGTTCCACCACTGCGCAGGTTGGCGTGTCTCACCGTGCTGGTGATTGTTGCAGTTTACAGGATTCCTTTCACCCTCTGGTAGTATACATAGCACCTTCCAACAGTATGATAGCGAAAACATTTCCAGGGAATAACAGCTTGATTTCTCCATATTTTAAAGTATATACTATTTAAGCAATAAGTACTGAGCATCTAAATCTTTAGGGTAACCAGCAACGTTGGCAGTGACTGTGATTTTTCTGGTCTATGGGGTCTCAGTTGCTAATCTTATCAAAGAAGCTAATTCAGTCTTGGCACTGAGATTTTACTTTATATCCTATGTTGTCTAGTAAGGATATTGTTTCCCTGTCTACCTGTCTGTCTGTCTGTCTGACTGTCTGTCTGTCTACTTACCTATCTATCACCTATCTATCCATTTATCTATCTATTGTATCTTACTTATTCTAGTGAGAGTAAAAGAAACTGAAACAGTTTCTCAGTATAAGAGAAACTGAAACAGACCACAGAGTAACAGTGTTTACTGGCTTTCTTATGTATTCTTGCCTAAATGTCTTTACAAAATCTAGGCCCACTTATCTAAAGATGTAACTGTCCAGAGTGGACCAAGCCCTTCCAGTTAATTAATGATTACAACAACAAAATGCTCTACAGGCATTCTATAAGATAATCTGATGGAGAAAACTTTCTGAACAAAGGGTTCCCTTCCTTTGTGTGTCAACGAGGATTAGTCATCACAGCTGGCTAAGCACTGTAGCTAGTAGCATACACCAAAATACCCTGCTTATTATTGTTCCAATAAATCAATTAATAAGTTCATAAACAGTTCTTAGGAAAGGCTATATGCAAAGAAAGTGGGGGATGACTATAATCACAGTGAAGGCCTTCAAGAGAATCCAATTCTGTTGATAAACTCAGAACACTCAGGCTTCAGAACAATGAGAAATACAAGTTTGTTGTTTTGTTACTATGTGATCTTTCTTAGAGTACTGAAGTGTAACCAAGTATTTGAAAGAAACTGAAGGTACAAAATAGAAATAACTGAAGCACAAGCAGAAAACAATTTTTCATGAAGGGTTTCTTATCTAAAAATCATTCTCAACACAGGAAGAATAAAAACAATATATATTTCTAAATTATTATATTAACACTCTCCAAGTTATTAAGTAAATTGTTAACACAATAGAATGAAAGAGTAAATTGTGTTTGTGTATTTGGATATACATACATAACATACATTCACAAACAGTAAAATATCCTTTTTAAAATTAAAATATGACTCACACTAAGAGATATTTTTGTAGAATAACATAGAATAAAAATGTGTCAACACTAGACAAAAAATGTAAAGTTGTTTTGAACATTCTTTTACAATCATTACAATCATTACAGAAAGTACTGTGCTATGAAAACATTTTATCACTTTCACTACCAAAAGGCAAATGCCTCCTTGAAACACTATGAGGATGATTATAAAAAATGATTATAAAATTCTCCCTACAAATCTTGCATGGAGAAGTTTTCAACACTATTCATTAAAAGCTTTGTTGTTTGAATGGGAAATCATTCTGGTGAACAAAATACATAATTCTTCCTGTAGTTGTATCAAAATAAAGAATAACTCTCCCTGGAAATTTTATGTCTTTGTTGTCTGAATTATTTCAGTCAAACACACATAAATAGCAGTAGGAAACCATTAGTCTACATTTATGTTCCCATTCTCTCGTTACCACTTTAAAAATGAAACATTTTCAATTTGTAATTCTGTAGACAATGTTTTTGAAACAGACATGAATAATTGATCTCTGCTAGGGGAAAATAAAAAAATGTGACATTACAAATTTTATGAAATATTGAATTTACTAATTTTATGTGGCTTACCTCCAGGAAGATTTTTTTTATAAATTTATTTATTTTTATATCAATCAGAGGTTAGGTTTTTTGCATCCCATGCGTAGCCCCCTCCCTCATTCCCTCCCACTCTCCCCAACCCTCCCTTATCTCCTCCCCGCCCCCACCAAGTCCACCAACTGGGGAGGATCTCCTCCCCTTCCATCTGACCCCAGATCATCTTGTCTCCTCAGGGCTGGCTGCAATGTCCTCCCCTGGGATCTAGCCAGGCTGTTACTCCCTGGCATGTATGGGGGAGGGTCAAAGAGTCAGCTATTAAGTTCAAGACTGAAACAGTCCCTGTTTCCCTTACTAGGGTCTTCAGTTCAACAATGAGCTATCATGGGCCACATCTGAGCAGGGGTTCTAGGTTGGAGAAACTGTCTCATATAAGACCCCTGTGCCCTGTTCAGTTTGATCTTTGTGGAGCTCTTGTTCTCCCTAAGTCTTACTAACTTCCCCTATTTTTATTATTACTTCCCGCCCTCTGCCAAGGGCTTAATTGTGAGTCTTAATATCTGCTTTGATACATTGCTATACTGATTCTTTCATAGGTCCTCTTTGGTATGCTCCTGTCCTGTTGCTTGTTTTCTTCTCCATTCAGTATCCATCCTATTAGTTCATCTAAATGAGCATTGATCATAACAACCTGGGTCTTCCTTCTTGTATATCTTCCCTAGGTGTGTATATTTCAGCATGACCTTCCTATCCTATAGGTCTATATAAGTGAGTATATACCATATCAGGAAGATATTATGTTGCAAAAAGTTGCTTGTGAAAAAGAAAAAAATAAAAGTAGAAAGTGCTGAATTTTTGTTGTTTTTCTAAGTCTATGCTTTGATATTATTAAAAATAAAGTCATCTCTAGAAAGACAGCCTGTATGTGTAGATGGTATTATAACAGATATGAATATACATATGTATGTACTGATACTTAACTATTAAATAACTCAAGGTGGAGATGACAGACAATAATAAAATTAGGATGCAAGAGGGAAATTACAATTTTGATTGACCATTTTTTCATCTTAATTTTTGTTTTCAAAAATTACTATCATCTTACTTGTCAACATCAACAGTTCTTAAATGTTCTAAGCCCAGAAAAACTTTTATATCAAGATTTGGGTCCTTAACCTGATGCTGTGGCACACACCTGTAATCCCAGCACTTAGGGAGGTGGAGGCAGGTGATGCTTTATGAGTTCAAGGCCAGCTTCATCTACAAAGCTAGCCCAGTACAACCAAGGCTACACAGAGAAGCACCACCTAGGAAAGAAAGAAAAAAGAAAAGAAAAGAAAAGAAAAGAATTGAGTCCTCATTGGCTTATTAGCAATGCCATCTCCTCTGTGTTTAGGAATATCTTGCTCCGCAGTCTTACTGCCTTTGGTGAAGCTGACTGCTTTCAGACAGACACTTTTCTACTGCATTAGACGATAAAATCTGTGTTGTTGTGAAATGCCTCCTGCAACTGGAAACTGTTCCAAGGAAATAGACAGCAAAAAAATGAAATAACACAATTAACGGTTGCTATTCCAAGCTACAGCCTTTGTCATAATTTGTCACAAAGCAATGGAAAAATTAATGTGCTGATTATATGCATTATATAATAAGGTTAACTCCCTTGTTCTATTTTTTGCTCTTTACCAAATATTCCTTTTTTCATTACCTTTCTTTTTTCTTCCTCATTTTCTTTTTATTTTTCATTCTGTTCTTAAAATAAGTAAAATAATAGGATATATTTTTTGTTATTTTCCCCACATATTTTTTCATAAACCATTGTAAATAATATTCAAATGAAATGTTGGTAACTTAATATAAAATTATTTAGACACCCTTGTAACTTACAGATATTTTCACTGTAAATTTTGACTCTTTTTTTTTTCTTGCACAAATTTTAATTCTTTTTTATTTTTACATTCTTGCTGTAACCCCATCTTTCCTTTCCTCCCAGTTTCCCACCCCCACTCCTCTTTTCCTTAGAAAAGGGGGGCTCCCTTTCCAATTCAACCCACCTCATGGAGCTGCATCAGGACTGAGCATGTCCTCTTCCCCTACAGCCAGGCAAGGAAGTCCCCCAAGACTGAAGTGATTAAAAAAAAAAAAAAAAAAAAAAAGCTGGCAAGTGAGTATGTGTTCCTGTGTTTGATACAGTCCCCACTTCACATGAAGCCTTAGTTGGCCATCTGCTACATCTTTGTAGGGAGCTTAGGTATAGTTCACACATGGTCTTTCATTGATGCTTCAGTCTCAGCAAGCCCCTCTGGGCCCTGGGTGGAAGTACAAAATTTGACACGTTAAACCATATCTTTGTATGTGGTTCTGTGTTAGTAAATGCATTACTTAATCAACTGAACAAGTTATTATAACTTAATAAAGAGCTAAAGGTTTTTAAAGTTTTTTTTTTACTAGTCATTGTCCAATATTCTAATTCATATGTGGCTAATGACTATCACATTGGACAGCACTGATACACAGAGGCATGTTAGCTACCTTTAATCCCAGGACATGGGAAACAGAAACAAGGAATACTGGCTAGCTGAAGAAGCAAGAATTGGTGAGCTTTACATTAAATAGGAGACCCAACAAAATAAAATAAAAAATAGTCAATGAAGAAAACTAATATCAACCTTGGGCCTCCACAAACATGCAAGCGCATACAAGGACGCCTGCATATACACATGCTAACACATGTAGACACACAGGAAAGCATACCACACACACATACACGTGAAAAAATTCACTTGATCACTCTTGGTTATTAAAAACAACTTAACACTGTATTGATTCTATTAATGATTACTAATCACACCTACATTTGTCCAATAAACAGAGTACTCACTATTCTTTAAAAGTAACAAATGTTCATTATATTGGTATTTACTTATTATTACTCTTGTTTTTCTTGTCTTTTTAAATGATCATAAAGATAAATTTAGTAAACCTTATAAAATCAAATGGTAGAATTACAAAATACAGTAATGACATAAACTTCTGTTGCCTATTGTGGGAATGACCAAGCTCAACGTGACAGCGTAAAGTTGCTGGCCACCAATCTGCAGTAATGCTGGTAACTTCTTCACCTTTTTTCCTCAAGACATTTAGTTTCTCAACCCACTTGCTGCCAACTTTGAAGACCAAGAATGTTGGCACAGATGTATGGAACAACTTTAACACAGTTAATCTTATATAAGAAGAGCTAATTAAAGCAAGAACTTGCTGAGCAACTGTTGTAGGTGTTTTGTCCTTTTATTGGAGGAAATATGAAATAGTCTCTATGTTATTATCCAGTTACCATCATAGTAAACAAGTATATATTCTATACTAGTCCATTTATTTCCTAGTCTCATATCCTTTTATATGTAAAGTTGATAGCAGGGATAAATGGATCCATGAACTTCATCCATAACTTACTTTGGGAAGAAGTTAATTTTAGTTGTATTTTAAAAAAGTATATGAGTGGTGGCTCCAAGCTGGCGACTGGGCACCTGCAGGAACCCGGGAAAAGATCATCTGGATTTTTTCTTTTAGTTTGTTTATATGTGGATTACATTGATGGATTTCTGTATATTGAACCACCTGTGCAGGCTTGGGATGAAGCCTGCTTGATTGTGGTGGACGATACCTTTGATATGTTCTTGGATTAGGTTTGTGTGTATTTTATTGAGTATTGAGTCAATATTCATAAGATAGACTGTTCTAAAATATTCTTTCTTTGTTAGGTCTTTATGTATTTTATGTATCAAGGTGACTATGGCCTCATAGATTGTGTTTGGTAATGTTCCTTCTTTTGCTAATTTGTTTGAAGAGTATTGAAGTTTACCCTTCTTTGAAGATCTGGAAGAATTCTGCCCTGAAACCACGTGGCTCTGGAATTTTCTTTGGATAGGAGACATATGATGACTGCTTCTATTTCCATAGAGGATATAGGAATATTTAAATTATTTATCTGATCTTGCTTCAACTTTGGTTAGTGTAATTTACCAAAAAAAATAATAATAATACTGCATTTCATTTAGATTTTCAAATTTTGTATCATATAGGCATTTTAAGTAGGACCTCATAATTCTTTGGGTTTCCTCAGGATCTGTCCTTATGTACCCCTTCTATTTTTTTCTTTTTCTTTTAGCTGTTATATTTTACTAAAATATTTATTAAAAGTAATAAATCTAGAACCCCTGCTCAGATATAACCCATGGCAGCTAAGTATACAAGTGGGTTCTCTAATAAGGAAAGCAGAGACTGGATCTAACATGAACTCAGTGGCAGGCTCTTTGACTGCCTGCCCCTGAGGGGTGCAGCATTACCAGGCCACAGAAGAGGACAATGCAGTCAGTCCTGATGAGACCTGATAAGCTAGGGTCATATAGAAGGGGAGAAGGACCATCCTTATCCTTGGACTTGGAGAGGGGCATAGGAAGAAATGAGAGAGGGAGGGTGAGATTGGGAGGGGATGAGGGAGGGGGCTACAAAATGAATAAACTCTAATTAATTTAAAAAATATATTTTTTAAAAAAAATGTAATAAAGCAATCCCCTGGCATTCACTTGCCTCTCTTCAAAGTCTACTGTTTTCAACTCTTTTTACCTACATATGGTAATAATTTGAGCTTGAACTGATGAATGTATACATACATGCATGTATGCATAGATATGTGCAGAGAGGTATTCAAAGGTGTTAACAGTAAAAACTGACTGTAAGAATACACACTTGTGCATACAGTATTGAAAGTTCCTCTTACAGCTTTTCTTTTATAAATTTATTTATTTATTATAAATTACAGTTTATTCACTTTGTATATCATCTGTAGCCCCCTCCCTCATCCCCTCCCAAGCCCACCCTCCCTTCCTATCCCATCTCCTCCCATGACCCTCACCAAGTCCACTGATAGGGAAGGTCCTCCTCCCCTTCCCTCTGACCCTAGCATATGAGGTCTCATTATGATTTGTTGCATTGTCTTCCTCTCTGGCCTGGTAAGGCTGCTCCCCCATCAGAGGGAGTTGATCAAAGAGCCAGCCACTGAGTTCATGTCAGAGATAGTCCCTGTTCCCATTACTAGGGAACCCACTTGGAGACTGAGATTCCACGAGCGTCTCCATTGCATGTAAACTTGTACAATCACCTTGGAAATCAATTTGGTGCTTTCTCAGACAATTAGAAATATTGCTTCCTCAAGATCCAGCTATACCATTCCTAGGCATACATCCAAAATAAGCTCAAGTATACAAGGATATTTGCTCAACCATGTTAGCAGCAGCTTTATTTGTAACAGCCAGGACCTGGAAACAACCCTTTTGTCCCTCAGCTGGGGAATGGATACAGAAATTGTGTTACAGTTAGACAATGGAATACTACTCAGCAATTAAAAACAACGGATAAACATACTAAAATCTGTACACCTAAAGCTAAGCAAGTAGGGGACCCTGGATAAGATGATCAATCCTCACTCAGAAAGGCAAATGGGATAGACATCTGAAGAGGGAGAAAACAGGGAACAGGACAGAAGCCTACCACAGAGGGCCTTTGAAAAACTCTACCCAGAAGGATGTCAAAGCAGATGTTCAGACTCATAGCCAAACTTTCGGCTGAATGCAGGGAATCTTATGAAAGAAAGGAAAGATAGAAAGAACTGGAGGGGACAGGAGCTCCACAGGAAGAGCAATAGAACCAAAAAATCTGGGCACAGTGTTTTTTTTTTTTCTGCGACTGATACTTCAACCAAGGACCATGCATGGAGATAACCAAGACCCCTGCACAGATACCCCCTTTTCATATCTGATTTTGTTGATTTGGATAGTTTCTCTCTATCTTTTAGTTAGCTTGGCTAAGGGTTTGTCTGTCTTGCTGATTTTCTTCAAGAACCTGCTCTTGGTTTCATTGAGTCTTTGAAATTGGTCTCTTGTTTCCAATTTATTGATTTCAGCTCTGATTTTATTTCCAGATGTCAACCTCTCTTGGCTGTGTTTGCTTCCTTTTTTTTCTAGTGCTTTAGAGTGTACTGTTAAGTTGCTTGTATGAAATATCAAATTTCTTTTCGAAGGTTCTTAGTGCTATGAACTTTACTCTTAGCACTGCTCTTTCTGACCCAGATGGTCTAGGTAGCTGTGGAACGGTCAGAAAGGTCTATGAATCTAGAGTTGTTCCAGCCACACACAGGTCTTCTCAAAATGGAGGACAATGGGCTTTGGTCTTGTGCCCAACCACCTCCGCTGGATTCACTGTCTGCTGGCTCTCTTTTTGTGACCCAAGTATGCCAGATAGCTGAGGCTCAAGCAGAAAGATCTCCAGTGCCCTAAAGCCTTCCTTGAAATGGCAGACAACTGGACTTCGGTCCTGCATCTAGCTCAGCTCTGCTGGGTTCTGTCTGTGCTAGGCTCGCTGTTCAGGACCCAGGTGAGCCAGGCAGCTGGGGAGCAGGCAGAACGGCACCCCTAACCCCCCAAACACACACACACACACCACATCACCAGAAGGTATCCCCTCCATAGGCAGTTGAAAATATACGCCAGTAGAACCAGGAAAATGTCCACAGGATGGTGGCAGTGGGTCCCCAAGTTTGGAAGCAGGAGCCACTGTTACCCAGAAAGTGTCCACAGGACTGTATGAGTAGGCCCCCACCTTTGAACACTCACCCTCAGTATCAGAAGTCATTCACTCCAAGGACAGTGACAGTGAGTGACCAAGGTCGGTGCAGTTACCCAGCTGCTGGTGCCAGAAAGGATTCCACAGATAGTGGGCTTCGGTGGGTTGCTGAGGGCTGCTGCAGTGCCAGGTGGGAGCCCGGGAATGTTTCCTGGCGGCCTAAAGATGGACCCTTGCATTTCCCCGTGGATTTGCCCCTCACCTGAGAAACACAGACATTGGGGTTTGGGGGTCCACAGCATGGCCTGCTGATCACTCTGCTCTCACTGCCGAGCTGCTCTTCAGATACCCTTCCATGGTCAGTACTGCCATCTTGGACTCCTCAAATTTCTTTATGAAGGCACTTGGATTTACTAACTTTACTCTTAGCACCACTTTCATTGTATCCCATAAGTTCGGGTATACTGTACCTTTACATTCATTTAATTCTAGGACATTTTTAATTTCTTTCTTTATTTCTTCCCTGACCCAATAGTCCTTGAGTAGAGAGTTGTTCAGTTTTCATGAGGCTTTTTGCTATTTCCATTGCTGTTGAAGCCAGCTTTAGTCCATGGTGGTCTGATAGGATATAAGGGATTATTTCAATCTTCTTGTATCTGTTGAGGCTTACTTTGTGCCCAATTATATGGTCTGTTTTGGAGACGGTTCCATGAAGTGCTAAGAAGAAGGTAAGTTCTTTTGTGTTTGGATGAAAAGTTCTGTAGGTGTCTATAAGGTCCATTTGATTCATGTCTTATGTTAGTGTCATTGTTTTTCTGTTTAGTTTCTGTTTCGTTGACATGTCCTTTGGTCACAGTTGAGTGTTGAAGTCTCCCACTATTAATGATCTATGTGTGGCTTACGCTTTATTAATGTTTCTTTTACAAATATGGGTTCCCTTGTATTTGGAGTGTACATGTTCAGAATTGAGCTATCTTCTTGGAGGAATGTTTTCTTTTGATGAGAATGAAGTGTCCTTCCCATATCTTTTGATTAATTTTGGTTGAAAGTTTATTTTATTAGACATTAGAATGGCTACTACTTCTTGCTTCTTGGGTCCATTTGATTACAAAACCTTCTTCCAGCTCTTTACTCTCAGGTAATGTCTATCTTTGTGGCTGAGGTAGGTTTCTTGTGTGCAGCAGAATGTTCAGTCCTGTTTATGCATGCAATTCATTAGGCTGTGTCTTTTTTATTGGAGAGTTGAGTCCTTTGATACTGAGAAAGATTAATGACCAGTGACTGATAGTTCCTTTTATTTTGATGTTGGTTGTGGTAGTGTGTTTGTGTGCTTATCTACTTTTAGTTTTGCTGTATTTATTTATTTTGTGTGTTTTCTTGTGTGTATTTAGTCTTCTTGGGTTGTATTTTTTCTATCTAGCATTTTCTGTATGCCTGGCTTTATTTATTTATTTATGTATTTATTTATCTAATTAATTAATTAATTAAGTTAGATCGTAATTCACTTTACATCCCAACCATAGTCCCCATCCTCCTTCCTCCTGCTCCCACCTTTCCTCCCACTTACCCATTGCCCTACCTCTCAGGAAAACCACCCCTCTTTACTAACCACCCCAGCACTTCAAGGTGCCTCAGGACTGAGCACATGCTCTTCCACAGTGTCCTAGAAAGGTAACCCCAACAGGGTCCATGTCAGAAAAAAAGCCTGGCTTCCCTTACTAATGGATCCACAGAAGACCAAGTTGTCTATCAGGTATATATATATATATATGTAGGGGGCCTAGATCCAGTCCATGTATGATCCTTGGTTGGTGCTTCAGTCTCCACAGGTTGCTCTAGGCCCAGGGTAGATCTTTCTGTTGGTCTTCTTGTGGAGCTTCTGTCCCTTCTGGGTCCTTTTAGCCTTCCTTTAACTCTTCCAGAAGGCTCTCTGCATTCCTTCCAATTTTTGGTTGTGAGTCTCAGCATCTATTTTGATTGAGGTATGGCCTTTTGAAAGAAAGTTTGTCACTATGGTAGGCTTGAGGTTCCAAAAGCCCATGTGAAGCACTGAAGCTCTCTCCCTTCCTACAGATCAGGGATGTAGAGCTGTCCACTACTTCTCCGACACCATGTTCTGTCTCCATGCCATTCCTGAAGAACCATGGAGCCCAGAGGTTTGGTCGGTCAACCTAATGAGACAGGTTGAGCTTTGGAGTGGTGTTTAGGGCTGTTCCTGTGACTCTCAATGGGCCTGAGGGTAGAGTTCTGTACATAAGTACCCAGATGGTATTCACTTGCCTGTGAGCACAGCACACAGTCATGTGGCTAGAGGCTAAAGACCCTGCACCTGTGGGAATCCAAGCATTTTTCAGGGGATTAGCTGCGGTTTCCTCTCACCTGGAGAACAGTTGCTGGTGTTTTTGGAACCCACAGTTCAGCCTATTAGTAGCTGTGCAGTCACTGCTGCCCTGCTGATCAGGCAGAGTGTGTGATTGGTGTCGCCATCTTGACTCTCTGTCAATGAAAATTTTTTCATTTGTAAAATATAGGAGCATTTTCTTTATAAAAAAACATGAATGCTAAAATTACATGCTATCTGGGTCCAATTAAAGTCTTTGGATATTTATTCAAATATCTTAAATATAAATATTTATCCAAAAATTCATTAATTGCTGCATAAAATTATAGTGAAATTCATAACATCAATTATGTTAATTAAAATTATAAAATGTAAGTTATGATTCCGTAAAAATGTTTATAAATTAGATGATACAGAGAAAATTAGATATTACACATATATATATGACAATGTAAAACACAAAGACTGAATAGAAATGTAAAGTTAAGATTATCGACATTCCTTCCAAGTGAATTATTTGTGCATGAATTGGCTACTTCCCTCAAAATGTTTATATGTATTTTTAAATACATTGGTGCTGCTTTCTGCTATGTAAATTTTGGTTTGAAATGAGGTATGGAACCTTATCTTCATAATGCTAACAATTGCAAGGCCACGGTTGGAAGACTGACTTAACACAAGGTCTTCTGCTGCTGTATGAAGAGCTGCTATCTTGGAATACAGGATGCTAACATATCTCTAAGTCATAGGCTTGAGAGATGGCTTGGTTGTCACTTGATGTTCTTGCAGAAGACACATGTTAAGTTCCAAAATCCAATGTGGTAGTTCACAAACATCTGCAACTCTGGTTCCATAGAAGTACCAGGTTCACATTCTGAGCACATACATACTGAAGGCATAACATTTATAGATGTAAAATAAATACTTTTAAAAAATTAAATCGCATTTTATATCACCATAATAAGCATGTAAAATTATTTTCATTTCATTTCACATTGAATCATCTATGATCATAAAATACAACTTGCATGATGCACATGCTATGCAGACATCTTTTGCTAAGACTTTTACTTTCTTGGCATAAGGTGTGGCTGACTAAGACTACCTCAGGTACCTGTTACAATGTTGTCTCTTGGCTTTTGGTCAGATTTAGTCTCAGAATAACCAATGCAATACACTGAGACAAATATCCTCAACATAGGCAGCATTGCCCGGTTCTGCGTCAGGAAACAATACTGTTAAATGAAATGACTGTTGCTACAGTCGTTTTAGAGGAGTCCTGGCACAGGAAATGTGCATAAGAGCATGGTCTTTCATGTTTTTCAATTATATGATAATTTATTCCAAGATTACTTTTCTCCAAGTTTTAAAAAATATTTAATATTTATTATAATTTATTCAATTTGTATCCTGGCTGGGGACCCCTCCCTCATCTTCTCCAAATCCCAACCTTCCTCTATCTTTTCCTCGTATGCCCTTCCCCTAGTCCACTGATAGAGGAGGTCCTCCTCCACTTTTATTTGAACCTAGCCTATTAGGTCTCATCAGGACTGGTCACATTGTCTTCCTCTGTGGCCTGCTAAGGCTGACTGGCCCCCCACCCCACCTAAGAAGGAGGTAATCAACTAGCCAGTCACTGAGTTCATGTCAGAGACAGCCCCTGTTCCCCTTACTAGGGTACCCACTTGGATATTGAGCTGTCATGGGCTACAGCTGTACAGGGGTTTATGAAGTCACTTATGCTATGAACTTACCTCTTAGCACTGCTTTCATTTAGCCCCATAAGTTAAGGTAAGTTGTACCTTCATTTTCTTTAAATTTTAGGAAGTCTTTAATATACTTTCTTTATTTCCTCCTTTGCCAAGTTGTCATTTATAGAGATTTATTGAGTTTCTATGTTTGTAGGCTTTTCTTTTAGATGATTTTTTATTATTTTTAATATAATTTTTATTTATCACAATTTATTCACTTTATATCCCAGCTCTAGCTCCCACTCTTATCCCCTCCCAATCCCACCCTCCCTCACTCCCTCCTCTCCTCTCATGTCCCTTCTCCAGTCCACTGATAGGAGAAGACCACCTCCCCTTCCATCTAACCTAGCCTATCAGGTCTCATCAGGACTGGATGAATCATTTTCTTTGGTGGCCTGGCATGGTTTCACCATAGGGGGAGGGCATCAAAGAGCCTGCTGCTGAGTTCAGGACAGAGACAGTCCCTGTTCCCCTTACTAGGAAACCCACTTGGAGACTGAGTCTATGGGCTATACCTGAACACAGGTTTTAGGTCTTCTCCATGCATGGTCCTTGGTTGGGCACTCAGGGCCCAGTTTTGTGGCTCCTTTTGGAGCTCCTGTCTCCTCCAGGTCTTTCTATCTCCCCCTTCTTTCATAAAATTCCATGCACTCAGCCCAAAGTTTTGCTATGAGTCTTCTTCGATAACTCTATCGGCAGAGTCTTTCAGGGCTCCTCTGTTGTAGGCTCCTGTCCTATAACCTGTATTCTTCTGCTTTTGATATCTATCACATTTGCCTTTCTGTATGAGGATTGAGAATCTTCCCTAAGGTTTTCCTTGTTGTTTAGCTTCTTTAGGACTATAGATTTTAGTATATTTATCCTGTATTATAAGTCTAATAACCACTTATGAGTATTTACCATGTGTGTCAACTTTTAACATTATGAAATACACAATCAAAACATCTAATTAAGACTTATGCATATGAAAAACAGCTCTACCATGTGATGTTAAAAATGCGTATTGTATACCATTAAATCTTGTTAAATGTCTTAAATGGAATTCTTCACTACATGAATCTGCATTTCATGTAAGAAAGAACTTACAGTAGAAGTATAAGCCCCATGAACTCTGATCACTACTATACCATTGGTTCTTTTAACACTTTTTAAATCTATATTTTCTATATTTCTAATTTGACTTGTTTATCTATCACTGATACTTTCCCTAATGATTGTCCATTACATCTAATTACATATAATTGCTCTCCACAGTTTGCCCAGTTACCTCGCTGCTTTTCTAGAATGCCACATACGTTGTTCAGATGAAAACCAACATGTGAGAAAAAAATGGAGGTAAAAAAATAATGTATGCTTTATGTACCAGAAGTTTATTTTCATTTCAAAACTCTATACAGACTCACCTGAACATATAATTTTATATTTTTATATGTTCTAGTCCATTTTTTTGTGATCTCACATGGGTTTAGGGAATTCTGCACTATAATTTGGCCAAACACAACACAATAATTACAATTTGAGATATCAAAAGTAAATACCACTAACAAAACAATAAAAAACCAAATGAGAACTGTTTTATAATCACATTACAACAGTAACATCACAAAGTTTTATAATAGTATCCATACAGTATTAATGCTTCTAAAATGTATATATGTGTCATTTTTTCTTTTTTTTAAATTTCTCTGGATATTAGTCTGTGGAAAAACTATTAAAGCATGAATTAAGCAATGGAACCTGATGATAACCTTTCACTTTATTTGAAAACACTATATCATTATTTAATGCTCCAAGAACCTTATCACTGTTTGTAATTAGAGCCACTAATCTTGAAGATGTTTATTGCTGACTTGTGTTACAGGAGTGCTTGCCAAGCTTCCATAAAGTGATGATCACCACACGGTAGCTTTCAGGTCAATTTCAGCTCTGATGGTGACACTTGCTTTCATGGTCTGTTACCCAAGGCCCTAATAAGTTACTTTGAATTTTACTGTAGAACTTGAAATGATTAAAAAACAATACAGAACAAAAAAACAATAATGTAAATGTATAACTGAGATTCAGAAAATAAATATTACCTATACTCTAAGAGAGTATACATATATCATTACTTCTAACCTAAAGCCAGGAAGAGCTATAATTATTGCCCAAATAATATGAATGAGAGAAGAAAAGAACCAATGCTGATTTGGGACTCCCTACACTTTCACATGGGAGCATAGAGTATACACTTATAAACTTTTATATATACACACACTCATGCATCACACACACATTTAATGTCTCATATATGTTCCACACACAAACAGGCACATGCATACACACTTATGTGTACAGTCTAGGAATGGAGATCAGTGGTAGAGTGTTTACTGATCACCTAAGTGACCTAAGTTCAATCCTCCTTACTGAAATAACAAAAATAATAATTATTATTATCATCACCATCATCAAGAAGCTGGAAAAATTGTTAAGGAACCATGCAAGAGGACTGAGATTAGGTTTCTAACAGGACGAGGACAGCTTAAAACTATATAACTATTTATTATTCACTATTTAGTATTACAGTTCTAAGACAATGGGCTTCCTATCATGGCATTCTCATTAGGCCTCCATGGACATGACACATATGTCCAATACATTTATATACAAAAAATAAAGTCAAATATTCAAAAAGGTAAGATAAATATATTTGAAAATATTTTCCTAAACTTGTTTCTAATAATGAAAAGTTATTAAGATATTTTCTTCCATTGAAAATTTTATTTTTAGTATTGATTTTTTATAATTTTATTTTATATTAATCACAGGTTATTTGCTTTGTATCCCAGCTGTAGCTCAGTCTCTAATTCCCTCCCAGTCCCACCCTCCCTCCCTCATATCCTCCCTGCCCCTTTCCAAGTCCACTGATAGGGGAGGTCCTTCTTTCCTTCTATCTGACCCTAGCTTATCAGGTATCTTCAGGACTGGCTACAATGTCCTCCTCTGTGGCCTAGCAAAGCTGCTCGTCCCTCAGGAGGTCAAAGAGCCAGCCATTGAGTTCATGTCAGAAATAGTTTTTGTTCCCTTTACTAGAGCACCCACTTAGATACTGAGCTATCGTGGGATACATCTCAGCAGGGGTTCTATGTTATGTTCCTTGGTTGGAGAAACAGTCTCATAAAAGACCCCTGTGCCCTGATATATTTGGTCTTTGTGGAGCTCCTGTCATCTCCAGATCATATTAACTCCCCCTTCTTTCTTTATGATTCCCTGCAATCTGCTGAAAGTTTGGTTATGAATTTCAACATCTGCTTTGATACACTGCTAGGTAAAATCTTTCAGAGGCCCTCTGCAATAGGCTCCTGTCCTGTTCCGTGTTTTCTCCTACTCAAGTACACATCAAGGACATTTGCTCAACCATGTTGGTAGCAGCTTTATTCGTAATAGCCAGAACCTGGACAAAACCCATCTGTCCTTCAGCTGGAGAATGGATACAGAAATTGTAGTACTTTTGCACAATGGAATACTATTCAGCAATTAAAAACAAGGAAATCATGACATTTGCAGGCAAATGGTGGGATCTAGAAAAGATCATCCTGAGTGAGGTATACCAGGAGCAGAAAGACACACACGGAATATATTCACTTATGAGTGGATACTACACCTATAAGATAGGATAAACATACTAAAATCTGAACACCTAAAGAAGATAAACAAGAAAGAGGACCTGGGGTAAGATGATCAATCCTCACTTAGAAAGACAAATGGGATGGACATTGGAAGTAGGAGAAAAGTAGTATTGAATTTTTAATTGTTCTCTATATAATCTATCCCAAAATTTAATTTTAAATTTAATTTAATTTTTATTAATTACACTTTGCAATTCCAGCTGTGGCCCCTCTCCCATCCCCTCCCGATGCCATACTTCCTCCCTCCTCTCCTATGCCCTTCCCCCAAATGTCTTAATATGTAGAATCACAATGTTTTCACAAACATGGTGACTTTCATTCTTCTAAGTTTCACAGAACAAATATTTTATTTCGATAAAAAGCCATCTGTAAATATCCCCTGGTTCAGTTTCAAATCCTTACATATTACAACCACCGAACAGTTCCTAAGACTAAAGAAACAAGTGGTCATGTTTTAACAGAAAAGTACCAATTTGTGTAATTTTTCTCATGGAAATATTGTGAGTGTACATTTTAAGTTAAATATGTAATTTATGTACATTTCAAACATTTTTGTTTTGTGTTTCAGTTTCTTAAATGTGTTGTTTTTATCTTTAATCATCTTTAGTACTTCCAACATAATAAATTTTAGTTTCATTTTTGCTTTTCTTCCTACCTGATTTTCACTATTAATGCCTTCATAAATTTATTTTGTCTTCATTTTTGTTCTTACATTTGCTTTAAACTTAATTCATTACTTCTGTTTTTCTTTTTTTTTTAAGTGAAAGTTTGGGCTACTCATGTCAGGCCAATTTCCCCAATTAGTATATAGTCTCGTTTTAGATGCAACATTCACATTTTGATGAACAATACTTATTTTACTTAGTTCAAAAGTTTTTGTTTTAAGTAAATATTACTATAGTTTAGAAATTTTTCAACATTTCTAGTCAAAATTTCTTCAGTAATTTTAAAAGGCTTACACTAAATTTATTGGTTTTATACAGGTGAGCATGTACTCAGTCTGGATGCCTCAGCAAATTGTAGGTGTTGTTCCTGACAAGAGTTCCATAATTAGAATCTTGTTTAGGTTTTCCTTATAACTTAAGAGTTTTATTTCAAAGTTGAAACAAAAAGCTTCTTAGAGTACAATTAATAATTCTATCAGTTTTGTACTAATCCTTAAAAAGTATTTGAGGAAAATGAAATGGGAGACATTTGTTAAATGTCAAGGTAGAAATCAGGTTCTTAACTCTTTGGCAAGTACAAAATTATAGTATCTGTGTGTGAGAGAGAGAGAGAGACAGAGGGAGAGACCAAGACAGAGATGGGGAAGAAGTGAGTGAATGGGGGGGGGGGGGGAGGCATATGCTGGAAGTGTGGAGAAAAACCCAGAACTAGTAAAGCCTGATGTTAATTTTCACAGTGATACACTGAGTTAGTTTCTTACTTTTGTGACCAAATCAAATACCTAATCAATCCAATTTGACATAAAAAATAGTTTTCTTAAAGCTCAGATGGAGATTGTTCATCAAGTAATAGAGGATAGTGATTCTGGATTCTTTAGAAGATACAGAAGTAGAGGAATGAGAATGCTGTTCCTCAAGTAGAGTTCTCATTTTCCCATTTTTTAGATTTTCAAATTTTGTTGCATACAGGCTTTTGAAGTAGGATCTAATGATTATTTGGATTTTTTCGGTGTCTATTCTATGTCCTTCTTTTTATTTTTATTTTGTTGATTTGGAGAGTGTCTCTCTGCCTTTTAGTTTGGCAAAGGGTTTGTGTATCTTGTTAATTTTCTCAAAGAACCAGCTCATGGTTTCATTGACTCTTTGAATTGTTCTCTTTGTTTCTAATTTATTGATTTCAGCTCTGATTTTGATTATTTCCAACTGCCTAATCCTCCTGAATGTTTCTGCTTCTTCATCTTTTTTTCTAGTGCTTTCATGTGTACCCTTAAGATGCTGTATGTCTCAAATGTCCTTATGAAGGCACTTAGTGCTATGAACTTTCCTCATAGCACTGCTTTTTTTGTGTCCCACTAGTTTGGGTAAGTAGTGCCTTCATTTTCATTGAATTCCAGGAAGTCTTTAATTTCTTTCTTTAAGTGGAGAGTTGTTTCCATGAATGTGTAGGCTTTTTACTATTTCTGTTGTTGTTGAGGTCTAGTTTTAGACCATGGGATTCTGATATAATACAAGGGATTATTTCAAACTTCATGTATCTGTTGAGGCTTGCACAAAGACCAACTATATGGTATATTTTGGAGAAGGTTCCAGGACTTCATATCTGCAATTTTGGAAGGTTTCAGCCATATTCTTAGTGGCTTTTCCACACTTAGTTATTCCTCTGTGGGTAAACCTTCAAAGTCATGTTAAAATGAAAGTTTTAGAAGTGACATAGATATTACTGAATCTCAACAAGTTCATTAATTGACCAACAGTGGACTGAACTCTGAATTGCATTTATGGAATTACTTTTAAGTACAGAAGAACAACAACAATAAAACAAATTTTTAAATATGAATTAGTAAAATTTTGGTTATTTCCTGTTTTAAATTATAACAGAGCCCTAGAACTTAGTAAGTCACCAAAATTTAGCACAACTGTCTTCATAAAGGAAATGCCATGCAACCTGTAAAACTCAGCATGCAGAGAGCACCAACCTCCAAAACCTAAAATAAAAACAGACAAAAAAAAACATATAATTCATCAAATGCCACAGTTCTAGAAAAGTCTTTTAATGTACTAGCATTGCTTTAAAGGTGTCTGTAGTTCTGTTTCTGGACTAATTTGTTGTTGTTGTTGTTGTTATTTACTGAGGTGTGTCAACCCAGGACATGATTTTTGTGCTTAAAGTCTCAGTAGTACCTGAAGTGTAGTCACCAACCAGTCAATAAAGACTTTGTATTGATTAAAACCATATTCAAGAAGTCTTTCCTGTGACTACACCACAACAGAAAAATTTAGACAAACCACAATTTCACTTGCAAGTTCTTGCTAGTTAAAAGATGGAATAACACAAATAGATTTTCTCATACTATCAGTTGTCAACATAAGAAACAAAATCCTCCTGCTACTCAAGATTTAGACCCCTGACATAGCCAAAGCAGCCTGATTCATGCAGTTATAACAGAAAGTTGTTGCAGATTCTCTGAGTCTAGCAATGGGTCTTATTCGTGTATTTATAATTACATGTACATATGATAAGATTTTCATTGTGTCTTTGGAGTTGCATCATACTTGACCCAACTCTATTTAGGGTGAATGATGAAAAGCATTTCTACAACCTTACAAATAAGGCAGTGTCACATTAATTGCTGATATGTTGTGATTTATTTTAATCATTTAAATACACACAGACACACACTATGAGACTGCATTGTATTTTCTTTTTACACAAAGGAACTCTTAAAAATTTGCTGCTTGTTTATAGTTTTATTAAAATCCAAAGGATAATGTAATCATTCCAAAGATAATTCCTGATTTTTAATATTCATAGGTGCAGTTTGATTTATCCAAGAAAAGTTTTATTTCCTATTTTCACATTGATTTTATTGTATGTTTATAATTTAGTAACATTTTCTCCCTCCAACTCTAATTCCTTTAATTCCAAACTCCCTCCCTAACTTTATGACCTCTTCTTCTTTAATTGTGTATGTATATGTATGTAAATACAAATATCTGGGTCCCCTTAGGGATATACACATAATATATATTATATATATTATGTATATTATATATATATATTATATATAGTGTGTGTGTTCTTGGAGTTTATCAGTGCTACTGGCTAGCCTACCAAAAGATTGGTATCTGAAGAAGACAGATTCTCTATCTATTAGCAGCCATTAATTGCCTGTAACCATTTTTCTAGGGCTAAGACCTCGTAACATTTCCTCCATCCATGTTGTTATGTCAACTACAATAATTTTGTGTCTTGTTCAGGTGACCGTGTCTTTAAGATTTCATGGGATAAACCCCTATTGTATGGAAAAGCCATTATCTTGTGGCAAATGGCCTAAAGATTTAAGATCTTTAAATCTTTTCTTCCTGCTTTGTACAATGTTCCCTGAGGTTTGGTTATAAAAGACTGTGTTTCAGATGTATTAGTTGGGAATAGTACATTTTTATACAGTTTAACAAGCTGTGAAATTCTGTGATAATCTCTTTCTGAGGCAAAAAGAATCATCTTTGATATGGGATGAGAACTACACTTCTGTGTAGGTATATGTATTTAGAATGCAGGTGGGAATTATATCAGTTTAGGGAAGAAGAAACAATAGGTTCTCCTCTAGGGTCCATGACTTTACCAACCATAGGTAGTTGGCTAGAATTATAGTACCAGGCATGAATACATTTTTAATAAGGAAAACTCAAATTTGATCAGATGGCTATTGGTCAAAGCACAAATTAAGGTGTTACTGTTGTACCACTGAATAATATCTTGCCTTACCTGTTGTTTCTTCATTTTGATACTGTAGAGCTCAGAATGGATAGGGGTTTGAGTTATTTTATGTTCTTCAATCTTGTACAAGGTTTTTGGACAATATGAGAGCAATTCTCTGGGAGAATCTTTCCAGTTCATTTCCAGCTTGATCTCCAAGTCCTCTGAAAAAAGTGTTCAGCTATAAGTTCATACCTTCAGTTTCTTTTTTTTATTTATTTATTTTTATATCAATCACAGGTTAGGTACTTTGCATCCCAGGCGTAGCCCCCTCATTCATTCCCTCCCACTCTCCCCATCCCTCCCTCATCTCCTCCACGCCCCCTCCAAGTCCACCAACTGGGGAGGATCTCCTCCACTTTCATCCAACCCCAGCTCATCTTGTCTCCTCAGGGCTGACTGCAATGTCCTCCCCTGGGATCTAGCCAGGCTGTTACTCCCTGGCCTGTATGGGGGAGGGTCAAAGAGCCAGCCATCAAGTTCATGACTGAAATAGTCCCTGTTCCCCTTACTAGGGTCTTCAGTTGGACACTGAGCTACCATGGGCCACATCTGAGCAGAGGTTCTAGCCATATCCATACATGTTCCTTGGTTGGAGTAACTGTCTCGTAAAAGACCCCTGTGTCCTGCTCAATTTGGACTTTGTGGAGCTCTTGTTCTCCCCAAGTCTTACTAACTTCCCCTATTTTCATTATTATTCCCAGCCCTCTGCCAAAATCTTGCTTGTGATTCTTAATATCTGCTTTGATACATTGCTATATTGATTCTTTCAGAGGCCCTCATTGGTATGCTCCTGTCCTGTTGCTTGTTTTCTCCTCCATTCAATGTCCATCCCATCAGTTTCTTAAAGGCAACTTAGCACAGCAAAGGAAATATCATGAGAGTCTTTTGAAATTCCAAGACCAACAGCTAAATGGTGGTTTTCCTGCCTGATACTGGGTTTTAGGTCAGATAGTGTGTTGTTTTGCAGAAGACCAATATCACTCCAAATGGCATAATTTTATTTAAATAATACAAATATACATATATTTTGTAAAATATCCTTTTAAGTAAACATAATACTAATATCATCAGTAAAGGTTTTTGATAGTAACTACTTTAAACCATATGAAGGAATGATTATAGCAGATGATTAAAGAAAAGCTGCAATGCCATTCTTTTTCTTTTCTTTTCTTTTCTTTTGGTTCACAATATCCATACATATCTTCTTGGCTTCGGTTAACATGAGAGAACAATCAGGGTTACATTTTTCCCTATATCTAACTTAAAGAATGAGGCAGTACAAAGAAAAGTACTACCTTTCACAATATAATTACAGAATTAAACTGTCAAGCCCTGAAATGTTCAGTATACTATGTGGAGAGTATTTTTAATGTTTTTATTTTTATTATTTTATTAACTCTGTATCCCAGCTGTATCCCCTTCCCTCATTCCCTCCCATCCTCCCTCATCTCCTCCCTGTGCAGTGTCATTCTAAGACAAAATTACACTTCACACTTCATATGGTACTTGAGAACAGGTGGGAATATAACATAGATTTAAATCAGAATCTGAAGACTGAATCCACGGATCTAGAAGGAGAAGGAAAAATAGAAGGAAAAAAATGTGTCATTGGCCTGAAAACATAGTTAAATTTTTAGAGGAAGGGGATGAAGATGATTCAAACATTCAAGGTCATCCTTTGCTATGAAGCAAGATTGAGAGAAACCTGGAATGTTACTCTTCTGTGATAAAATAACATGACCAAAACCAACTTAAATAATAAAGAATTTATATTACTTTATGGTTTCAGAGAGAGAGATTTCAGAACAACAAGGAAGACATGGAAACAAGTGAACAGAGCAGGAAGCTGAGAGATGATATTATAACTGCACATAGGAAGCAGATAATGATCTGAAAATGGGTCAAAACTATGCTCTCAAAGTCAGGACTTACAGATGTACTTCCTCAGGAAGAGTTCTGTTCTACCTTCTAAAGTTCTATAACTTTTCAAAACAGCACCAAAACTGGGTACCTACTGGGTATCAAACACATGAGCCAGGAGGGAAAATTTCCAATTTAATCCATGGCATCTATGCTATATTTGGCTTCTCTCAATAAAAATGCATTCGTGTTTCAAAATCATAGAAGAGGAAACATTGTTGACTAGTAACCCAAGCAATCCTCTTAAAAAATTACTAGGTTCAAAAATAAACCCATGACTCTGTAAAAGCAATGACTTGGTTAAGATTCTAAATAGACAGTCATGAGAGCTAACAGTTTGTCTAACATCCTAAATAGAGATAGCAAAGAAACTGTTAAATTTTAATGACCTTTGAATATAATACTAGGAAAATATCAAGTACATGTTTGGGGTATATAATTTCATATATATATATATATATATATATATGTGTTTCTGTGTATTTAATCTTAGAATAGATATGGAATAAGTAATTGAAACGTGAATAATATTGATAAATTATATATAAATATATATATATATTATCTGAGAAAAGATACAGAATAAGTAACTGTAACATGAATACTATTGATAAATTATATTAAATATTTGTACTTGGTGAACACAAACCCTGAGATAAAATTAGATTCCTTACCTCAAGCAACTCAAGCACATTTGTGGCACGTGTCTGCTAAGACATCTGTACTTAAACTTTTACTTTGTTGTAAGAAGAAATAAGAACAAAAGACATCTAAAAGTATGGAATAAAAATTTTAAAAGAATACCCTCTTCAGAAAACCTTTTCCAACAGAACTTATTATTTTTTATCTCACTGTGTAAAAATCTCTGTGAGGAATAGAAAGGTATAAGCCTCACTCATTCACAGAAAGCATTCTTTTTGGAATTATCAGTTGAGAAAACCAGCTAATTTCTTATTTATTAGTTTATTTATTCACTTTATAGCATGATTCCAGAGCTCTCCTCTCCTTTCTTCTCTCCTCCCAGTCTCACCTTAATGTCGCTTCCCCCTATTTTCCCTTGGCAATCTTCTCAGAGAAGGGAAGGTCCCGCATGGATAACAACCCATCATGGCATCTCAAGTTGTAGCAGGGATAAGTACATCCACTCTCAGTGAGGCCAGACAAGGCAGATCCAGAAGCAGGCAACAGTCAGAGAAGCCCCTACTCCCACTGTTAAAGGACCCACATGTTGATCAAGCTGCACATCTCCTACATGTGTGTAGGGTGTCTAGGTCCAGCCAATGCGTGCTCTTTGGTTGGTGATTCAGTCTTTGTGAGCTCCCATGGGACCAGTCTACTCTGTAGTTCTTCTTGCTGTGTCCTTGACCCCCTAGCTCGCTCTATCTGTCCTCCCATTCCCCCACAGAACTCCCCAAACCAGCGAATTCTTTAAGTAGGGCTTTCTTAGTTATTTTTACTTGGTGTTTAAAGTTGTTGTAAGAACATAATTTGATGACTTTCTGCTACCTGTCTGGTATTTATTTGTTCAGAACATCTGTTACTCTTGTTGGATGTTTTGTCTGATTTGATTTTTTTTTTTTTTGGTATCTGCCACTGCTATTTGGTTGTAGTTTTATTTTACTTTGTTTCTTATTTGATCAATAAACTCACTCATTCAAAACTAAAGTCCCATTATCATAGATCATTCCCCAAAAAGAATACCCACTGTGCTGGTTAATTGATGTACTTGGCATGTTATGTCGTATAAATGTATTAATCGCTTAGGTTAAGCTCATATTTTGAACTTTAGAAAGACTCAGGTGGTTATACTCTACTTCAAATTGTGACAGAAAGGATGGGTTAAATAAAGATAGTACCCATTATATATAGTAATTACTAAGAAATACCCCCTTGCTATAGGCAACTTACAGGTATTTAAACTGAATATACCAATTCAGGAGGGGGAAATTTTCATGTAATATGAAGTTATCATTACCTACAAAAGCTTGATGTTATTCTTACAGAATGCATGCTGACTGAATTTAAACAATGATAGTTCCAGTGGTCTAGTGAAAGCCAAACACTATTCAAAACATAACTTGAGAAATTAAAACCAAAATGTCTACCATATTGTTTTGTTCAAAAAAAAAACAGTCTGGGCGTAGTCAAAGAATAACACTACTTCATTTGACTACTATTAACATTAGCAAAATGTTTATGACTAGGGTGGTAGAAAGGTGGCTCAGTAGTTAAGAGCACTGGCTGGTATTACAGAAGACCTGAGTTAGATTCCCAGCACTCACTCAGTGGCTCATAGCCTATTATAACTCTTGTTCCAGATGATATGATGCCCTCTTCCGTCCCCATGGCAAAGCAAACATACATAGAGAAAAAAACATTCATACAATAAAATTAAATAAAGACATAACTGTTTTTAAAAAGCTTATAATTTTTTATGACTATCTTGAATCATCCACAGTTTATTACCTCATCACAATGAGTTTAAATTTTTATGTAAAATATTTGTATACATAATAAAATGTCTTGCAAATTGGGCGGGAAAGATATCTGAGTCAATACAATGTTTGACAGGAAAGCAAAAGAACTTGATTTTGATCTTCAGAACTAAATAAAAAAAAGATGATGTGGGACATATCTGTACTCCTAGCCTAAAGGAAAGGGATAGTTGTATCTCTCTGTGACTTACTGTCAAGCTAAAGGTACTCTGCTTCAAAATAAGGCATCAGCCAATGAGATAGCTCATGGGTTATAAAACTTGTACCAGCCTAAGTTTGATCTATAAATCATAAGGTGGAAAGATATAACTGACTTAAGAGATTTGTTCTCTGAATCTTACACACGTGACATGGGTATTGATGCATGTAATTAAAAAAACATGTAAAGTAAATGAATATAAATTAAAATCAAGATGAATAGTAAAATAGAAATGATGTTCAAGGTTCCTTTTGGCCTCTAAATACACAATACATATTTGCATACAGATCTGTGTAACATACATACATATTCACATACCTGTCTTTTTAAATACTAAACATATTATGTTTGGGTGATTCCAGTACTTTTTATAATTTTAATAAAGTTGACAATATACTGTTAAAACACAATGTTATTAGCTCAAAAGCTATAAAAGCTACCAGAACACCAGTTAGATGTCTACAGATCCTTACCTCAGTGTCTATCCAACCTACCCCAACTACCCTTCTTCTCCTCATTGCCATTGAAGGCCCAATGCTTAACCACAGGCTCACCACCTGCCAGAACTTCAGATAGACCATACAATTCTGTTCTCTTGCTGCTCACTCACACTACCACCAATCCCTCATCTTCTCCTTATCCCTGTGTCCCAATTCTCAAGTCTGACTGAGGTTCCCTGCTCAACAAAGGGCCACACTAGATGCCATAACTCTAGAAAGTTTACCAACTCATGGACCTCCTAATTTCTTGCTGGTTATGCACAGTATCCCAAAAAACCCCTCCTCTCCTGTCCTTTGTACCAGTCCTCAACTTAGTCAGAGAAACCCTGCTCCACTAGAGACCGTGCCAGCAGCCAGAACTCCAGGTAGGCCACATACCCACAGAACCCATCTCACTCTGTTGGTGCCTTCCCACCCTACCCCCAATCATTCTTCTTTTCTGATCACTGCATCACAATCCCAAGCTTGAGCAGAAACTCTCTTCTCACTGAAAGCCAACCAGACCCAGACATATGAAGTTTAGCTCCCCAATTGGGGTAGAGATCTCCTGCTCAACCACAAACGACTCAGGGCAGGAGACCAGATAAGAAACAAACACAATCTAACAAAACACCAATCCAAAAAACAAAAAAAACAAAAACAAAAAACAAAAAACCTAAATATTCAGCACCTAGACCTATTCACCCTAAAACCATTGTCCCAGGAGACAACTTCCTGAACCAAACACTTAGATGTTCTTCAGCCAAAGAATGGATAAGGAAAATGTCATGCATTTACTCAATGGAGCATTATTTAACTGTAAAACAACAATAATATGACATAATGAAATTTGCAACCAAAAAAATGGGTGGAACTAGGAAAAAAATAATCCTGAGTGAGGTAACCCAGACCCAGAAATACAAATATGGATGTATTCACCATTAAGCAAATGACTACTCTGCTATTATCAACTGACCCAGAGAGGCAAAGTAACTAGAAGAGCTCTAAGGAGGATGCATGGACTCTCCTAAGGGGAAATAGGTTATATTTTGCAGGTATACTCTGGAAGCCTGGGAATGGGATTAAGAGAAATCATTTCCAGGGAGAAAGACATGTTATGTGGAAGAAAATACTACAGGAAAAGTCATTTGGAATTGAAGGGCATTTAGGAGCAGGTTACATGGAAGCCTAGTGCAGTAGAAACTCCCAGAATTCTTAGTGGATTACCTTAGTGAGACCTTTAGTAATAGAAGATGGGAGCCTGAACCAGGCAACTTCCAGTGGAGGGACTGGGACACAACCCAAGCACAAAATCCTTGTCTTACTATATATATTGCCAGCAAGATGTGCTTTGACAATGAAGGAGCAGAACTTCTGGTAGTGGACAACCAATGACTTGTCTAATTTGAGGCTCACATCCAAAAGGGAGATCAAAACAGAGACTTGATAGGCCAGAGACATAGGATAGAAGAAAATAAATGAAATCATTCCCAATGATAGTCTGCTTGACTCAAAGATCAGTGCTTTGCCCAATCATCATCAGAGAGGCCTCTTTGGGCAACTTATAGGAGCAGATGCAGAGATGCACAGCCAAATGTTAGAAGAAGAGGGAGGGAACTATTTCTGACATGAACTCAATGACTGGCTCCTTTACCTACAGACCCCACCCCACCGCAAGAGAGGAACAGTCTTGCTAGGCCACAGGGGAGGACATGGCAGCCAGTCCTGAAGAGACATGATGAGCTAGAGTCAGATGGAAAGGGAGGAGGACCTCCCCTAGCAGTGGACTTGGAAAGGGGCAGGGAGGAGATGGGGGCGGGGGTGATTGGGAGGGAATGAGGAAAGGGGCTACGGCTGGGATACAAAGTAAATAACCTGTGATTATTAATATAAAGATAAAATAAAAATTTTAAAAAAGAAGAGAGTCCAAATAAGAAAATTCCATCAGTCTCTTCCCCCAGAGCTTATGAAACCCTGTGGAAGAAGGGAAAGAATTGTAGGAACCAGAGGAGTGAGGAACGCCAGAAGAACATGGCTAACAGAATCAATTACCGGAACTCATGAAGCCTGAATTGGTCTTGTTTCTGGTCGAGGTCCTCTGTAAATGCTATTGTTGTTAGCTTGGTGTTTTTGTGGGACTCCTATCAGTGGGAGCGAGGGTGTTTTTTTGTTTGTTTTTTTTGTTTGTTTGTTTGCATCTCCTGCCTGTTTTGGGGACACTTTGCTCAGCCCTGATATAAGGGTTTGTGCCTAGTCTTATTGTTGTTACTTGTTATCTGCTTGGTTGATATCGCTGGGAAGCCTGATGTTTTCTGAGGTGAAACTCAGAAGCAGGGAATCTCATGGAGAAGTGAAGTCAGAGGAAGCAGGGGAAACTGCTGTCAGAAATTATTGTATGATAGAGGAAAATAAAAAACTTATTATTACTTGCAATCCAAAAATAATATGAAAATTTAAATTAAGTTGTAACATAGTAAATTGTAAATAATGACCCTTTAATTGTAGAAAAGTATTATTGTCCATAATCGTAAGTATTAATATAATAGTTTTGTAAAACTTTGAAAAAATCTTAATTTTAAAATGTATAAAATTACCGATTTCAGTACATTTTTTTAATATAATAGAAATTCAAATGTCTTTAAGGCTATGATCTGTACATACAAATTAAAAGCTGTTTTTAAATACATTACATTTATAAGACATTTGATGTGTAACATCTTTAAGGTATAAGAGGGAATGGATGTGAAAAGTTTGTGGTGTTTGTTTACAGATGTGTAATTTTGTTAAACTTAAGGAACTAAGTAAACGGACTCTGATTTTCCATTAAGTAATTTCTAATTTAACTAAAATAGCAAAATTTTTCTAAGGCATACTTAAACAATTTTCTCATTACAAATATCTGAAGCTTTTTATTAAGGTTAAGTGTTGACACTAATAAAACTGGCTCAGCCTTCTGACTTCTATTGTCACATTTTAATGCATGCCACTGGCATTCTTGACTTCATGTAATACATGTCTATGATATTTTGAGCACACTTTTAAACATGCTCTCAGACACTGCCTTCTTCCACACATCTGTCTCTTGACCTTTAATCCTCTGGCACTTTACATTTGCCAATAACACAGATTAACATTCTTCACCCAGCTGGACATATGACCTTTCTATTTGCATCTGTTTGAACAAAACTTCCTCATAACAAAGAGATTTCTAGCAATTAGTTACATTCCTATTTAGCCTATCACTATATCATGATGCAGAATTTGGAAGCTTAGAGAAATAGATGTAAGTTGAATCTGAGGTTTACCTGGCTTTGTTCAAATTTGTACAACCATTTTGTCTCATTTTAGTAAATGAGACAAAAAATACAAGATCTATATTTTGGGAATAATATTTAAAAAAAAGGAATTGAGACCTATGCTTGGAGGTATTTATTTTAAAATGTTTGGGTAAAGCATAGTTTATGAATACTCAGAAACATAAAATGGCAACATAATAACTCAAAATTAACATATTATTTTATTTTTGAGTACATACATTCCTTGGTTTAATTTTGAGTTTGTTGATATCTTCCCATGATGGCGCATTCTTATATTCCCACCACAGGTCAATGTCTCAATCAAAAGAATTATTTTTTCTATTTTTTGATAAATTATTTTTTCTAGGAATTTTATCTATATACTTTGACTCTTTCTAAGTCATTCTTGTAATTTTTTCATGGTATACAGATACATTGAAAGAAAAATAACTATTAGGAAAATGATTCTATGCTTCTGATGGGTCAGTATGTGTGTTACTATGTAATCAGAAAATGTGGACCTTTATCAGGACGCAATAAAGAAACAAATTTCCTGTATTATAATATATAAATTATACACCATGCAACAGGCAGGTCTGATACAAAGACGTTTATTTAAGGATGGTGTGGGAAAGAAACAGAAAGATAGTGGGAGATCATAGGAGATAGAGCTCCTGTGGAAAGAAAGTCAGAGTGAAAGGGAACAATATCAGGCTGATCTTTATATCTGGATCATGCCTGGCTTGCACCTGGTAGTAGCAGGTGATGACATCAGAGTTTGCTATGCGACCTAGCCTAAAACCCTGCCCCTAACTCTCTTATGCTTCCTTGGTCATGTACCAGCCACACCACTCAGAAGAATACATGAATGACCCATCTAAAAGTTGAAATGTCCCACCCTTAGGTTCAGTTTCCAGAGATGCATTCCAAAATCGCCCCTATCACAGCCCATCCACCTCATTGCCCGCACCACTGGCAGATGCCTGTTCCATTTCAGATGACTTATGCTATTCAGGTGCTAGCCACAGTCAGAACACATGGAGGCCACAACAGTCAGAAGAACCCTGCTACAACACCAAAGGCCAAGCTAGCCATCAGAAGTCCAGTCCCTAATGTGGACTTAGGGACAGCAGGACATGCCATCAACAGCTGCAAAATATGCAACCCATTTTAACTGTTGGCATGAGCCACAAGCCCTCCCACTGTTCATACACCAAATAACATTATAAAAGGACCTGTTCCCTTCCCCTCACCCCTTTTCTCTCCATCCTAACCCAGAGACTGCCTCTGGGCCATCTCCCTTAATAAACCTCCCATATGAGATTTGTCCCTTGGTATGACGTTATGGATTCCGCAGCATAGTTCTGCCACCTAAATACGAAAAAGACTTTTTGGAATTAAATGTGACTTTTCAACAGAAACTCTAAAAGCCTGGTCAGATGACTTGCAACTCTATAGAGACCATAAATACCAGTCCAGACTACATAGCAAACCTTTCAATAACCATAGATGGAGGAAACAAGATACTTCATGGCCAACTAAAATTTAACCAATATTTACCTACAAACCCATCTCTACAGAAAGTACTAGAAGAAAAGCTCCAATGAGATAAACTACACACCCAAAAAAGAGACAATAAATAATTTCATAGCAGCAAAACCCAAAAAAGGAAAACACACACACACATACACACATGTACACACACACACACACACACTCACACTGCCATTACCAACAAAAACAAAAAAAAAATAACAGAAATATGTATTCGTTGGTCATTATACTCACTCGCTATCAATAAACTAATTTTCCTTTAAAAAAGACACATGCTAACAGGAAGAATAATAATAACAAAAGAAAAAAGATTCATCATTCTGCTGCATACAAGAAACAACTCAATATAAAAATAAACATTATGTTAGAGTAAAGGGATAAAAAAAGACATTCTAAGCATGCTGGTATGGATATTCTAATGCCTAACAACATAGATTTCAAACCAAAATTAATTAATTAAACATGGAAAAGGAGATTTATTACTCAACAAAGGAAAACTCCACCAAGATGGCTTCTCAAATCTGAACATCTGTGCCCCAAATACAAAGGCAACTAAGTTTGAAAAAAAAATACTAAAGCTTAAATCATGCATCAGACCAACACATTGAAATAGTGAAAAACTTCAGTGCCCCACTCTCAACAATGGACAGGTTATTCAAACAAATCTTATGAGGTAAATAATAATGCTAATTGAATTTTTGAATCAAATGGATTTAACACATATCAACAGAATGTTTCACCATAACATGAAAGAAGATATCTTTTTCTCAGCCCCTCACAGAATATTCTCAAAACTTGAGCACATACTCAGCCATAGGTCAAGGCAGAAATAAAGAACAAAATTATAGACTTCCTAGAATTCAAGGAAAATGAAGGCAAAACATATCCAAATGTAAGGGTCACAATGAAAGCAACGATAAGAGGAAAATTCATAGCAGAATTCTGGTTATTACAAATATAGCTGCTGTGAACATAGCTGAGCAAATGTCCTTGTTGAATAGTGGAATTTCTTTAGGGTATATGCTCAGGAGTGGTATGGCTGGATCTTGATGTAACACTATTCCTGATTTTCTGAGAAAGCGCAAGACTAGAGCCTAACATTAGAGGGCCTCTGAAAGATTCTACCCATAGGGTATCAAAGCAGATGCTCAGAATCACAGCCAAACTTTGGGAAGAATGCAGGAAATCTTCTAGAAGAAGGGGGAGATAGAAAGACCTGGGGTGGTCAGGAGTTCCACAAACAGACTAATAGAGCCAAAAATCTGGGGCCCAAAGGGGCATGCAGTGATGATGAATCAACCGAGGACCATGCGTGAAGAGAATTTAGACCCCATGCTCAGATGTAACTCATAGACAGCTCAGTCTCCATGGAAGTCTCCTAGTAAGGGGAGCAGGGGCAGCTTCTGCCAAGAACTTGGTTACCTGTTCTTTGATCACATCCCCCTGACTAGGTGGCCTTAGTAGGCCACAGAGAAAGAGGATCCAGACAGTCTCACTGATTGGCTATAGCCAGATAGTAGGGGAAGAGGACCTCCCTCATCAGTGGAGTAAGGGAGGGGCATAGGAGTGAAGAAGGAGGAAGGAGGGACTAGGGGGAGCTGAGGGAGGATGCTACAGCAGGTATAAAAAGTGAATAAATAATAATAATAACAACAATAATAAAGAAATTGAATAGATCCCATACTAGCAAATGAACATACCCAAAAGCTCTAGGAAAAAATAAAATAAAAGGAAGCACATGCAAGAGGAGTAGACAGCAGAAAATAATCAAACCGAAGGCTGAAGTAAATAAAATAGAAACCAAGGAAACAATCAGAAAAATCAATGAAATAAAGAGTTGGATCTTTGAAACAATTAACAAAATAGACAAACCCTTATTTAAATTAACTAAAAGACACAGAGAAGATATCCAAATTAGCAAAAATAAACAAAAGGTATACAGACCAAAAGACCTGAAGGAAATCCAAAGAAACATTAGATCATACTTATACAAAATTGGAAAACCTAACAATAATGAATAATTTTCTTGATTGATACCATTTGCCTAAGCTAAATCAATATCAGATAAACAGACTTATCACTACTAGTGAACTTGAAACAGGTATTAAAAGTTTCCCAACAAACAAAAGCCAATGGCCAGAATGCTTGAGAGCAGAATTCTAATAGACTTGCAATGAAGGCCTAGTACCAATACTCCTCAAATTATTACATGAAATAGAAACAGAAAAAACATTGTGTTTTACTTAATGGAGCTACAGTTACCCGGATATACAAATGCAAAAGACTCAACAAAGAAAGAGAATCACAGACCAATTTTACTCATGAACATTAATTTAAAAAAAAATTGCAAAACGAATCCCAGAACACATAAAAAGATCATCAACCATGATGTCTTCATGGTGATGATAAAGTGGGCTTCATCCCAAATGTGCAGGAATGATTCAAAACGTGTAAATCTGTCCATGTAATCCACCATATAAGCAAACGGAAAGTTTTTTAAAAAGACAAAAACAATCAAACAAACTAACCCCAAGATTACCTCATTAGATGCTAAATAAAGCCTTTGGAAAAAAATCCAACATCCCTTCATGATAAAAGTCTTGGAGAAATCAGGATTACAGGGGGTATAACTCAATGTAATAAAGGTAATTTGCAGCAAGCTTATAGCCAACATCAAATAAAATAAAGTCAAAACAATTTTATTAAAATCAGGAACAAGACAAGGCTGTCGCTCTCTATTTAATTAACAGAGTACTTGAAGTTCCAGCTACAACAATTAGAAAACTAAAAAAAGATCAAGGGGAAACAAGCTGAAAAGGAAGAAGTCAAAGTATCATTATTTGCAGATGATATGACAGTTTAATTTAGTGGCCTCAAGTATTCTACCAAAGCATGCTTACAGCTGCTATACACATTCATTAAAGTGGCTGGATACAAGACTAACTAAAATAATAATAATAATAATAATAGTAATAGTAATAATAATAATAAGTCAGTAGCCCTCCTATATAAAAAGACCATTAGGCTGAGAAATAAATTAGGAAACAATACCCTTTACAATGGCCCCAAATAATATAAAATGTCTTGAGCTAACTCTACCCATGTAAGTGAAAAATTCAAACTTCAAGTCTTTGAAGAGGAAAAGTGAAGCAATCAGAATATGGGAAGATCTTCCATGTTTATGGATTGGTAAGAATAACAGTAAAAAAAAAAAAAAAAAAAAAAAAAAAGGCCATCTTCTGAGTGGCATACCTAGATCTTGAGGTAGCACTATTCCTAATTATTTGAGAAAGTGCCAGATTGATTTCCAAAATTGTTGTACAAGTTTACATTTCTACCAGCAATGGAGGAGGGTTCCCCTTTCTCCACAACCTCTCCAGCATGTGCTGTCAGTTGAGATTTTTTGTCTTAGCCAGTCTGAGGGGTGTAAGGTGAAATCTAAGGGTCATTTTGATTTGCATCTCCCTGATGACTAAGGATTGAGCATTGCTTTAGATGTTTCTCTGCCATTCTATATTTTTCTACAGATACTTCTCTATTTACCTCCATACTCCGTTTTAGTAATTTTTTATATTAATCACAGGTTATGGTCTTTGTATCCCAGCTGTACTCCATTTTTTAATTGGATTACTTGATTTGTTGCTTTTTAACTTCTTTAGTGCTTTATATATTCTAGATATTAGTCCTCTGTCAGATGTAGGGTTGGTGAAGAGCCTTTCCCAGTCTGTAGGATATCCAAAATATGCTCAAGTACACAACAAGGACATATGTTTATCCATGTTCTTAGCAGCTGTATTCTTAATAGCCAGAACCTGGAAACAACCCAGATGTCCCTCAACTGAGGAATGGATTTAAAAAAATGTGTTACTTTTACACAATGGAATACTACTCAGCAATTAAAAACAAGGAAATCATGAAAATGCCAGGCAAATGGTGGGATCTAGAAAACATCATTCTGAGGGAGGTATCCCAGAAGCAGAAAGACACACTCACTTATAAGTGGATACTAGACCTAAACGATAGGATAAAAATATTAAAATCTGTTCACCTAAAGAAGCTAAACAAGAAAGAGGACCTAGTGTAAGCTTATCAATCCTCACTCAAAAAGACAAATGGGATGTACATTGGAAGTAGGAGAAAACAAGAAACAGGACAGGAGCCTACCACAGAGGGCTTCTGGAAGACTCTACCCAGCAGGGTATCAAAGCAGATGCTGAGATCCATAGTCAAACTTTAGGCAGAGTGCAGGGAATCATATAAAAGAAAGGAGAGTTAATAGGACCTGGAGAGGAAAGGAGCTCCACAAGGACCAAATATATCTGGGCATAGGGATCTTTTCTGAGACTGATTATCCAACCAAAGACCATGTTTGGATATAACCTAGAATCCCAGCTCAGACATAGCACATGGCAGCTCAGTATCCAAGTGGGTACCCTAGAAAGGGGAACAGGGACTATCTCTGATATGAACTCAGTGGCTGGCTCTTTAACCTCCCCACCCCACCCCAAGGCAGGAACAGCCTTGATAGGCCACAGAGGAGGACATTGCAGCCAGTCCTGATGAGGCCTCATAAGCTAGGGTCAGAACTAAGGGGAGGAGGACCTCCCCTATCAGCAGACTTAGAGAGGGGCAGGGAGGAGCTGAGAGAGGGAGGGTGGGATTGGGGTGGAATGAGGGAGGGGGTACAGCTAGGATATAAAGTGAATAAGCTGTAATTAATACAAAAAAATTTAAACAATGGCCATCTTACCAAAAGCAATCAACAGATTTAATGCAATCTCCATTAAAATCCCAACAAAATTCTTTTCACCCCTTGAAAGAACAATATTCACCTTAA
>CM053748.1:40830153-40862377 GCA_028658305.1 Pachyuromys duprasi | reverse complement strand
GGAATTACTATTCCTAATTGTCTAAGAAAGCACCAAATTGATTTCCAGAGTGGTTGTACAAGTTTGCATTCCCACCAGCAATGGAGGAGGGTTCCTCTTTCTCCACAGCCTCTCCAGCATGCGTTGTCACTAGAGTTTTTGATCTTAGCTATTCTGGAGGGTGTAAGGTGAAATCTCAGAGTCGTTTTGATTTGCATCTTCCTGATGGCTAAGGAAGTTGAGCATTTCTTTAAGTGTTTTTCTGCCATTCTATAATCCTCTACAGTCAGTTCTCTTTTTAGCTCCATACCCCATTTTTAATTGGATTATTTGGTTTCTTGCTTTTAAACTTCTTAAGCTCTTTATATATACTGGATATTAGCCCTCTGTCAGAAGTGGGATTGGTAATGATCCTTTCCCAATCTGTAGAAATTTTAATTGAGCAACATGACTACTCTGGCAAGGAATTACATTGAAAGACCTCGGTCTATGTGATCCAGCTGGAATATACTCACACCATTCATCCCTCTGGCTGACATACAGACATACCTTTATTACACACCTTTAATGACAAACAATGAAGTCTAATTGTGAATCAGACAAAGTGAAAATCTGAGAAATATTTGACAGAATGAGGAAGGATAGGATATTCCCAACTCTCACTATAATAGACAGGAAAGAGATGCCACATAAGACCAGTGCACAGAGAAAACTGATTGACTTGGAAGTTTTCAGTTGAGTGAAATTTAGTTTAGTTGAGGTCATTAAGGCCAGGTCAGTTCTGTTCAATTTGTGTAGTCAATGCAGTTCTGTTCTTGGATTTCTTTTATTTTTTAAGTAATTTATTTATTTTTAGATTAATCACAGGTTATGTACTTTGTATCCCAGCCGTAGCCCCCTCCTTCATTCCCTCCCACTCTCCCCATCCCTCCTCATCTTCTCCCTGCCCCCCTCCAAGACCACTGATAGGGGAGGACCTCCCCTCCCCCGTTCCATCTGACCCTAGCTTATCAAGTCTTCTCAGGGCTGACTGCAATGTCCTCTTCTGGGATCTAGTTAGGCTGCTCCTCCTTCGAGGGGGGGATGGTGGTCAACAAGCCAGCCATTGATTTCATCACCAAAATAGTCCCTATTCCCCATACTAGGGTACCCATTTGGGTACTGAGCTACCATGGGCCACATCTGAGCAGGAATTCTAGTTTGTATCCATACATGGTCCATGGTTGGAGAAACAGTCTCATAGAAGACCCCTGTGCCCTAATCTATTTGGTCTTTGTGGAGCTCTTGTCCTCGCCAAGTCTTACTAACTCCTTTTTTCATATGATTCCCTGCACTCTGGCGATGGCTTGGTTATGAGTCTTAATATGTGCTTTGATACATTGTTAGTCAAAGTCTATTTTCATTTTTCTGCATATAGAAATCCAGATGGACCAGCACGAGTTGTTGAAGATGCTGTCTTTTTCCATTGAATGGTTTTGGCTTCTTTGTCAAAAATCAAGTTTCCATAGGTGTGTGGGTTTACTTCTGGGTCTTCTCTGTTCTTGGATTTCATAGGCAGTGTTTCCAAGTAGAGTAATTTAATCAGAAGCAGAAAAAGGCCTATTTGAATCGATCACCTTGAAGAAGAGTTTGACCCAGAACAGCTGAGTCGAATGAGACAGAAAGGGAGCGTTTATTTTGCAGTGTATACCACGGGCTAAAGACATTCTAGGCCTTGGTTACCAGAAGGAGGCTGGAATCTGAAGCCATGGGGTAGTTCTTACAGAAGATTAGATTGTAGGACGCCAGGAGCTTCAAGGTCTGGGCCTAGGAATAAATAGAACAGAGACAGATGTGCCTTAGGCTCACCCTAAGCCAGGTTTTGGTAAAATTTATGTATGGCTCTCATCTCATCCCCTTGTCTCAGAAAATAAATGCAACATTTACACTGTAGTATGCCACAATATGTCCCACAGTATACTGTTTTCCTTGGAAATGTTTTGTTCTAGGCCTCTGGCTTTTACTGTGCTGTCAATACTGGATCCTCACCAGGACTCCTCTCAGATATCCTGCTGTTGCCTAGTGTTATGGAGATCCAGCAGCAGTGGATAAGTAGGACCAAACCCTTCATGTACTCCAGAAATTCATCGGTGGGGTAGATGTTGGGTTTGACCAACTCAAAGCCCAGATTCTGGGCAGTAGTTGAGCCTATCAGCATGCCAGTTCTCCTAGAGTTATCCTACCAGGGCTAGTTCTTCTACACTGACATGACTAGCTCACCTAATGCCACAGGGAACAAGGGGCAGAGACAGCTCTTCTGCTCTCCTGCTATAGGGGCCTGATCACTAGCACCCAGCTCTCATGCGTGCCACAGGCACACAAGGAACAATGGGGTAAGGAGGAATCTCTCCCTTGCCCACATTATCACATGGAGGTCAAGTGGCTAGGCATGCTCTGCAAAGTGCTGCAGCTGAAAAAGAGCAGGACAGCTGTGGTACTCTTGTTCCTTCCAGGGTAGCTCTCCTGTGATACCCATATTTTGGGTTAGGTCAGCTCTCCTCAGCCTCAGACATCAACATGGCCCCAGTTGGCAGTCTAGACCAGTGACAACTGCTATAGCTTTTGTGGTAACAGACTCACACTGCTGCAGGGCCAAGGACCTAGATATGGCCCTTGGTAGCAGGATGGGCCAGGGCCTCACCATGGCCTAAGGTGGTAACACTGTCCTGGTGGTGCCTGTTATTAATTCCAGGATGTAAGGTATGGAAATAGAAGATTCAGGTGAAACCATATGCCTTCTCTGCTATATATAACACTTAAAACCAATTTGGGTTATGTGTTTGGTCAAAAAATAAAAGCAAATAGTAACTTCCAGTTGACTTGTACTTTAAGAACTAGAGATAATATTGGTCACAAATAATTCATAGTTACAGAAAATATAAATGTTCATATTTTCCAAATAGCAAAAAGCAAAATTATAACAATGGCAAAAGAGAGCTTGCTAGGGTTAGCAGTACATTGAGAGGAGAAGAGTTAAGGATCCCAGTCATTTGTGAAGAAATTAAGCAGAATTTGTTTCTCCAGTGTTTTGTCTGGTGCCCTTGATGGCATCATAATCACCCTTTGTCCAGTATACACTAGTAACATATTTTGCAAACACATATTAAGACATGCTCTTTTCCTGTTGCCCATAAGCCTGTTTTTTCATAATCTACTGATCAGTAGGCTTTATTTTAATATATTTTAACATCATCTCTTAGAGTTGCATATACGTGTGCAATGTACTTTTATCATAACCACACTTCTCATCCTTCCACTTGTCCCAGACCCCATAACCATCAGCCCTTCCAAACTCATTTATAACCTGCTGAGTCTAGTAGGTGCCTAAGTGTAGAACCATGCAGTGGAGCAAACTTCACAGGAGCAGCATCCTGAAGAAAGGTGACTGTCCCTTATCCAGCATGCATCATCTGCCTATGTCTTCTCAGCTAATGGTGGAACTTCTATATTTTCCCATATTCCCACATTAACAGGATTCTTCACATTTAATGGTTTCTTAATATATGCTTAAGGTGGTAAAATTGATACTTAGCAATATATTTTAATAAATGAAATATTACATTTATTACAGTGGGTGCTCAACTGAATTAATAACAATGATTGAATATGTTTCAAAATGCGGGACATACATTGGGAAATTATTTCAAAGCAGTTAGTGAGTGTTAATGAACAGTAGTTTTTAATGAACAGATGGTAATGCAGTCATCGTAGCCAGAGGAAATCAGTTTACTAAGACAGTCTGAGAGGCAGGAAGAAAATCTTAAATAGTAATGGTATTCTCTCCCATTTCAGAAAAACTTACTTTATGGTCTATTTTCTTACTAGGCTTTTCAAGACTCTGCATTTGAATGATGCTGCACTCCAGCACTGGATCAGGGTATTTGTCTGAGAGCTACCACAGACAAGTTGCTGGAGAAACTATATGAAGTATCCTCTAGGTCCAAGTAAGTGTTCCAGAACTGAATTTTAGGTTTACTGCACTTTTATATAAATGAGTTGAGTAAACAAGTAATTTAAATGCAGATGTTACCATTTTCTCTGCTAGTGAGGATTGGAGAGATGTTGCAATCTGTCTTGGGGAAGCGCTTTGCTGTTTTTCAATACATTTATTTTGGGGGACAGGGCTCTGTAAAGAAGGAGTAGTACAACAGCTGGCCTGGTTTGGGGCAAGAGAGATAACAGTCCTCGTGCATGTAATTCAAGGATAAATACTGGTTTCTTACAGAAGTTAGAAATGAACATTGTTTTAGGAACTTATGCATACCAATACAGCACATAACTTCCGTTATGATTGTTTGAAAATACTTACCACTACTAACAAGGATTATACACTTTGTATTTTACAACTCTACCCAGCAAAAATGTTGTAAAGCTGAAACTTATAAGTTATTAATTCTTTGTAATATATATGTAAAGATATGTCTTTAGTAAAAATTTACACAGTATAATAATAGATATACAGATAAAAAACAGGAAAATTATTGTATACACCACAAGTGTTATTTATATTTCACCATCTTGTATTTTTTTTTTTACTTTTGATTTTAAAAGGTTGGAAAATGAAAGGTTTAAAACTAAGATACTATGAACTTACAATGGTTTCAAATTCACCTTATTGTGGTATTCTTACACAATGAAATGCTACTCAGCAATTTAAAACAAAGAAATCATAAAATTTGCAGGTAAATGGTCGCATCTAGAAAAAGAAGGGGGACTTAGTATGACCTGGAGAGGACAGGAGCTCCACAAAGACCAAATATATCTGGGCAGAGGGGTCTTTTATGAAACTGTTTCTCCAACCAAGGACCATGTATGGATATAACCTAGAACCCCTGCTTGGATGTAGCCCATGGTAGCTTAGTATCCAATTGGTACCCTAGTAACAGAAACAGGGACAATTTGTGACCTGAACTCAATGGCAGGCTCTTTGACACCCCCACCCCCGAGGGAGGAGCAGCCTTGCTAGTCCACAGAGGAGGATTTTGCAGCCAGTCCTGAAGATAGCTTATTAGCTAGAGTCAGATGGAAGAGGAGGAGGTCCTCCCCTATCAGTGGTCTTGGAAAGGGGCAGGGAGGAGATGAGGGAGGAGATGAAAGAGGGAGGGTGGGACTGGGAGGGAATTAGGGAAGGGGCTACATCTGGGATACACAGTAAATAACCTGTGATTAATATAAAAAACAAAGATTATAAAATAATAATAATAATAAAGAAGATAAGCAAGAACACTAAAGCTACTTTTGCTAAGGAGCACAGCTCCCATGAGCATTTCTGAGGATATATAAAAATAATCAAAAAAATAGTTAAAATTTAAGAAAAGGAGAAAACAATTATAGTAGTCTAAACTAACACAATTACTTCCTGCTGTTGAAGGAACAAGTGTCAAATTGATTTTTGCAATATACTACTAATTACTTTTGCACTGCATCCTCTTTAACTTTAATTAATTTATTTATTATTTTGTGTGTATGTCTTTTTGTGTGTGGTATATCAATTTGAGTAAGCCTCTCTGTGCTTATGTGTATGCATGAGGCTATACAGGAAAAGGCCAAGGAGAGAGAGGTTGAACTTTCTTTTCCCTATTCTTTTCTCTTGAGTCTGGGTCTCTTCAGGAACCTAGAATAAAGCTGCTTGAAAGATCCAACAATATTCCTGTCTCTGCCTCAGTACTAGCACTGGAGTTAGAGGCGTGTGAATCACAATTCCCAGCTCTTCAGGTGAGTTTGGAAGAATTTGAATTCAAGTACTTAGACTTCTGTGACAGGGCTGTAACTGATTAAGCCATTTCACCCAATCCTAAGTTCCAGTTGTTAGTATTTGAATGAAAGTTGCACAGTAGATGTTTTTCAATGAAAACTATTCTGTGCATGCCTGTGAACTTGTATGAGCATGTGTGGGGGTGCATGTATCAGAAGGCAAAGAAAGGGAATCTCATTTGTGGTCTCATGTAGAAATATTTTTTTTCTATTTTTGATTTTCCTTTTGCACATTATCATCATTAGAAACTTCTGCTGTTATAGTATGCCATGATTTAATACATCATATGTGATAGCACATGGAAGTTACAAAGCCCAGACATTAAACATTATACAACTGAAGTAGAAATGTAATTGAAATAAATATCATTTTTAACATCTCATTATATATTAGATTAAGACAAATATATAACTACTTAATATATTTTCTTTAAGTTAGAGGATTTTCTCTTAAGTTAGTTTATAGTCTTGAATAATCTCTAAAAAGTGCATTTGCTACAACTAAACAAATTCTTAATTTTAGTTTAAAAACCTGCATCATGTTAAGAATGGCCTAGAACCCCTGCTCAGATGTGGCCCATGGTAGCTCGGTGTCCTACTGAAGACCCTAGTAAGGGGAACAGGGACTGTTTCAGTCATGAACTGGATGGCTGGCTCTTTGACCCACCCCTATACACGCCAGGGAGTAACAGCCTGGCTAGATCCCAGGGGAGGACATTGCAGCCAGCCCTGAGGAGACAAGATGATCTGGGGTCTGATGGAAGGGGAGGAGGTCCTCCCCTGTCGGTGGACTTGGAGGGGGCAGGGAGGAGATGAGGGAGGGATGGGGAGAGTGGGAGAGAATGAGGGAAGGGGCTATGTCTGGGATGCAAAGTACCTAACCAGTGATTGATATAAAAATAAATAAATTACATTTAAAAAATTTTAAAAAGAATGCATTTCATTTTAGTTATTCAGTGAGTCACTCGTTCACTATCAGTGATGGCATTCACTATAACTCTTCCAGCCTTACTTTTTGAATGCCTTTTTCTCCTTAAAATGGAATCATTACTAATCACTATTTTTATTCTAAAAGGACAATTTATATCTCCAGCAAAAATATATCTGTGAAAGCCCATTTTTTCCTTTAACAGGTGGACTTATTTCAAGTCATTGATTTTAGAATGTTAAAAAAAAGCAGCATAAAAGTCTTTTGGGTAATTTTTATTGGAAAGACTCCTATTAAGCACTAGAGCCATGGCAATAAATAACAGTAACCTTTGGGTAACACAGCTTTTGGCAGTACTAAGGCCACAAACTTCTCAAGGGATTGGAGACAATTCTGGTGCTAATTACCCTTTTTCTGTATGAAATGTTAACTGTCTAAGAATTAATGGAACAAATCCTTTCAACTGATGTAATGTTTCAAGAGTTATGCCATTCTTAAATGTCTCACTTTTCCAGTGGTAATCAGCACATGTTCTCCAGATTTTAAGGCTCCGTCCTGGTTTTTAACCATATTGTAAGAATTGGAAGGCTTCCATATGGAGCCAAGGTCTCTTTTTTTTCTCCTCTTATCTCCTGCATTTGATAAGGGCCACTCATCCAAGGGCAAAAATCTCACATTAAAATGTTAGCAGAGTTTGAGGTTTGACTGACACAGCATTAAGAAGCTTTCCATTCACTTTCAGAAACATCAATCTTCACACAAATGGACACTGAGATGAAACATGCAGACAAGCGTGTAAAATGACACCTTGTCCCTGTCACAGAGTCAATGAGTAGCTAGCACTGAGAAAGTCTGGAGTTTCAGGTTATCCCCTCGGGTATAAGTACTCTGTGTCAAAATGCTGGCCACGCCACAGTGATGTTAAAAATTGGAAAGATTAGACAGTCTTTGTGCCACTAAGTTTTAACCCTGGAAGCTATGATTCCCCATCATGATAAATGATGTCATTTGTCCAGAAATTAGTTTAAGCTGTAAGACTAAATCTTGAGGTTCTTTTATCATTTTAATCTTC
The DNA here is from genome assembly GCA_028658305.1 of Pachyuromys duprasi. Classification (NCBI taxonomy): domain Eukaryota; kingdom Metazoa; phylum Chordata; class Mammalia; order Rodentia; family Muridae; genus Pachyuromys; species Pachyuromys duprasi. The sequence goes on along the minus strand of CM053748.1, from coordinate 40,854,605 downwards.
ACTGAACAAAGCACACTAGAAATTTTCAGAGAAAACAGAGCAATTTCACATTACTTCCAGGAATAGGTTAAGCAAGACTTCTAAGTATATCATATTATATGAAATGGCTTTAAAACGTTTTTAAGGCAGAGTTGGATTGATTTAAGTTTCTGTTTAGTTTAATATTGACAATAGGCTTTCTGTATATTGGCTTTGCTATGTTTAGGTATATGATTTGTACCCCTAACCTCTCCAAGATTTTAAACAGGAATGTGCGTTGGATTTTGTCAAATGCTTTTTAGCATCTAAGGAGATGATTATATGAATTTCCTCCTTCAGTTTGTTTATATGGTAGATTACATTGATGGAACCACACCTGCACTCCTGGGAGGAAGCCTACTTGGCAATGGTAGATGATATCTTTTATGTGTTCTTGGATTCAGTTTGCAGCAAGTAACCCAATTAAAAAATGGGTTAAAAAGCTAAAGAAATAAAGCAGCTACGAACATAGTTGAGCAAATGTCCTTGTTGTGTACTTGAACATCTTTTGGGTATATGCCTAGGAGTGTTATAGCTGGATCTTGAGGAATCACTATTCTTAATTGTCTAAGAAAATGCCGAATTGATTTCCAGAGTGGTTGTAGTAGCTTATATTCCCACCAGCAATGGAGAAGGATTCCCCTTTCTCCACATCCTCTCCAGCATGTGTTGTCACATGAGTTTTTGACCTTAGCCATTCTGACAGGTGTAAGGTGAAATCTCAGGGTCGTTTTGATTTGCATCTCCCTGATGGCTAAGGACTTTGAGCATTTCTTTAACTGTTTTTCTGCCATTCTACAGTCCTCTACAGAGAGTTCTCTGTTTAGCTCCATATCCCATTTTTAAATTTGATTACTTGATTTGTTGCTTTTTAACTTCTTGAGTTCTTTATATATACTGGATATTAGCCCTCTGTCAGATATAAGGTTGGTAAAGATCTTTTCCCAGTCTGTAGGCTGTCGTTTGGTTTTAATGACAGTATCTTTTGCCTTACAGAACCTTTTCAGTTTCATGAGGTCCCACTTATTGATTGTTGATCTTAGAGCCTGTGCTGTTGGTGTTCTATTCAGGAAGTAGTGTCCTGTACTAATGAGTTCTAGGGTCTTCCCTACTTTTTCTTCTAACCGGTTTAGTGTCTCTGGTTTTATGTTGAGGTCTTTGAACCAACCCTTTGGCAGAGTGCAGGGAATCATAGTATGACCTGGAGAGGAGAGGAGCTCCACAAGGACCAAATATATCAAGGCACAGGGGGCTTTTATGAGACTATCTCTCCAACCAAGGACCAAGTATGGTTATAACCTAGAACCCCTGCTTGTATGTAGCAAATGATAGCTCAATATTCAAGTGGGTACACCAGTAAGGGGAAAGGGGACTATTTTGGACATGAACTCAATGGCTGGCTCTTCAACCTCCCCACCCTCCGAGGGAGGAGCAGCCTTGCTAGCCCACGGAAGAGGACATTGCAGCCATTCCTGAAAAGACCTGATAAGCTAGAGTTAGATGAAAGGGGAGGAGGTCCTCCCCTATCAATGGACTTGGAAAGGGGCAGGGAGGAGATGAGGGAGGGAAGAGTGGGATAGCGAGGGAATAGGGGAGGGGGGCTATGGCTGGGATACAAAGCATATAACCTGTGATTAATATAAAATAAAAATGTTAAAAATTTTTTAAAAAGAAAAAAACTAAACAAAGAATTCACAATAATGAAATATTGAATGGAAGAGAAACACTTAAAAGAAATGTTAAACGTTCTTATTCAATAGGGAAATATAAATAAAAACGACCCTGAGATTTTACTTTACACCCATCAGAATGGCTAAGATCAAAAACTAAAGTGACAAGACATGCTGGAGAGATTATGGAGAAAGGAGAACCCTCCTCCATTGCTGGTGGGAATCTAAACTGGTACAACCACTTTGGAAATAAATCTGGTGCTTTCTCAGACAATTAGGAATAGTGCTTCCTCAAGATCCAGCCATACCACTCCTAGGCATATATCCAAAAGATGCTCAAGTACACAATAAGGACATTTGCTCAACCATGTTTGTAGCAGCTTTATTCATAATAGCCAGAACCAGGAAACAACTCAGATGTCCCTCAATTGAAGAATAGATACAAATATTGGGGTACATAATGGAATACTACTCAGCAATTAAAAACAATAAAATCATGAGATTTACAAGTAAATGGTTGGATCTAAAAAAATATCATTCTGAGTGAGGTATCCCAGAAGCATAAAGAGAGACATGGTTTATACTCACTTATAAGTGGATATTAGACATATTATATAGGATAATCATACTAAAATCTGTACGCCTAAGAAGCTAAGCAAAGTTTAGCCAGAGCCCTCCTTTTTCGATTAGTTTCTTTAGGTGTACAGATTTTAGTAGGTTTATCCTATATTATATGTCTAATATCCACTTATGAGTGAGTATATACCCTGTGTGTCTTTCTGCTTCTGGAATAGCTCACTCTGATGATTTTCCAGTTCATACCATTTGCCTGCAAATTTCGTGATTTTTATTGCTGAATAATATTCCATTGTGTAGGTCTACCACAATTTCTGTATCCATTCCTCAGTTGAGGGGCATCTGGGTTGTTTCCAGCTTCTGGCTATTACAAATAAAGCGGCTACAAACATGGTTGAGCAAATGTCCTTATTGTGTACTTGAGCCTCTTTTGGATATATGCTTAGGAGTGGTATAGCTGGATCTTGAGGAAGCGCTATTCCTAATTGTCTAAGAAAGTGCCAGATTGATTTCCAGAGTGGTTGTACAACATAAAACCAGACCCATTTAATCGATTAGAAGAAAAAGTGGGGCAAAGCCTTGAACTCATTGGCACCAGAGACAACTTCCTGAACAGAACACCAACAGCACAGGCTCTAAGATCAACAATCAATAAATGGGACCTCATGAAACTGAAAAGCTTCTGTAAAACAAAGGACACTATTGTCAGAACAAAACGACAGCCTACAGATTGGGAAAGGATCTTAAACAACTCTGACAGAGGACTGATATCCAGTATTTATAAAGAATTCAAGAAGTTATACAGCAACAAATCAAATAATCCAATTTAAAAGTGGGGTACAGAGCTAAACAGAATTCGCAATAGAGGACTATCAAATGGAAGATAAACACTTAAAGAAATGCTCAACGTCATTAGCCATGAGGGAAATGCGAATCAAAATGACCTTGAGATTTCACCTTAAGCCCATCAGAATGGCCAAGATCAAAATCTCAAGTGACAACACATGCTGAAGAGGTTGTGGAGAAAGGGGAACTCTCCTCCACTGCTGGTGGGAATGTAAACTTGTACATATTGCTGACCTTTATATAAAGACTTTGTGTATAGGTTCTTTAAATTTAGAATTATTTTATGTGTACATATTTTTGGACTACATAGATATATGTGCACTGGATGTATGTGCCTGCTGTCTGCAGAGGTCAGAAGGGAGGGTTACATTCCATGGTGCAGACAGTGTGACCTTCCTTGTGGTCACTGGAAACTGAACCTGGGTTCTCTGTGAAAACAAGTTCTTTTAATGTCTGGGTCATTTTCTGAAGCCACTGTACATGGGCTTTTGTCTAAAAGCTCTAAGAATTATAGTTCTATGGATGAGGGTAGGTATGCTTGCAGATGGTGTGGGCGTAAAATTGTTTATGGCAGAATAGGTAGGGAGAGTAACGTGGAAGAGCTGGAGAGGCAATGAACTTGTAACCTAAAGATATCACTGCACACAGGTATAACAACATGTCAAATAAATGTATTTTTAAATTGTTCATAATAAAGTTTGAAGCAATTTTTAGATATGGGCACTGCATAATTCCCTAAGGAAGGAATAGTTCTGTGGATTTGTAGGCAATGTTGGGATATACTTGTGTTTAGTTTCCAATGACCACTCTATGATTTGCTCTTTCTGTACAAATTTAGGGTCGAAAACTTTTAAAACTTCTGTTTAAGCAAATGTACATCTCATACATTCATCTTTATTCTGTTACTTATTGTTCTGTTCTGACCACTTTGTACATCTTGGTCAAGAACTCTTTACTGGTCTTAAACTTGGACTCTCTTTTGTTCAGAGTCTCATGTTATGATAAAATGAGCAAATTACTGTGAAATCCAGTCCAGTCTAGCATGAAGGAAGTTATTACCTTCAAGTGAATGACAACTGTGTTTAAGAACAGCTTCTGACGAGTGCTTGGATACAGAAATGATAAAATGATGCACAAGACACTCTTGCAATTTAGTTCATTTTGATAGCAGATATAGAAATACCTCTATGTATTTAAATTTTAAATCTTGAAAAATAGAGTAGAACACAAGTGATGAAAGGAAAATGTGATACATATGAGAGGTTTGGCCGATTATATTGAGGAAATAGCTTAAGGCAAGGTATACTTATATCTGGAGGAAAATATTACGGATCTATGAGACAACAAATCAAAGGTACCAAACATAAGGCAAAGGCAGAACAGTCTAGGAAAACAAAGATTCATGGTCGTTTAAGCAGAGAAGCCCATGCCTTGTTACTTCTGACTCTTGGTCCTGTCATTGTTGCTTTTGCTTTCATTTTGTTTTATGTTGTTCACAATATTCATATAGATTCCTAGGTAACCATACCACCTGTTGTCTTTGCCTTGAAGAAGTGCTGATCCAACTGCTCTGTGAAGACAGATGTCCTGTGACTTCCAGTTTATAGTTCAGCATCCACAGTCAGAGGAAATAATATATTACAGCAATAAATAAACCATTTTATAGCCATACATTTGCAGTCATAGTTACCTTTTAAGATGAATTTAACAAATCCAATGGTTCTTTTTAGGCCATAATGTTAAATTGAGCTTTCACATTTAGAGATGGTTTAATATTATAGTTGAATTTTTATGCTTCCTATAGATGCATATGTTGAATATTAAGTAATTTTTAGAGCTATTTTGGAAGTTTTTGATGTTTTCAGATGTGGAGGTTGGTTGGAAATGGATCATAGGAGCCATCTTTTCAGAGTTGTCCCTGGACCTAACATCTTTCCATTGTGTTTCTGTCTATCATAAAGAACTTCCCGTGATACTGGCTCTCATTGCTTAGTCAAGCTCATGAAGACAAAGAACTATATGGACTGAATCCTCTACATCTGTAAGCTAAATTAAGTCTTTCTTCCCATAAATCTTAGTGACAGATGCATAAAACTAATTGACAGTAATTACAATTCACCAATATGAATAAAACTGAATAATCATATTTATGCCACAAGTTTAAAAGGAATAATATTGCATGTATGAAAGTATTTGGTATGGTCATTTAAAAAATGATAACCAATAATGTTGACACCTCTTATTTATTTATATAAGTTAATCATTACTTGTAGAAAATGCCATAAACTTATGCTCTTACTGAACAAAAGCAGACGAAAAATAAATATGAGTGAAATTTTCTATTACATTGGTGAAGAGAGAATTTAGGTATATTATCCACTTAGCTGTAAAGATTTTTTAATTCATTATCTTTATAATTAATAGAAAAAATAGTTAAAATATATTTTATAAATTATTCTTTTTTTATAAATAAAATTTGGAAACAAAACTAAGTTTAGAGAATATATTAAAGCTTTAAAAATAGCCTTTCTTTTATGGTTGGTTTAGTCAGATCATATTATCTTGGAGTCTTCAAGTATGATTGATAGCGATGTTAAAGGAGCCTTTCATCTCGAACTTCAAATAAAAATGGTGTACAGAAAAAATAATATAAGGTTTCAAGGCCCCTAGTGAACCAGAAAGACTGAAAATGGTGAGGGCATAACTTCACAAATGATTAACAGAACATATGAGAGAACACCTCTAGTGTTTATAGGAAAACATAATATAAGGTCTGCACTAGGTGTTGTAACTTCTACGCTAGCATTTCTTTAACAAACTATGAACACACATAAAATGTGGTCTTCAATAAGGCAATGGTTTCTTGCTTTCTAGAAACCCAAACTAAACTGCTTTAATAGCTTACTAGTAGGGAGACACACAGTGAAGAGGTGTCCTGGGTAATTGGCACTTGCTTTGACTTTGTACGTTCTACCAAGTGAAGTATTCACTAATGTTGATAAAAGTGTTATCTTGTTATGCATAAAATTAACCATGACCAGAAATTCCAGTGATTGTTATGAGATAAGGAAACTACTATTATTATAGTGATCAGTAAGCAAATCTGAAGAAGTCAAGAAGTCGCAGATGTCAGAAAGCCATCCAAGGATGTAATACCAGAGAAAACTGCCGTCACTGTAGAATATGGCTACTGTAAACATTTCATAATGAGTTACATTAACTATTTCAAAGAGAATTGCGTCTGACTGTATAAATATGAATTTTCATATAAAAAACATGAAAAATCAATATCTTTATCATCTCTCTCATTAACGGGAGTTTTAGAAATGTGTGAGAATTCCCAAAGGTAAAAGCTACATAGTTCAATATTAATTTGCAGTTTTCTGTTTTTATGAATTCTTTGCGAACTTAATGCAACGTAGTTTCATTATTACCTCTCCCCGAATTCTTCAAGATCAATCCCTGCTCCTTCTATACCCATTCAACATTGAGGGCCTTCCTCCATTTTAAATATATTAAGTCTGCTGCCTGTATGCTATTAAATATATGGATATCTATTGGAGCATGGTCAGCACACCAGACATCATACATACCCTGAGAAATGGCTGACTCTCCTTCTCTCAGCAGCTATCAATTTTCAATAGCTTCTCAGCTAGGGGTGAGACTTCATGATCTCTTTTCCATTCCATGCTGGTATATTATCTGGTGTGAGCTCCTGAAGGGACCGTACATGCTGTTACAACAGCTGTGAACTGATATGAACAACAGCTCTGCTCTGTCCAGCACTTGGTTTTCTGGCTGTCGTCTACAGCCTTAGGTGCTCACAAACTCCGACAACTCTCCTGTAATGATCTCTGAGATATGGGAGGAGGGGATATGATACCAATGTGCTTTTAAGTCATGCGTATTCTAATACCTCTTACTCTATGGGCCTTAATTAGATTTGGGTTTCTGCATGACTGCCTACATATTTTTTTAAAAATAAAAGCTTCTCTGGTGAGCACTGAGAGATACATTAATTTATGAGTACAAATATAAGTCACTAGTAGTCATTTTACTGATACGCTCATTTAGCCAAATAATAATAATGTGTTCTCTCCGAGGACACGGGTCCTGTCTAGCCAGACAGTCTTGGTACTGAGAAGGTATGAGTTTGGGATTTTATCTTGTTGAGAACAGGCGTTAAATCTAGCCTGAAAGTCAATGGCTACAGCCATGACATTCCTATAACTTACGAACTGCAGGATATGTTTTGCTAGGTAATTCATTATTGTAACTTTCAGTATCCACCACTGAAAGAGATCAGTGTTTACTTTTCTTCTCCAATAGCATACATAGCACAATACAGCACTATGAAAGCAGAGATGAAGCTCTCAGGTCAGGAACAGCTTCATTCCTCAATGTTTTAAACTCAAATAAGTGTTGTCTTCAGTAATAGATTCTTGTTGTCAAGTTTTAGGGGGATTCCAAGGACATTGACAATATCCTGTAATATTTGGGGACCTCTGAGGCTTACTGGAGAAAAAAAAAAACTCCAGAAGAGGTAATATTTAATGTATGTTTGTTTTTGTTTAGTTTACTGTGGTGTCTAGCAGGGTTGTTTCACATCATTATAGAATAAATTATTAAAACTCATTTTATAGATGTTTGTGCAAATGTGTAGAAAGCTTTTAGAGTAGTAGGTTTATTTGTAATTTTTCAAAAGTTCTTTAAAATTACTTACCTCTCTCTCTCTAGCTCCTCTACCCAACCTTCCAATTCCTACTCTATTTAATCCTGTCCCTTTAAAACTTGTCCCTTTAAACTACTGATTGATATATTCTTCATTTTCATTAACCCACCAAAAGACCCTGTCTTATTTTGTATGATCTATTGGTATTCCAATTGAACAGACAAATAAGAAAAAAACAGAGAATATTTGTTTTTCGGAGTCTGGGAATATCCACTGGGATTATTTCTAGTTCAATCCATTTACCTGCAAGTTCATATACTATTAAAGATGAATAATATTGCTGTGTATAAATTTACCATGTTTACAATTTTTTATTAATCATTTCATAAACACGTATGTTTTTTTTTATTCTGGTTATTCTGAGTAGAGCAACAATGAACATTGATGGTTTGTTAACTATATTATGATATAGACTTTTTGATATATGGTTATGTGGTATATATCAGAATTCTGTAATAGTCAATCTGTGGCTTTTGAAAATATTCCACATTGTATTTTATAGTGGCTGCACCAGTTTTCACGTCTATAAACAATAGACAAGTGTTTTCCTTTCCCTTGCATCCATGTTAGCATGTTGATTGGTTTTTTTCAGTTCTGCATAGGGAAAGTGATATTTTAAAATACTCTTGCTATTATTGTTTGGTTTTTTGATTGTTTATTCTTATCTAATACATTACAGTACTGCAGTTATCTCTCCTTCCACCTTCCAAATCCTCCTCTTCAGTTTCCCAGCCTTCCTCTCCACCTACCCTTTCCCTAAGATCTCACCCCTGTGAATGGGTGGTTTCCCCCCCATAAAAGTGCTGTGACTCACAGTCTGAAAACCACTGTTCTAAACACATTTAGCAATGCAACAAGACAGAAAGTTAACCTAAAATCCAGTAGCCTTCCATAAACAAAAGACAAACATACTGAGAAAAAAAATGAAAGCAACTATGTTATTCAGAATATCCTCAAGAAAATAAATGGAATAAATGTAAAAACTAAAGTGAAAGATTTATACAATGAAAACTTAAAAACATTGAATGATGAAATTCAAGAAGATACTTGAGGCTAGAAATACCTCTCATGATTACAGATTGACAAGAGCAAAAATCAACCTTCAGATTCAATATAACCCTTATCAAAATTCCACTGTAATTCATCACAGAAAAAAAAAACCCTTCAACTTCAATGTAAACACAAACAACCCAGGATAGGCAAATAATCCTGATTATTAAAAATATTGATGGGGATTCACCATTGCAGATTCTAAGCTGTGTTCTTTAGGTATAATAATGAAACAGCAAAGGAACAATGTCTCAGGTCTTCAATGTGATCAGTATCCTGGGAAATCTGCAAATAAATCAAGGTGCTATATGCAAAGTAATGCTGTCTGGGTAAAATGATAGGCCAACTAAGTAAAGACACTATTGCCTTTTATAATCTTGTTGTCATCATTTAATGATGTGTTAGGTGTCACTTCGACAAGGGGTGGACTTGTATTGATTATTCTTCATAGTCAGTTTCATTAATTTAGATTTTATGGTTGTGGAGAAAAACATCCGACATGTATGTGTAGGAGTTTCTACATAGTGTCAATTTAGGTGGGAAGATGCACCCTAACTGTGGACAACAGAGTAAAAAGGGTACAATGTAATGAGCATAGGCAGCCTCCCCCACCTGAAAAGAATGGAACGGGGAATAAACTTTTCCTTCCTCAAGTTACTTTTTATCAAAGAAGTAACTCTTACATCTTTGAAATAATGATGCACTAGTATTTGCACTTCTCAATTAAAATAATAAAAGGTTATTTCTATGTTTATGCATTATATAATTATTAATTATACTTATTCATTGGTTTGTATATTAGCAATCACTAGGAATTAATGATATGAATTAACATGCTCTCATGGTGAAAATGTAGCTGATGGCCAACTCTGAAAATGTACATACTTACTGATATATGTATTAATTAATTTTCTGTTGATGTGATAAAACATTATGACCAAATGCAACTTAGAAAAAAAGAACTTACTGCAGGTCATTTTTAACATTATTATTGTTGTTGTTGTTGTTTTTACAATTTATTCACTTTGTATCCTAGTTGTAGGGCCTTTCCTCATCTCCTCCCAGTCTCACCCACCCTCCCTCTTCCTCCCCTATCTCTCTCTCCTAGTCCACTGATAGGGAGTCCTCCCACCCCCCGCCACTGTCTTACCCTAGCCTATCAAATCCCATCAGGACTGCTTAGATCTTCTTCCTCTGTGGGCTGGCCATGTTGCCCCACTAGGGAGAAATGATCAAGGTAAAGGCCACTGAGTTCATGTCAGAGACTGTCTCTTCTTCTCTTACTAGGGAACCCACATATAGACTGAGCTGTCTAGGGGCAAAATCTAAGCAGGGAGTCTAGGTCCTGTCTATGCAAAATCTTTTTTATTTAAATTTTTATTTTTTAATATTAGTTACAGTTTATTAGCTTAGTATCCCAGCTGTATCCTGTTCCCTCATTCCCTCCCAATCCCACACTCCCTCCCTCTCTCCCTACCTCTTTCCAAGTCCACTGATAGGGGAGGGCCTCCTCCCCTTCCTTCTGACCCTCGCTTATCAGATATCTTCAAAATCTTTGGTTGATTCATCAGTCTGCAGTCTCCACTCGGCCCAGCCTCTTTTTTTTTTTCTATTCTTTCCTTTTTTTTTCCTTTCTTGACCTCCTAGTGGAAGCTCCTGTCCCCTCTGGGTCCATTTATACCCCTCTTAAATCTTTCAGGATAGGGAAGGAATACTGCAAGCATGGCAACTGGATAAAGAAGCTGAGTTCTCACAATCTCAAACACAAGCACGAAGCAGAGATGGAACAGGGTTGAGACTATGAACACTCAAAGCCTCACTCTGATTATGTACTTCATCCAGCAAGGCCATCCACCTAAACCTCTGCACACAGAACCAGCAACTGAGGACAAAGTATACAAATATCTGAGCCTTCAGGGAACATTATCATTCAAATTCCTGCATTCCATTTCCTCGCTTCTATAGTCTCATGGCCTTTTCATGATGCAAGATTCAGTCTGTCTTACTTCAAAAGTCTTCATAGTCCTTTCTAGTCTTAACGTTATTCAAAAGTTCAAAGTGTCTTCTGAGACTCACAGCAATCTCTTAATAATAATAAACCCTGTAAAATCTAAAAGCAAAGTACATCATTCCAACTTTTAATACCACATAATACACATTAACATTCCACAAGAGAGGAATGAGAGTGAAGTGAGGAAATACTGATCCAAAGATGTCAAATACTGTAGCTCCGTGTTTGATATGAAAGAGCTGAGATGATTCTGTGCCTCCTGCTTATCTGTTTGCAGCATACATCTCTCATTTGGGTTGGCTCCACTTCCTGTGTGCATCTGTCTTCAGAAGATTTCTTATGATTCTGTCATCTCCAGCATCCTGGAGCATCCAATTTAACACATCGTATTAGAAGAAAAAATATGTGAAATGCTGTCCTGGGAACATATTAGTAGATTTTCAAGCAGAAGTAAATAAAAATGACTTTATCCATTGCTTCTAGAAGTTCTTTTTTGTTTAGATTTTTTATTGTTTTTGGATTTTTGCTTCAGGATAGCTGGATATCGTAAAAGTTGTCATTACAAATAGATATGGGATATGATAGTTATCTGTTAATTTTGAAATGTGATTCTCAGAAATAATATTCTGAATTGGTACATGTAACAATTTAATGAAAGCATTGAACTTAGCTTTTCTAATGTACCCCTGCAAGAATTACCATATGTCAAATTTCAAAAGTAGTACTTTAATATACATATGTATATATATATATATATATATATCACATGCATTTTGTGTATATTCATGTCTATGGTTTTTTTGTTTGTTTGTTTGTTTGTTTGTATGGGTGTATGCATCCACATACAAATTTATGCATGTTTTTATAGAGGCCAGAAATCTATATCAGGTGAAATCCTCAGCTACTTCCAACTGTGTTTTTTGAGACATGGCCTTTCACTTAATTTAAATTTTATCTTCTTGACAGCAATGATTAATTAATCAACTCTAGAAATCCTCCTGTTTCTGTGCTCTACCAGAGCCTGCTGTTAAGTACTTTATGGCCTGTTTCCAATGGTGATGATAAACATTTGTACTTGAATTCATTTTTTTCTTTTTCTTTATGGTATGTAATTTATCTGACCAAGTTAACCAATGTAAGTTCTTTCTATATGTGTCGATGGTATGGTATTATAGCTCTCACTTTCTGAATCCTACGCAAGATTTTGACCATTCCATGTTGTCCTTAACTCTCCTAGAAATTAATTTCTCCCTATGATTTAAAAATCACCATGTGAGACACTTAATTGCTTTTATTACAACTTTGGTAAGAATAATTTGAAAGGAGGTAGTAATTGTTTTTAAATTTTTTTATTCAGTAGTTACAAGAAACTTATCAGCTTTATATTGTTTGTGGGTTGCTGAACATTTTCATAAAATTGAGGTGTATCCAATGTTGATATTACACTGTAATTTCTCTTCAACATTTTAGGATTTGGAAATTGATATTAAAATTCAAGTGGATTAAAATATAAGCCATTATTACCTCTTTGAACAATGGCCTTTATGTTGCTTGATTTTATCTATGCTGCTGAATTGTTGTTCCAAGTCTTTTACCAAATGTTCTTTGTCTTAGTTCATTTTTGTTAAGTTTCACCTGCTGGTTGTTTCAACTTTTCTGCTTGACTTTTAGGGAAGTAACACACTGAATATATGTACAAAAGTTTTTGCTTCTTCAAGACAGTATTTCTTTCAAACATCATCCTCGTCATTTTCGATATATGTTAGTACATGTACAAAATGCTTCAGTAACTTCTCTGCGATGTCAGAAAATATATTTGAAGGACACTTTACTACTTTGTTCTCCTTTGTCTTAACAGTTGCTTTCTACTTCCTGATTTTCAGTTCAACTTAGATTGTTTACCTCTTCTATATTATATAAAATTAATTATATATGTATAAAAGACATAAATTTTTGCCATAACTCACTCTTCTTTGTTCACACTTTTTGTTATCCTATTTTATTTTAAACACTTAGTCTTCATGTCACCTGTCTGAGAAAGGTTTTATTATACTACTGATTTCCATAGTGAGAAATATGCCTGAGCTCAAGCATATCGGTGTGTATCCCTCTCATCACACTAACAGTTTTGTTCTGTCGTCACTGACACTGGCACAGATATCCTTGGCACCAAATTAACATTACAAAGTATAAATTCCAGATGAATGTCATCCCACTCAGTATTCTTTCCTTACAAATGGATATTGTAAGAATGATCATTCTAATATGTTTACTCTGGGGGTTAATTAGGTGAACACCTTGGAGATGCAGCCAAAATCTGGCTTACGTTATAACCAATAGTAAATGAATGATTTTGAGCAACTGAGAAATCACTATCATCATCAAGCTACATTCACCCTGAGTTCCTTTCCTATAATTAAGAAAGTTGGTTTTACATGTGTGTGTGTGTGTGTGTGTGTTTATTCCCTGAGAGCTTATTATGCTTCTGCATTAGTCATGGTGTGAATTTCAGAGTAGTGCTTCTAAGTTATCAACATAACGTCAATATTAAAACTCAATCTGTTATACAAAGATTGTTTTCCTTGATGGAAGAGGACTGGTGCACAAATCTTTAAAGGAAAATAAGCCGACTTTGGCCGGAGAGGCAGGTAAGCTAACTGCAGATCTTCACCTTACCCTCATCTTTTACAAAGCTAATTCCTCAGCCTCACCTCTGGCTCTGCAGTAGTCTTCCTACTGAGACCTAACTTTCCCCCTGACCCCACTTCCAGTGGATCATCTAGATATTTTCCTCCTAACTGCCCTACCTAAATTCATTTCCTTATCCCAGGTCCCAGCAGGTATTCTCTGGGAACCAATAGCCCACTCCAGCCAGGAAAGATGGTGGGCTAACTTTACCTCTCTCTCTCTCTCAGCTTCTTTTGTCTTATTATATTATAGTTTATAATTATCTTCTAGAAGCCTGTTTGTTTTCTAATGAGAGATGCTAAGGTTGTGAATCTGGGCTGAAGGAGAGGTAGTCAGGAACTTGGAAAAGTAGAAGGAAGGGAAGCCATAGTCAGGATTATTATGTGAGAAAAAATATTTTTAATAAAGGGGGGAAGAGAAAAAGAAAATAACTGGATGATAGTCACTATAATCATCACCAATTATTAAATAACCAGGTACTCTTCCTCATTCTTTGTTTTCCTTGTAAACTACTAACTGGAGATACATACAAAGCTCCTGTTATGACTATATTTTCTACAAACTGACCATGAGAATGTCAACCAGATTGTTACAATTAGCTACTGCCCCAGCTGGTGTGTGTGTGTGTGTGTGAAATAGCCATAGAGAGATGCTCTTTTTCTTTCATGCTGTTTCCTTTGTTTTTTTACAAGTTAAATCTCCACTTTTCTCTTTCTTTCTTTGAGGTTTTAAACAGGGAGGTACTCACTCTGTTTACATTGGTAAACTATTTTAAATTACTATTTGAAGATATTTTTAACTATATTATTGAGCTAGGACACTTTATTTTCCTTATACCCTGCAGTGATTTCTTTTGATAGGAAGTGAGTTCCTTGTACCTAACCTTTGAAGAGAAGCTGTCAAATGAGATGTTGCTCATCTCCAACGAATTCCATGCTGCCTTGAAAGCCACAGATTTGCACCTCTACTGCCATCTAGTGATCAAAAATACCTAATATTCAGGCTGTACCTTCTAGCGTAGAGCCTAAAGGAAGAAAATGTGGACTTCAAACCCTAAATTTCATGCAGTATAGGAAAAACATACTAAAATCTATAGTCCTAAAGAATCTAAACAACAAGGAGGAATCTAGGGAAGAGGCTAAAACCTCACTCAGAAGAGCAAACAGGATAGACATCAGAAGTAGGACAAGGAACAGGAAGGAGCCTTCTGACTCTACCCACCAGGGTATCAAAAGAAATACTCTGACTCATAACCAAACTTTGGGCAGAGTGCAGGAAACCCTATGGAAGAAGAGGGAGATAGAAAGACGTGGGGGTGGGAGTGATAGGAACTCCACAAGGAGAACAACAGAGCCACAAATCTTGGGCCCAGGGGGAACTGCAGAGACCAACACTCCATCCAAGGACCATGCATGGAGAAGACCTAGACCCCATGGTCAAAGGAAGCGTATAGGCTTCTCAGTTTCCAAGTGGGTTCCCTAGTAAGTGGGCAGGGGCTGTCTCTGACATGAACTCACCTCCTGCTAGGGGGTGCAGCCTTACCAAGCCACAGAGAGAGTTGATGCAGTCAGCCTTGATGAGACTTGTTAGGCTAGGGTCAGATGAAAAGGGAGGAGGTCCTCTCCCATCACGAACTAGGGAAAGGATATAGGAGGAGAAAAGGGATGGTGGGTAAGAATAGGAGGATAAGAGGGAGAGGGCTGCAGCAGGGACACAAAGCGAAAAAAAATTGAAATAAACAAATAAATGTCCCAAATTTATTTCAGGAAAGTGCCAAGGACCCTTGAAGCTGGAAATGAGCCTCGATTTTTGGATCAACACTTGTGTACCTTTATGCAATGGTTTCCTGCAGCTCATATTAATTTCAGATACCATCAGGATATTATCTTCCAATTGTTTGCACGATGTCTATTTT
The DNA here is from genome assembly GCA_028658305.1 of Pachyuromys duprasi. NCBI lineage: Eukaryota > Metazoa > Chordata > Mammalia > Rodentia > Muridae > Pachyuromys > Pachyuromys duprasi. The sequence continues at coordinate 40,839,099 of CM053748.1, read as the reverse complement.
GCTCTGATTTGTTTTGTTGTTCCTGTTGTATTTGTGCTGAGCTATTCTATTACAAAATAATGATTATACGTTTTTCTAGGGTACTGTACTGTGTAGCTTCCAGAAAATTATAAGAACAATTAAAATAATTAAATGCACACAAATAAAAATCATTTCATTGTATGAAAAAGATATACTAAACTTAACTACAGTGCTGAGAATGTGGCCCGTGTCAGTGCACTTGCCTAGAATGCAAGGTGACCTGATTTTAGACAATACTCAGCACCACAACACAAGAAGAAATAAAAGACATTAAATATAAAATATTTAAATGTTTTATTTAAAATTTATCTGAAACTAGGAGGAATATTTTATGCTGGCTCTAATGTTTTCTTAAAAGTTACACATTTGTCTAGCATAATTTATGTGTGATCTATTATGCTTCAAACATTTTGGTGTTTGAGTATTATTAAGAATAAAACTCAAACATGGCACCAAACTCACACTTTAAATCGCACCAAAATATCATTGAATTATATTTAGTTTGACATTAACGAAGAGAATTCAGTATTTATGGCACTTTAAGTTAGCTATGACATGCTCCTGTACACAACACATTCTGGAAATTCAGTTTTCAATTATATACATTACCAAATGCTATATGTCTGGCAAAAAATTATCTTTTAACTAGAACTAGTCAAGGAAAGACAGGAATCTGTAAGTGCAAAAATTCATATTTTTCATGTATCTGAATTACTTAGGGTTATTCAATTCTATGTAAAACACACACATACATGAGAGGGAAAGAGAGGGAGAAGAGGTTGAGGGGGAATGAGAGAGAATATTGCCTTAAATCAAGCAGAATCCAAATGACTTAGATGCTTAGCCAATAGTAGATTGCCTTGAAGAGTATCATGTTACAAATGCAAAAATCAATACACTCTTGTTTCAATTCTGCTATTTTGCAAAATAAGCTTTTTATTTCTGGAGAATAAGACTGAGCTAGGGAATCCATACAAGTCTAATAAATGAATTTTTTAAAAAACCTATGTTTTATAAGAGGAAAATATCAAACTACAGAAGTGTCAAATAATATAAAGAATATTATGCCATAGTACATAATACAGTTTAAAAAGTATATAAAGAATGAGACTATGACAAATTTACCTGTTTGTTACTTTCAACAATCTATACATATGTGCCTAGATATTGCCTGCCTTCTCCACAATGCCTACCACGTTTTCTTCCCTTTTGAGCATGCAAGTGTGTCCATGTGATTGTTTACAACAAGCTCTTTTGCTTTGGGAGGTCTGGCCTCACTTCTATTTGCACCAGACAATGCTAAGTATTCAGTCCAATTACAGTTAAGTTATCTGGATACTGCTCTGGGTATTCTGGCACATAGACAGGTCCTGCCTGAGGTTCAGTCACCTCATCTGTGACACAGGCTTCCTACATTATTAGAGAGGACACGCTAGCAGAAGGAAGCTTGCTTCTTCAATAACAATACTTTCATGTACATGAATCAACTATTAAACTATGCTTTAAGCTAATTTTGTGAATAAGGATAAATAAATTTTATAAAAAATAATAAGTTGAAATAGTTCAACTAAATTCATGTCATTGATGTTAACTTTAACATCATATTACATAAAATATTACATATAGTAATATCGTATTATATATAATAAATCATTGACTTACTATAATATCCTATTACAAAAAATGTATAAGACAGCAGACACATCCATGCCAGTCAATAATTTACCTGAGTATGAGGTTTAAGTGGTTTTAGAACACTACAAAGTTATTGTGTAATTTTTATGAATTGATTTATTTTAATAAATAAAAATTGTAAAAAATAAGGTCTGAACCTCATAGATCTGTGGCCCCTGAGTCCAGCACAGATCAGGGAGCTGAAGTGTCCTGACCTGTGCCATTTCCTGGGACCAACCCAGACCTGAGACCAGCAAGAATCAAGGAGCAGGAGGTAAGACCACACACACACAACTACTGGCCTTAAACAACCTATCAGCAACCGGGACCAGGTCTTCCCAGGGCCCTCAGAGTTCCACTTACCCTGCTTGCCCTACACCCCAGTTGCCTGACTTGTGCCATTTCCCCGGACCTACGCTGATCTGTGGCCGCTGAGACCAGTACAGATCAGGGAGCAGCAGGAAAACCAGAGGACTGCAGTCATCTGGGACCAGGAGCTCTACCTACAAACCTAGAGACCTAGTATCATCAAAGGCCACCAGGCCTGCTAAACCACAGTCAACCAAATGGATAGAAGCCAACAAAAGAATACCAGCAGCAAAACCCAGGGCCATATGACACCACCAAAACCCAACTATCCTACCACAGCAAGCCCTGAGGATCCTGTAACATTGGAAGAACAAGATAACAATTTTAAATCTGAAATTATGAAAATGATAGAAGCCTTAAAAATAGAAAATAAATACCTTAAGGAACTCCAGAAAATACAATGAAACAAGTGAAGGATCTTAAAAAAAAAAAAAAAAGAAAGAAAGAAAACTTTAAAGAAACACAGGAAAATACACTCAAACAGGTGGAGGAACTGAGTAAATCCCTTAAAGAAATTAAAAAAAAAAAATACAACCAAAATGGGAGAAGAAAATGATTAAACTGTCTAGGACCTAAAAATTAAAATAAAAACAATAAACACACACACACAATCTGAAGCAATCCTGGAAATGGAAAACCTAGGGAACAGAACAGGAACTACAGACACAAATGTCAATAACAGAATATAAGAGATGGAAGATACAATCTCAGGCATAGAAGACATGATTGAAGAAATACATCAGTCAAAGCAACTGTTAAATCTGAAAAGTTCCAGACACAAGCTATCCAAGAAATCTCGGACAATGTGAAAGCCCAAATCTAAGAAAAATGTGAATAGAAAAAGACTTCAAACTACAAGGCCCCAAAAATATTTTACACAAAATAATAGCAGAAAACTGTCCCAATTTACCTATAAATACGCAAGATGCCTACAGAACAGCAAATAGTTTGGACCAGATAAAATAAAATAAAATCCCTCTTGTCACATGATAGTCAAAACACTAAATATACAGAACAAAGAAAGAATATTAAAAGCTCCATGGGGAAAATGCCAAGTCACATATAAAGGCAAATATATCAGAATAGCATCTGACTTCTCAACAGAGACCATGCAAACCAGAGAGCCGGGATCGAGGTCATGCAGACATTAAGAGGGCACACAGATGTCAACCCAGACTACTATATCCAGCAAAACTTTCAGTCACCATAGATGGAGAAAGTAAGATATCCCTGTCCTCAAACCCGGCCCTACAGAAGATACAAGAAGGAAAGCTACAACCCAATGAGATTCACTACACCCATAAAAGTACAGAAAACAAATAATCCCAGAGCTACAAAACCAAAAGAAAGGAAACACACATACGCACACTCACACGCACAAGCATGCACACACACACATATATGCTACCACCAACAACATCAAAATAATAGAAGTAACAACAACTGGACATTAATATTTCTTAACATCAATGGCCTCAACTCCCGAATACAAAGACACAGGCTACCAGAATGGATGCATAAACAGGACCCACCTTTTTTTTTTTTCATACATGAATCACACCTCATCAATAATGACAGAAATTACCTCAGAACAAAGGTCTGGAAGAAAGTTTTCCAAGCAAATAGAAACATGAAACAAGCTGTAGTAGCTATTCCTATGTGTAATAAAATAGACTTTCAACCACAATTAATCAAAAGAGATGGGTAAGGGCTCTTCATACTCATCAAAGAAAAAAAATCGACCAAGAGGATGTCTCAATTGTTAACATGTATGTCACAAACACAAGGGTGCCACATTTGTAAAAGAAATATTACTGAAGTTTAAATCACACATTGAAGCTCACACATTCATAGTAGGAGACTTTAACACACCTCTTTCACTAATGGATAGATCATTGAGATAGAAAGTAAACAGTGAAATAATGAAACTAACTGACTTTATGAATGGTATCTACAGAGCATACCATCCAAACACAAAAGAATATACATTCTTCTCAGCACCTCATGGAACCTTCTCCAAAATTGACCACATACTGAGACACAGAGCAAGCCTCAACAAATACAAGAAAATTGAAATAACAACTTATATTCTATCAGACCACCGTGGATTAAAGCTGGACTTCAACAACAGAAACACCAGAATGTCTACAAACTCATGGAAATTGAACAACTATCCACATAATGACCACTGAGTCAGGAAGAAAGAAATTAAAGACTTCCTAGAATTCAATGAAAATGAAGGCACAACATACCCAAGCTTATGGGACACAATGAAAGTAGTGCTAGGAGAAATATTCATGGTTCTAAGTGCTAATAAAGAAAATTGAAAAATCTTTACACCCAAAGAAGCTAAGCAAGGAGGAGGACCCTGGGTAAGATGATCAATCCTCATGAAGAAAGGCAAAGGGGATGAACATTGGGAGAGAGAGAAAGCAGGCAACAGGAGAGAAGCCCACCACACAGGGCAGTTGAAAGACTTCCCCAGCCAGGTATCAAAGCAGATGCTGAGACTCAGAGCCAAACTTTGGGAAGAGTGCAGAGAATCTCATGAAAGAAGGAAGAGACAGGAAGACCTGGAGAGGACAGGAGCTCCACAAGGAGAAAAACAGATCAAAATATTCTGGGTACAGGGGTCATTTCTGAGACTGAGCCTCCAACCAAGGACCATGCATGGAGATAACTAGAACTCCTGCACAGATGTAGCCAATGGCAGCTCAGTGTCCAAGTGTGTTCCCTATTAATGGGGACAGGAACTGTCTCTGACATGAACTCAGTGGCTGGCTTTTTGACTGTCCTCTCCACTGAGCCTTACCAGACCACAGAGGAAAACAATGCAGCCAGTCCTGATGAGATTAGATAGGCTAGGGTCGGAGAGAAGGGGAGGAGGACCTCCCCTATCAGTGGACATGGGAGGAGATGAGGAAGGGAGGGTGGGATTGGGAAGGCATGATGGAGGGAGCTACAGTGGGGTACAAAGTGAATAAACTGGAATTTATAAAAATATAAATAACATTTTTAAAGTGAAAAAATAAAATAAAAAATAAGAAAGTGGAGAGAGCTCATACTAGCAACTTAACAGCTTATCTGAAAGCTCTAAAGAAAAAAGGAAGCAATCACACCGAAGAAAAGTCAACAGCAGGAAATAATCAAACTCAGGGCTGAAATCAGTAACCTAGAAACAAAGAGAACAATACAAAGAATCGACAAAACCAAGAGCCTTTTTTTCAATCATTGTTTTATTATTATTACTAATGATAATTTATTTACTTTGCACTCTGTCTGCTGCCCCCTTACTCATCTCTTCCCAAACCCACCCTTCTCCCTCTTCTTCCCCTATGCCCATCCCCAGGTCCACTGACAGGGGAGGTCCCCCTCCCCTACAACTAAGCCTAGCCTATCAGGTCTCATCAGGACTGGTTGCATTGTCTTCTTCTGTTGCCTGGCAAGACTGCACCCCCCAGGTGGAGGTGATCAAAGAGCTGGCCACTGAGTTCATGTCAGAGACAGTCCCTGTACCCCTTACTAGGACACCCACCTGGAGACTGAGTCCATAGGATAGATCTGAGCAGGGCTTCTAGGTGCTCTCCATTTGTGCTCTCCAGCTAGGGTATCAGTCTCTGCAGGGCTCCCAGGGCCCAGTTGTGTTTTTGTTGTTTTTGTTTTGCTTTGTTTTTTGGCTCTGTTGTTCCCATTTTGGAGCCCCTGTCCCCTGCATGCCTTTCTATCTTCCCTTTGTTCATACAATTCCATTCAATCTGCCCAAAGTTTGGCTGAGTCCAAGCCTCTGCTTCAATACTTTAATCAGTGGAGTCTTTCAAAGGCCTTCTGTGGTAGGTTCCTGTCCTGTTCTCTGTCTTCTTCTTCCAATGTATATCCCATTTGCTCTTCTGAATGAGGATTGAGCACCTTCCCTAGCGTCTCCCTCATTGTTTAGCTTCTTTCAGAGCAGAGAATGGAGTACAGAGCTAAACAGAGAATTCTCAATAAAGAAATATTTAATGGCAGAAAAAAACTTAAAGATTCAATGCCCTTAGTCATCAGGAAGATGCAGATCAAAATGAGCCTGAGATTTCACCTTACACCCGTCAGAATGGCTAAGATCTAAAACTGAAGTGACAACACACGCTGGAGAGGATATGGAAAAAGGGGAACCCTCCTCCACTGCTGGTGGGAACGCAAACTTGTACAAGCACATTTTTTTTTGTTGTTTTTTGAGAAAAATCAACAAGATAGACAAACCTTAAACTAACCTAAAGTCAAAGTGAGAGTATCCAAATTAATAAAATCAGAAATAAAAGGGTGATATAACATCAGACACTTAGAAAATCCAAAGAACCATTAGATTATAACTCAAAAACCTGTATGGAACAAAATTGGAAAATCTAAATGAAATGGGTGATTTTCTTGATAGATACCACTTACCAAAGTTAAATCAAGATCAGGTAAACAGTGTAAATAAACCTCTAAACCCCAAGGAAATAGAAACAGTCACCAAAAGACTTCCAACAAAAAAAGAGCCCTGGGACAGATGATTTTAGCACAGAATTCTACCAGACTTTTAAAGAAGATGTAATATCAGTATCCTCAAAATATTCCACAAAATTAAAACAGAAGAAACATTGCCAAACTCATTCTATGAGGTCACATTTACACTGATACCTAAACCAAGTAAAGACCCAACAAAGAGAGAGAATTTCAGATCAATATCCCTTATGAACATTGTTGCCAAAATATTCAATAAAATACTTGCAAATTGAATCCAAGAGCATATCAAAAATATCAATGAACATGATCAAGTATGTTTCATCATTGGAATACAGGGATGGTTCAACATATGAAAACCCATCAAAGTAGTCCACCATATAAACAAACAGAAGGAAAAACAATGCATAGTCATCTCATTAGATGGTGAAAGGGCCTTTGAAAAAATCCAACACCAGTTCATGTTTAAAGTCCTGGAGAAATCAGTGATTCAAGGCATATACCTAAACATAATAAAGACAATATACAGCAGTCCAATAGCCAACATCATGTTAAATGGAGAGAAACTTAGAGTTTACACTAAAATCAAGGAAAAGGCTGCCTACTCTCACCCTATGTCTTTAACATAGTACACGAATTCTAGCTGGAGCAATGAAACAAGCAAAGGAGATTAAGGGCATAGAAATTGGAAAGAAGAAGTCAAAGTATCACTATTCACAGATGATATGATTATATATATAAGTGACACCCAAGATTCTACCAGAGAACTTTCATAGCTGATAAACACCTTCAGCAAAGTGTCTGGGTACAAAAGTAGCTCCCCTTTATACAAGCTTCAAAGGACTGAGAAAGAAATTAGGGAAACTATACTCTTCACAATAGAAACAAATATTATAAAATATCTTGGTGTAACTTTAAACAAGCAAGTAAAAGACCTGTATGACAAAATTTTCAAATCATTTAAGAAAAAAATTTGAAGATTTTAAAAGATGGAGAGATATGCCCTGCTAATGGAAAGGCACAGTTAACATAGTATGCCCATCCTGCCAAAAGCCATTTACAGATTCAATACAATTCTCATCGAAATCCCAACACAATTCTTTATAGACCTAGGAAGAGAAACTAGTAACTTCGTGTGTAAAAATAAAAGAACCAGGATACCCAAAACAATTCTGTACAATAAAAGGACCGATTTCAAGCTATACCTCAGAGCAATAGTAATAAAATCGGCATGGTATTGGCATAGAAACAGATACACTGATTAACTGAACCAACTTGAAGACCCAGAAACAAATCCATACTTATACAGGCACTTGATTTTTGACAAAGAAGCCAAAACCACACAATGAAAAGAAAAAAAAAAGACAGAAAGAATGAAAGAAAGTATTGTCAACAAATGGTGCTGTTCTAAGTGAATGTCTGCATGTAGAAAAATGCAAATAAACCCATATTTATCACCCTGCACAAAACTCAAGTCCAAGTGGATCAAAGACCTTGACATAAAACCAGAGACTCTCAATCTATTAAAAGACAAAGTAGAGAAAAGTCTGGAACTCCTTGGTATATGAAAAACTTCCTGAACAAAACACTGACAGAACACGTTCTGAGATCAACAATTAATAAACAGAATATCTTTTAAGTAATTTATTTATTTTTATATTTATCACAGGTTATATACTTTGTATCCCAGCTGTAGCCCCCTCCTTCATTCCCTCCCACTCTCCCCATCACTCCTTCATTTTCTCCATGCCCCCTCCAAGTCCACTAATAGGGGAGGACCTCCACCCCTTCAAAATGACCCTAGCTTATCATTTCTCTTCAGGGATGGCTGCAATGTCCCCTTTTGCAGGGGTGGTGGTGGTCAAAAAGCCAGCCATTGAGTTCATGACAGAAATAGTCCCTGTTCCCCTTACTAGGGCTCCTAATTGGATACTGAGCTACCATGGGCCACATCTGAGCAGGGGTTCTAGGTTATATCCATACATGATCCTTGGTTGGAGAAAGAGTCTCATAGGAGACCCCTGTGCCCTGATCTATTTGGTCTTTGTGGAGCTTTTGTCCTTGCCAAGTCTTACTAACTCCACCTTTTTTCATATGATTCCCTGCACTCTGGTGATGGCTTGCTTGTGAGTCTTAATATGTGCTTTGATACATTATTAGTCAGAGTCTTTCAGAGTTCCTCTGTGGTAGGCTCCTGTCCTGTTGCTTGTTTTCTCCTCCATTCAATGTCCATCCTGTTTGTCCATCTCAGCAAGGATTGATCATCCCACCCTGGGTCCTCCTTCTCGCTTATCTTCTCTAGGTGTATAGATGTCAGTATGTTCATCCTATCCTATAGGTCTATATAAGGGAGTATATACCAAGTGTTTCTTTCAGCTTTTGGGATACCTCACTAAGGGT
>CM053748.1:40813679-40829653 GCA_028658305.1 Pachyuromys duprasi | reverse complement strand
CCATTCCTCAACTGAGGGACATCTGGGTTGTTTCCAGGTTCTGGCTATTACAAATAAAGCAGCCACGAACATGGTTGAGCAAATGTCCTTGTTGTGTACTTGAGCATCTTTTGGATATATGCCTAAGAGTGGTATAGCTGGGTCTTGAGGAATCACTATTCCTAATTGTCTAAGAAAGCGCCAAATTGATTTCCAGAGTCGTTGTACAAGTTTGCATTTTCATGAATTGCGTATTGAATAATATTCTGTTATAGGAGCTTAGAATTAAAATTGTTTGCAATAAATGTTGCATTTTGTTATTTGGGTTTTTGTGCACTTCTGAAGGACAATTGAAAATTTGGGTAACTATTTGAGGTATATAGAAAAATCCATTTTCTTTTATTTTGGAAATAAATTGTCAACAATTACAATTTTTGATATAATATGCTTAGATAGATAAATTCATTATGTGGAATCAAATATTCATTGAAGCCAATACTTTCAGTTAGTTTTCTTATTTGATCATGCCACACTTTAAATGTTATCTCAAATTATTTCCAGCAGCATAAAAATATAGAGGAATTTTTAAACTTTTATTTACTAACTAAAATGAATCATGTCATGTCATCATTTAGTATCACATCTTCCTTTAATTTTTCAGTCATTTATTGAGTTAAAATATTTTATAAAATTATGTAGAACAAGAAATCTACCTTTCATAGTATTTTATTACTATTATTATTATTATTATTATTGAGAACGTTGAACTGATAATATTAATACTGTCCTCATCAGTCAATTACACAAATATATTATATATTATATAGCTTGTAATGTTTTTGATAATACAAATTTGAGAATTTACCTTCTGCCACTGTTTTTTTAAATTATGAATGGCATGTCAACATTTTATGTGTGATTACATGAGTCTGTTATTAATAGATAATTGCTAATTATTTAAATATAAATTATAAAAGATAATGACTCTTTCACTTTTTAATAACTGAAACTAAAAATTCTTCATTTTCAGAAATAAATATGAAAGAAATCTAACAGAAAAGATCACCCATCTATTAACGTCTGGATAATGTCCAAAATACTTTAGGATTGATTTTCCAGCAATGTCTTCCCGATGTGGTCTGACTGAATTGAGGGAGCAACTCAAATGAAGGAAGGAACAGGTGAGCTCTCTGTGTTTAATTCCAGTTTCATCAAAAATTGATTAATTAGCTGACTTTAGGTCCAAAAGGATTAATTTTCCACAGTATCCACTATAATTAATAACACTGTGGCCATTTCCCCAAATATTCATTAAACAGTCAGGAACAATATGAAATTCAAATTAAAATTGGAGAAGAGATTAAATAGAAGTAGTCATCTCTAAGAAGAATCATACTACATCTGAGATTGAATCATTTGAGCAATACAAAATATGGAAATACATTTTGTATTAAATTTAATTACCATTAATTCCAGAACTGCAATCTGGCAGCTATTTTAGTCTCATTACAGGGACTGAAATGGGCTAGAATGTTAATAGAAATTTATCCTCATTGGAATAATGGTAATGTGTTTCAAAGTTAAAGGATTTTAAAAACATAGTTTAGATTTTCAGTTAATTACTTAGGTTTTAAAATTACAAATATATACTACACACAAGTTATTTGTAGTATGCTTATCATAATATGGTCAGCATAAACAAGTTGTATCTTCTTATTAGTAAGGAAATTTGAAAATACAAGAATGTACCCTATCTGTGGTTTTGTAAAAAAAATGCTAAAATTATGTATTTAGTATATTTAAATTAAATATCATCATAAGCAATGTCTATGGTTGCTTATACAAGGCTGATTATACATTATTTTTAATTAATTAATTAATTCACTTTACATCCTAATGATAGGCCCTCCCTCCTCAGGTAAGGAGGTAGTCCACTATGGGTACCAACCTATCCTGGCATAGTAAGTCGCTGCAGAAAATAGGCACATCCTCTCCCATTGAGGCCAGACAATTAGAAAACAGAATCTAAAGGTAGTTATGAGTCAGAGTTTCCCTGCTCCAGTTGTCAGGGAATCCACATGAAAACCAACCTACAAATCTGCTATATCTGTGCAGAGGGATTAGGACTAGTCAATGCATGATCTTTGTCTTGTGGCTCAATCTATGTGAGCCCCATGAGCCCAGGTTAGTTGACTCTGAAGGAGTTCTTGACGTCTCCAGATCCCTCAGTCATTTCCTACAACTCTTACATGTGACTTCCCAAGATCTGTCTAATGTTTGGCTTATGTCTGTCTAACGTCTCTGCATGTGTTTGCATCAGTTGCTGGGTGATACCTCTCAGAAAAGTTATGCTAGGTTCCTGTCTATATGCATAACAGAGTAACATTAACAGAACCAAGGATGGGTCGCTCCCCCATGGGATGGGTCTCAAGTGGGGCCAGTCTTTGGTTGGCCATTCCTTCAAGCTTTATTCCATATTTGTCTCTTGTCAGTAGGACAAATTTTCAGTCAAAGGTTGGTAGTTGGGATGGTGTCTTATAGCTCCCCTGGAAGTTCTGCCTGGCTACAGGAGGTGGCCACTTTAGGCTTCAATTCCCGTTCTGTTAGAAGTCTCAGCTAGTGTGACTCCAGAGACTTACCTAACCTACCCCAAACCAGGTCTCTGGGAAATCCCAAAGATGACCTCCATCTCTGCCTTGTGTTCTGTCTCTGGACTCTCACTTCCACACTCCCCCTACACCTAATGCCCACCTTACTTACCTCCCCAGCCTGTCTCCTATCCATTTCCCTCTTTCACTCCACTTCCAATGCCAATTTTATTTCCCTTTCTGATGGAGATTCAAGCACCCTCCCTTGGGTCCTCCTTGTAATTTGCCTTTTTTGGGTCTGCTGATTGGAGCATGGTTATCTTACGATTTATGGTTAAAATCCACTTATAAGTGAGTACAAACCATGCATGGTTTGGGGGGCTTGGGTTGCCTCATCCAGAATGTTTTTGCTTTTTACAGGTCCAATCATTTTCCTTTCAAATTTCAAGATGTCCTTCTTTTTAATAGCTGAATAGTATTCCATTCTGTGAGTGTATCACATTTTCTTTTTTATTGAAAATATTTATTTTTTAATAATTTATTTATTTCATATTTGACGTGCCAGTGAGATTTAGTACCCTTGGGGGCCTCCTGTTCTATGAGAAAAAGAAGAGGGAGGAATGGGAAAGGGGAGAGATGCTGGGACTGGGAGGAAAGGAAGGAGTATGTGGTTATGTACCCTCTGGGAGGCTCATCTGAAAGTGCATACCTTTCCATGGAAAGGTCCAAACACATCTGGTCTCTGTGAAGAAAAGGATGAAGCACAGGATCCTTAGTGAGTTTGGAAGTTGACTCCAGTCACAAGATCCTTGGTCTAGCAAGGGCTGTGGGGAAAGGAGATTTTCTTTACAATAAGTGTTACTGCTCTTTCAGCTGGGCCGGCAGCACCAGGCCAGGTGGCAGAGCTCAGGGCCCTGAGTCTGCTGGCGATGAGAGCCAGGCCTGGCTGAGGCAAGTTGGATGGCTGTTTCAGGAACAGCTAACAGCTCATTCCCGAAGATCTGCACTACACCATGCAGAGACAAACAGCAAAAGCTTGTGGCTGCAGGGCTTGCTCCAGCAGTGACTGGACGTCTCTGTGGCAACTGCCTGGCCTGTACTAGGGTCCTTGGGAGTCCAACGATAAATTCTTCTAGGAGAAGGGGAGCCCTTCTTTCCTCCACTGTTATAGCTCAGAATAAACAGCTGTCTCAAATATCCTTTGGTGAAGTAGATGACACTCACTGCCTATTTCATGTGATCTAGAGACTACAAACCTTGGCCAGAGGGGAGGGCCTTTGAAGAATTCTCTGACTGGGACTTAGGAAATCAAGTCCCATTTCCTCCCTTCTTTTTTTTTTCTCAGAGAATAGGAGCTCCCCATGGGTACTAACTCTTGCTGGCATAACAAATCCCAGCAGGACTAAGTGCATTCTCTCCCCCTGAGGGTAGACAAGGCAACTGAGCTAAGGGAAAGAGACCCAGGGGCAACAGAGTCAGATATATCTCCCTCTTTAATTGTTAGGAGAATCACCTGAAGACCAAGCTGCATATCTGCTACTTATGAGCAGGGGACCTAGGTCCTGCCCATGCAGGACACATAGTGCAAGAAAAAAGATAGCAGGTGACAACCTCATGTGACTAACTACCTGCAACCACCTGGGTGTTTTCTCAGGTGCTCCTGAGGCAGGCAGAGAAACAGAAAAGAGCTTTGTCCCACATCTTCCATATTCAGGATGAGACTTTAAGTCTCAAATTTGAGATTTCTTGGATTTGAACATGCTCCATCTCTGCATTTCTCTGCCAGTTTTTCTAGAGGCATGGTCCACAAACCCCACAGAAGGGGCCTTGCAATCGGGATGTAAAGTGAATAACTAAGTAATTTAATGAAAAAATAAATAGAATGAGGCAGAGCTAAGCAAGGCACTTCTTTTTTGGAAAGCCAACTGTTGTTGGTTATTAATATTTATTATTGATTTATCTTTTAGTTAAACATGTTTATTCCTAAACCAGCCATATACCCAAATCACCACAGAGAGACTAGGATTTATTTAATTAACCTAGAGTATAATGCCGGGCAATAGTTACTCCATCCTAAACCTCCAAGCCTGCATAGTTTCCTCCCATTCAGATTTCTCACATTATACTTGCTTTCAGTCATATCTTAGGTCTAGTTGATCTCTCTTTGTGGTTCCAAGTCCTCTCCTGCCTATCCTTGCTCTCTAACTCCTCCCAGTCGCCTCTTTCTCCTCCCTCTGGACCAGGATGTCACACCATATTCTCTCCATTGTATAGCATTGGCTGGTTGTTTTATTGATATTACAGAGAATGAATGATGGCATGTTTACACAAACTTGAGACAGGTGATGCTTAGCATAAACCTCACAATGCAATGTCCTGATTGAAACCAGGTAGTGAGGTAGAGATCAGCATTTAAATGAACAAGGGTGAATTGTATACATTCCACAAGATCATTATACCAACATCCATCACATCAGGATGTAAACATAAAGACTGCTATGACTTTGAGAAAACCCTGGCACCACAGTAAATTCAAGGCAATCTTGAGTTAGGATGACATGCTCTCAAACTAATGCAAGAATCAAATTCATAGTGTTCTGCAATCTGATCTGAAATTATGGCCAAAAATACCAAAACCAAAACCAAACAAACAAACAAACAAAACCATTAAATCCACATCTTTGTTAATAAACCCAAAAGGTCAGGCCCACTTCTTTTCTCCAGGTAGAAACATGGGAAGAATAACAAATACAAAAACACTTTAATGGTCCTGAGAAGGCATGTGTTCTCTCTACCATCAATGAAATTGGAGTTTTAAAGAGTACCTCTCCATGTGAATGTTCCTGAATAATCTGGCAAACAGGTTACATGTACTATAGATTATGAGAGAACCTGCATATTTCTATTTAGGTGTTCCTGGATATATGCATCTGCTGACATGAGCTACTGTTGTCATGGAAATTATTATAATTGTAATTTTAAAATGTTTACAATAAAGAACATTTACTATACTGTTGAGCTGGTAAAATTTTACTTCAAAATAATCTCAAACAGTTTGATTAAACAGGTAAAATTACATTGCATGCATATTTGTACGAAATTTTAAAATATGTGTATTTTCTTTTGTTCATTCACATTTTAAAATGTTGTGTTGTATAGTAGAATTAGAAATTTTAAGATTGCCAATAATGACAGTCTTTTTATTTTTCATCATAATATCACTTCTAAAACATTTTCAATGAAAGCCTGAATTATAAAGTAATAGACTCATGTAAGTGATTATAATTTTGATGTCATAACATTTGTGGAAGATAAACTCTGGAAAAGAAAAGCAAGGTAGCATGTTTTTCTAAGTTGAGTACTTGCACTCTGTCATCCAATGGTGTAGATGGCTCAGGATAGCTCTTAATGCAGCAGTACATGACACAAAATGCTAAGCTTCCTTAAGTCATTGTAAGATCTCTATTGTATCTGCTTTGTAACTAGAGTGCAAGCTTTTGAGTGTAGAACTTGTGGATAACTCCATTGAATTGCAGTGCCAAAATGATGAACACACTTGTATGTGAATAGTATGAACTTTCAAATTCCTCAGAATTCTATAAAACATGGTCTTGTCTTATAAGAAACTATTTCGTGTCATTATAAAACTTTTTCTTTTTACACTTTGCAGCTTGCAATTTAAGATTGACTAATGCAAATCTGGGACTACAAAATTGTTGTACGCTAATGATGTTTCGTGCTTAAAATAATGTATTGACTAGTACAGTGCATTTTTAATAATTGGTAAAGAAATTCAAAATGTACTAAATGAAACTAAAAATAGGTAATCATTATAATAGCAATACTGACAAAAAGTGAATTTTCTATAAGTCCAAATACCAGATTGGATCAGTTGAATTGTCAAAAATGAAAAGGAGCCAAATACTCAAACTTCAGAAAGGGACTATCAATTTTCCCTGTTGAGAGAGCAGATATTACAAAGTTGAGTGAAACACAAGTGAGAGAAAGGGGTAACATACAGAGAATTCAGAGAAGCAGAGGCAGAGGTCAGAACAGATCTGCAGCTATACCTGAAGTTGCTGTATCAAGGAGATTTTATCTTTTAAAGTCACCACACATCTTCTGACAGGAGGGAGAACAGCAGGCAGCCGCTGGCCGGTTCTTAAATGAGTGAATCTTGCTGTCAGCACACCACAAATATCACCAGATTGCAGTGTCGGCAACTTTTCTCTGAGTTCCCTCAACATCTCATAAACGCAGCACAAAGTGTACTGGCTTCATAAAACTTTGGGGAAATTAAAACACTTACTGTTCTAAGAAAGGACAAGATGGCTATTGTACTATAAAAATACCAATAACAGACCATAATAACAGAATCTCAAGGCATGTATTTTGTGCAGATTTGATATCTAATTAAACCCCTTCTTTGTGTTGTTCTGAATAGATGTTAGCATCTAAGAGTAAGTGAAATTTTTCAATCAAGGAATATTTTCTCTTCCTTTGAAACAATAATCTCTATTCAGACCTTTTGACTGAAAAAAAAAAAAAAAAGAATTGTGCTGGGTCTCATTTCCTCCAGGATGTCCTTGAACTCACAGCCAACCATAAACTTCTGACTCTTGTGAATCTATTTTACTACTTTGTGGTATAGACAGTGAATTTGCTTTGTGCTGTGCTTGTAGTCTAGAGCTTCCTGCAAGTTAAACAAAGACCTTACCAACAGAAAAACATCTCTTGCACCTCTTCACAATTTTGTTTCATTGGGTTACTGACTTTTGCAATGTAGTTTCTTTACTTAACTATTTGAAATATAAAGTCCTTATAAATAATGTTGTTTGTAAATGTTTTTCATATTTCATACTCTTTTTGTTTTGAGGACTCTTTCAGTTGTTGAACAGAAACTTTTAGTTTATTGAAGATTCCCTTGTTTTTTCCCTACGTCTTTTGGGAGTCATATCAGAAAAGATACGCCAAGAACAAAGCTTTTGAGCTTTATAAATTCAGAACTTAGACATTCTAAGACACCATCCAGTTTGAACTGAACTTTTTGAATATAATAAAAATCAACTAGGCACATCAGTTTTATTGGTCATCAGAGAAAGGGACATCAAGTCTCAGTCAGAAGAATACACTATCAAAATGAATATTATCAAAAAAGTCAAAAGGCACCAAGTGGCGGCAAGAACATAAAGTATATATATTACCTTGTTGGTGGGGATGTTAGTCGTACCTATGGAGAAGTGGTTTATTTCAAATGAGCTTCCATTCAGCTCAACAGTTCTATGTCCGGGGACATTTAAAAGGGAAGAAAACAGGTGAGATAAAGAGATATGTTCACTGTTATAATCAGCTCATGGTCAAGTCATGGTACCAGCCTTTGTGCAAATGATAAATTAATGGTTATATTTTATGTTATGTAGCCTTAATAAAAAGGAAACCCTGTACTTACGTGGGAGATATTTAAATTTTCAAGCTGTAGAATGCAAGAGCAAAAGGGTATGGAGAAGTGTTGTAAAATTCTGTATTGTATTCTGGAAAGGTCAGAGGCTTTGCAAACATGAATTAACAGCAGCCATTATTACATACTGAAGATCTGTATATCATTATGCCAGTCAAAATTATAACATATATCAGAGAAGTGCCTCAGTGCCATCACACCTAGCTAAGGGGCTAATGGCAAGTCATGGCTGCTCAGAGAAGGGTAGTCACTTTTCTATAGGAGTGGAGCCGTTGGTACCCTTCCTCCCAGTCAGTTGCTCTACACTCACTTGCAAAAGAACTACACTAATTGGACTTCAGAGTAAATTATACTTTAAAAAAAAGCTGTGTTCATGGGGGTAGAGGGAATTGGAGGGAAACCACAGGATAAATGGATGTGATCAAGATCAATTGAATGCAGCATGGATTTTTCAAGAAATAAATAATATTTTTAAATATTATTAATCTTTAACATAAAGATGCTCATTTAACTTATAGCATTGTTAGGTTCAAGCTAATTATCTATTCATTGACCTCGGTTATTTGTTCTTGAAGTGAGGCAATAAATCATGGTGTGAGCCAATGTTGATCCAAACTGGTTACTTTATGTCTTTCTTTTTTAATTAAAATTTTTAATATTAATTACAATTTATTCGTTTGTATCCCAGTGTAGCTCCTTTCCTCAATCCCTCCCAATCCCACCCTCCCTTCCTCATTTCCTCCCATGCCCTTCTCCAATTCCACTGTTAGGGACGGTCCTCCTCCCCTTCCATCTAACCCTAGCTTATCAGGTCTTATCAGGACTGGCTGCATTGTCTTCCTCTGTGCCCTGGCAAGGCTGCTTCCCCCTCAGGGAAAGGTGATCAAAGAGCCAGCCACTGAGTTCATATCAGAGACAGCCCCTGTTTCCCTTACTTGGATACTTATTGTTGACATATAAAATATCTTAGTAAAAATATTAAAGAAGAAATAGATTGTTTGGCCCACAATTTCAGGTTATAGTCCATCAGTGAATGGAAATTAAGGAGGTGGGAACTTGAAACAACTAGTCACAAAACATTCATTGTCAAACACCGAAAACAATATTTTAATGAACCATGCCAATATGCAGCTCAGTTTTATACTTGTTCTGTAGTTCATAATCCTCTTTCACAGGAATAGGCTGTCAATATCTGGATCTAAATTAGTTGGGTTTTCCCACCTCAATTAATGTAATCAGAATAATCCACAAAGATTTCCCACAGACTAACAACATCTACTCTTTCCAAGTAATTTTAGGTTATGCCAAGTTGACACAATAGCTATCCCAACAACATCATGTCTGAGAAACAAACTGTGTATGTGTGAGAATGCAGAATAAAAAGAAACTTCCAAGTTCTTTGAAAACAATGCCTTTTCCAGTCTTAAGTCTACTTTGTAGTTACCAATTAACAAGGTTCAGACCTTGCCTCTTAAGGATAACCTGAAGACCAAGCTCGTACCATAGAAGCCTTGGCCATTCAATACCCAAACTATAGTTAACTGGCAGGAGATCATACTAATTCAAATAAGCCACTATGTAAAAAGAGTACCATATGATCTTAATAACATGTGAAGCCTAAATGTTGGATTCACACAAATAGAAACCAGCTATACTACCAGAGTTAAGGCATAGAAAATGTATAAATACTGGTCAAAGAAACTGAGGTGTTATATGTTGAATATAGGTAAAGTCTGAATCTCAAAATCTCCTCTGAGACTCAAGCCATACACAGATCACATATTTCCAAATTACAGTGGCACAGGATATATGTTACTATTCCAAGGTGTGGGGGGGGAGCAGAATAATGAAATACTGGGCCAAAAGAAAACCTAAAACCACAAAGGTAAATTACAAAATCCTCTCATTCCTCAGATATCCAACATCTTTCAGCTCTGTTGACTGCAACATACTTCTTTCTTACGGGCTGGTTACATATCTATTCTGCAGCTTTTCTTGGCAAGTATCCCAAAATTTTGGCACCTCTAACATCTATGGGACTCCTCCAAGGCAATCCAGATTCACCTTCACAGCTTCATGGAATGGCCTCTGGTACTGCATGCACACACCACTGTACACACTTGGCCTCAGTGGCTTTCCTTAATCGTGGATGGGGATTCCATTAACCCTTTCTTCTATACTTTACTCTAAAAGTCAGAGCCATGTGGATGAAGCTGCCAAGATATGCTGCTGGCTGGTTGGAACAAGGCCCACTTGCTCAATTACATCCGCATCAGATGTCTGTTTTCAGTATTTTTCTTCATTACTTAAGCGTTTCTGTAACTCTGTTTTCACAAATTTGAAGTATAGCTGAGGAAGGTCTTGCTTAGAGGTCACCAGTCTTTTTATTTCGTTTAGCATCTGGCTTTTCTTTAATCTGTTTCTCTCCTTGAGAGCCTGGTGCTCCTTTTCTCCTCAACATTACATTTCCTTGTTCAGCTTGCTCCTTTTCATTATAGATCTGCGTAAAAGCCACATGCCTTGAAATCTCCCATGCCAATTTTATTAATCAAAAACTCTGTAATTTAGCCCCAGGAAGATTTCTTGGGAAAGAGTAGAAGGAAGCCACATTCTATGCCAAAATATCACAAGAACAGATCTAGGCCCTTAATTGATATTCTCCTCTGAAACCCCTTGATCCAGGCTGTCATATTCCACATTGCTCTCTGCATCTTCCGGTATGTTCCTACTTGTATTGCCCAGTAAGCCCTACTTAGAGCATTCAATGGCTTTTCTAATCTGAAGTCCCAAAGCCCACAATCTGCCAACAAGCATGGTCAGGTCTCCCTGGCACCATCTTCTGTCTCAGTGAGAGGTCCATTGGTGAGAGGAGACACTAAGACCATGTCAATTCTTATTTAAAGAAAGGGATTTAGTTGGGGCGTGCTTACACTTTCAGAGGTTCCATTTATTGTCATTATTGCAGCAGCATGGCAACATTCAGGCAGGCATAGTGCTGGAGAAGTAGCTCTAAAGTTGTTCCTCTGGAAATGCAGGGAAGAGCCACTTAGCGTGGCTCCTGCTTCTGAGTCTTCAAAGCACTCCCACAGTGACATGTTCTCTGACAAGGCCACATCTACCTCAAGGCCACAAGTTTTGAATAGTGCTAATGACGAAGTATTCAATTATATGAGCCTATGTGAACCATTCTTATTCAAGCCACCAAAATTAGTTATTAATAATTTCACTATATATACTGAAACAGTTAATAATTAATGCGTACCTGGCAACATCCTTGTATTGTACATAGTGCAGTTTATATGTTATCCCTTACTGGAACCAGAAATGGCATATTTATTCTCATGATACATGAAATATTGTCTAACTCAAAAATTTTCATAAGCATGTTTCATGTTTTTAATAGCAAAATATTGATGTCTTGATATGGTTTAACTGCAATATGACTGTGCTCATTTTCACACTAACACAGTGACTGTTCTCATGCCTGTTGTAATAGCAGTATTGAGTAAATACAGTGAAGACTGTGTAAGTTCAAAGATGATAATATGTTTCAAACTAGAATATAATTTTTCCAGCTTTTGCTCTTGATGAAGAAGAAATTCCACAGTCATTAAATCCAGTGGCTTATTAGGTTATTTTTAACTTCATTTATTCTTTATAAAATATAGAACAAAAGAACCATAAATTTATCTATGTCCAAAATATAGGGCAATTTTAAATATTCCCTTCAAAATAAAATACTGGGTAGTTGAAACTATATATATATATATATATATATATATATATATATATATATATATGCCCAATTGTTTTTGTAAGAAAAGTCAGTATTTTTGTAGTTTGCTTTATAAAAGTTACTATAATGCAACAGTACATAGTAGTGAATTCATAGAAATATGAACAAATATTTGCAGCAAGACACAACCACAGTGGAAACACTTTTCTTAAAATACAAGTTACATAAGGATAACAGAGTCTATAGACACACTGACAATCCTATAATTTATTGGGTCTCTTCTTTGCAGAGGCAGGGAGAGGGAAAAAAATTCAGAAACCCCTGACCCTTTCAAAAGCAGAGATCTACTCAATGATAATAAAAGATTTCAAAGAAAAAGTGGGCCCACATATCAGGATTATTGCAAACCATTCCTGGGGGTGAGTCAGGGGTTTGGGGTAGAAGCAACCTCAAAATCTCACCCCTCATCAAAGCCAGCCAAGGTTAATCCATGTGGATCCCATGATGGGGCTCAAAGAGGAACAACCAGGGATCTCTTCCTTGTCTTCTGAGCATCTTCATTCTTATCTTTTTGTGGTAGATGGAAGTAGGTTGGATGAAGATGGCCACTCATGGGTGGGCTGCTTAAGAAACTCTAATTAGCCATCTCTGCACACTACACATTTCTTTGTGTGAATAATAATTGTACTGTGGTAGATGGAAGTAGGTTGGATGAAGATGGCCACTCATGGGTGGGCTGCTTAAGAAACTCTAATTAGCCATCTCTGCACCCTACACATTTCTTTGTGTGAATAATAATTGTACATGGGTCCAATTTTTAGAACGCTATTGAATTTTTTGTTTTGTTTTTTATTGATTAGTAATCAAATAAACGTTAATGAGCATGATATATACACCATTAGTAAAATATGAGTAGGAAGAAACGATCAGTTTTTTAAAAGTTTTTAAAAGAATCTTTTAATTTTCTAATGTGTGCATTACAGGAATCAAAACACAGGAATTGAAGAAATAAGTCACTTGGTCACAAGCAGTGACACATGCAGTCACAAGCAGACGTTGTTCCCTTCTAGATCCTGTAAGTGTGCATATACTAAGGTAACTGAGATTACACAGGAAGTACCATGCTTTCACCCACATCATGAATATTCACCAACCAGAAACATCAGGCTACATGAGTATTTTGGTAACTGAGTATACACCAAGCTATCTCAATCTGTCAGACAAAATTATAATCCTGTCTTCCTTGGCAACAAAAAAAAAAAATTCATAGGTGACAAAATTGGCATCAGGCCTCTAGATAGGTGTACTTACTGGTGAAGGCAAAAGTAAATTCTAAATTCCATCAGTGCTCAGCTTATAAAGAAACACAAAGCAAGAGACCACCATAAGTACAGCCTGCCTAAATTCATAATCAGATCTATATACTAACACATGAGGAAGAAGGGGCACCCTGCTCAATAAATGTATTCCTATGGAGTTGCTGGAAGACGCACCTACGGCAGGGGCTCTCAGGAAGGCAGTCTCAACACGGTACTGCAGATCTTGCCCCATGAGCCCACTCTGTCCCTCCACAGTCAGTCTAACAACATGAATTAAGTCACACCATTCAGACACGGCTTAACAATTCTATGTTCAAGAGGAACCTTTTCTGTCAATTCTACCATATTCACTAGCTATGTTTTAAACCATATGTTCTCTTTTAGGGCATTTATAAAGTTCAGATGATGTGGAATAAACTCCGTGCGCAATGAGGACAAATATTTTAGCAGAAATGCACCTATGGACCCCCCTACGTTCAGCTGTAAACTGTTGTCTGGATGTGGTGAGAGGATTAACAAAGGCCATGCCTGGAAGACAGCCCTCCCAAAAGGCTAGCAGGACATTTAAAGTGATTGTCTGGCTACTTCTGACATCCTTTGGGGACTGGGACCTATCCTCTAATATCTGCCAACATTAACTGAAATACAAATCTAAACAATGGCTAGACAACCTGAGCCAAAAGGAACAGTGCCTTTTTTCTGATAACTATTCTGTGTCGTAGTACATCGCCATCCACCACCTGGCGACAGCATCTGTTCCAAGACCAAGTTTGACAATTCTGTTTCCCCAGTATGACCATTCCCATGAAGTAAAAGAACTACTTAAAGGTGATGTTTGCCTCTATTTCTACCATGTTATACACTTATGAATTAGTGTATCCATATGAGCACATGTGTGCTACTGCACTCCTTTGGAGGCTAAAAGATTTGTGAGTCAGTTTTCTCCTTCTATCATGTGGATCTGATCCTGAAGATTAAACCCAAGTCACCAGCTTGGTGGCAAGCGCCTTCACCTGCAGAATCACATTAACAGTCCTTAAGGCATATTTTCTTACTGTTCTGAGACAAAGCCTAGGTAGCCCTTGCTGGCCTGGAAGTCAGAGATCCACCTGCCTCAGCCTAGAATTAAAGGCATGCATTACCAAACCAAGTCCATTATGTACTTAGAAGTCTAAGGACTAGATGCTTCCAACAAGTACTTTGGTTTCCCTGGTACATGCACAATGCAGTGAATTATCAGCCCACAAGACAAAGGCTTAATCAGAAACTTCTCCTAAGTAGCAATGTTCTGCTCTAGATCTTCTTCCATTTATCTCAATGCAGGGGTCAGGTTACATAACTCATGTTTTGTGGGAATATTAGTAATTTCACTTCCTAAGTATTTGTTGTTGTTGTTTTGTATTGTTTTTTTTTGAAACAAAGTTTCTCTATGTAGCCTTGGCTGTCCTAAGCTTTTGTAAAAGGTTGTTCCTACACACCCTTTAACAATTTAAAAACTTGTTCTCATTAACTATACTTTTTCCGACACTTGCAGCCTCTTCCTTATCTTGGAATACCAGGTACTGTGTATTCGGACTTGTCTGCCTTTTTAATGCACTATACACTGTACAATAAGATGGGCAGATAGAAGGAACAATGGCTAATCTTACATTGCCAAACCCACATTTGTATTTGGCCCTTCATACATTTTCTTTCTTCCCTCCTCCCAAATTGGCACAAGACTGTATTGCTTAGAAGTGGGTTGATTATTCTATTTTTCAAGAGACAGCACTTCACCATGAGTTTAACAGAGACTCTGCAACTTGTATTATTCACCATGCCTACCTTTAACATACTTTGTGCACTCTTTTTCCGAACTGTTTATTGACAGTTTAATGAAATAAACTGTTTGAATTGGTGGCATTTGGAATCAAAAAGGAATCAGTCTGGTGAAATATATTAGACTGTTACACAGTCCACTTGCTCTTTTGCTTCTCTTGAAGACTGGTATTAGATGCCAAAGAGCTTGATATGCACAGGGCATGTCTCATGACCAGTGTCTATAAATGTATACAAATGTATGTTTCGTATATCCTTTGACATATCTCTATATTTAAGTTTATTTCACTATTGACACCGGTACATGTGTGCATTTCATTTTCGCCCTTTTATTATTTTTATATTAATTACAGTTTATATACTTTGCATCCCAGATGTATCCCCTTCCCTCATTCCCTCCCATTCTCACCCTCCCTCCCTTATCCTTCCTACCCCTCTCTAAGTACACTGATGGGGGAGGTCCTTCTCACCTTCCATCTGAAAGATAAACACAATAAAATCTGTACACCTAAAGAAGATAAACAAGAAAGAGGACCCAGGGTAAGATGATCAATCCTCACTTAGAAAGACAAATGGAATGAACATTGGAAATAGGAGAAAACAAGTAACAGGACAGGAGCCTACCACAGAGGGCCTCTGAAAGACTCTTCCTAGCAGTGTATCAAAACAGATGCTGTGACTCATAACCAAACCTTGGGCAGAGTACAGGGAATAGTATGAAAGAAGGGGGAGTTAGTATCACCTGGAGAGGACAGGAGCTCCACAAGGACCAACTATATCTGGGCCCAGGAGTCTTTTCTGAGACTGTTTCTCCAACCAAGGACCAGGAATGGATATAACCTAGAACCCCTGCACAGATACAGCCATCACAGCTCATTACCCAAGTTCATTATCCTAGTTAGGGGAACAGGGGCTGTCTCAGACATGAACTCAATGACCGAGTCTTTGACTTCTCCCCCTGCAAGGGAGGAGCAGCCTTGCTAGACCACAGAAGAGGACATGGTAGCCAGCCCTACTTTGTGCATCTGTAAGCACCTAGAAGGACTAGGTGTTTCAGATGAGGGCATAAATTTGTC
>CM053748.1:40777265-40813179 GCA_028658305.1 Pachyuromys duprasi | reverse complement strand
TCAAACTTACAAGGTTAGATGCTCCGAAAACTTATGAGATAAGGAAGACTCCATTGTTTTAAATAAAGAAAATTCCAAACTTTGACTTTACCAATAAAGATTCAGGAGCTAGATGCTGGGTTGACAATCTGCTAACTCAGAGAGGCAGAGGAAGCACCCAGCTGACAATCTGCTAACTCAGAGAGGCAGAGGAAGCACCCAGCTGACAATCTGCTAACTCAAAGAGGCAGAGGAAACACCCCTCTGACTTTCTTACTCAGCTCACCACTCAGAAGGAGAAGGCAGAAAGCCCAAAGCCCTATACCCTTCTCTTGATATTCCTTCTTTCTATTTAGTCTCTGTCAGCTGGTTTCTTGCTCTGCCTCTTGACTTAGAGTTCACTATATTTAATCCTGTGTACAGAAAGCTATTGATTTAAAGGTGTGTGCTAGGGCTGAGCCATTCCACCACTAGTAACAGGTTTTTACACTCTTGGGTTTCACAATGGGATTAAATATCCTGCAACAGCACCCTATTCATGGTCATGTAAGAATTAGCAACCACTGAAGAGAGGTGACTGAAAAGCTAAGTTGCCTACAAGACTCACACTGAATTCTAAGAGTGCATTCTTTAGGAATCATTATCCATGGGCTTTTTAATTATGCGGCTGCCTTTGAATTATCCATGCTTGAATCTTTCACCTGTATTCTTCTAAGTAACAATAAGTACACTGGTTCATTATCTAGATACTGATGCAATTTTTTTTTCTTTTTTGGTCTCTTATTGGTACTCTCTCTGGAATGGTAGAATGTCCCCAGAAAAATCACACAGCAATGTGGAAATATATGATTTTAGCAACATCAGTTGATGAAAAACTGGCAGTTTTTAATAAAATTAAAGGCTGTGTAAATGGCAGATAGTATATTGAAGGAAATTTTGTCATTCAGACATTGGAGACATATGATTATTCTGTTAGATCTTCACCAAAACGTTTAAATTAATTAATTGATTTTTTTATTAATTACACTTTATTCACTTTGTATCCCCCCATAAACCCCTTACTCTTCCCCTCCCAGTCCCATCCTCCCTCCCCTTTCTCCACACATGCCCCTCCCAAGTCCACTGATAGGGGAGGTCTTCCTCTCCTTCCATCTGATCCTAGTCTATCAGCTCTCATCAGGAGTGACTGCATTGTTTTCCTCTGTGACCTGGTAAGGTTGCCCTCCCCTCAGCGGGGGGTGATTAAAGAGCAAGCCAGTCAATTTATGTCAGAGACAGTCCCTCTTCGCATTACTATGGAACCCACTTGGATACTGAACTGTCATGGATGAAGTCTATGCAGGGGTGCTAGGTTATCTCCATCAATGGTCCTTGGTTGGCATATCATTCTCAGAAAAGACCCCTGTGCCCAGATTTTTTGGTTTTGTTGCTCTCCTTGTGGAGCTCCTGTACTCTCCAGGACTTACTATTTCTCACTTCGTTCATAAGATTCCCTCTACTCTGCCCAAAGGTTGGTCATAAGTCTTAGCATCTGCTTTGATACCCTGCAGGGTAGAGCCTTTCAGCAGCCTTCTGTGGCAGGCTCTTGTTTGGTTCCCTGTTTTATCCTTCTGATGTCCATCCTTACTCAGCAATGAAAAGCAAGGAAATCATGAAATTTGCAGGTAAATGGTGAGAACTGGACAAGATCATCCTGAATGATGTATCCCAGAAGCAGAAAGACACACAGGGTATATACTCACTCATAAATGGATATTAGACATATAATGTAGGATAAACCTAGTAAAATCTGTACACCTAAAGAAACTAATCAAGATGGAGGACCCCAGCTAAAATGCTCAATCCCCATTCAGAAATTAATTGTTTTTAAAGTTCACTTTACATCCTGGTTGTAGCCTCATCCCTCCTCCCCTCCCAGCTTCATCCTCTGCCCCCTTCATATATGTTCTAGTGCAAAAATCTCTGCACAATCCCATCAGACTCCAGTATCAGTTAGATATGGATGGTTTATTGGAATGCCTTTTCTAAACTGATCAACCAGGGTCACAACAAGGATTCTGGAGTCTAGAACTTGTGAAATCTACAAGTTCTCCCAGGAGGGTTTTGATAGAAAGAAGCAAATGCGAAAGACCTGGGAAGGGCAGTAACACATTTTAGCTAAACATACAAAGCAATGTTACGTTTTACAATAACTAAAAGTTTTATCAGCTAACCTTTAAGCTGACTGTTCCTAAGTGAGGTAAGTAAGTCAGGGCTTAGAGACTTCTAAGGTACATTCAAAGTGTAGTCAGGTGTATAGATAAGAAGGGTGCAACCAGAGTGTAGCCAAGTAAATAGATATCAATGTATGAGTTATGACACTATTGCATCATAAGGTCAGCTATCAACAACCATTTCCAGGAAGCAGAGTTGAAAATTTTGAACTTAATTTCACCTTAGAAACAAAAATGGAAGCTGAAATACAAAGATGGCTGCACCTTTGTCTCAAATAGCAGGCTAGAACAGTCTATTCCTCAGAAAATGAGATCTCCCTTTCCTATCTACCCCAGCTCATCAGGTTTCATTAGGACTGAGCATGTCCTTTTCCCCTGTGGCCTGGAAAGGCAGTCCTGCCAGCGGGAAGTGATGAGACTTTGTCCAATTCAGTCCCCACTTTCCTTACTAGATTACCCACAGGAAGCCTAAGCCGACTATCTGCTACATCTTTGTAGGGGACCTAGATCCAGCTTATGCATTGGCCTTAGTTGATGCTTCAGTCTCAGCAAGCCCATCTGGGCCCTGGTTAGTTGGCCCTGTTGATCTTATTATGGAGCTCCTATCACCTCTAGATCCTTTTCTCTTTCCTCCCACTTTTCCACAAGACTCCCTAAGCATCTCCCAATATTTGACTGTGAATCTCAGCATCTGTTTTAGGCCCTGGTGGGTAGAGTCTTTCAGAGGACAACTTTGTCAGGCTCCTGTCTGCAAGCTTAGAAAACTATCATTCCTAGTGTCAGGGATGGCACTCTCTGATGGGGTGGGTCTTTGGTTGGGCCAGGCAGCTTTGGGCATTCCCTCAATCTTTGCTCTCACTGCTCCATCTTTATCCCTGCACATCTTGTAGGTGGTTTAAATTTGGGGTTGAATTTTTTTGGTGAGTTTCTCTTCCTCTACTAGAAGGTGTTGCCAGCTAGACGGTGTCCTCTTCAGTCTCTATGGTCTCTGCTACTAGTAGTCTCTGCTTGAATCCCCCTCATATCCTCCCAGTGGCCTACCATGACTTAGGTCTCCAGCTTGTCACAGAGATACCCCCATCCTCAGTCTCTCTTTTCTCTACAGGCCTTCTTTCCTCTCTCCCTCATGCTCCCCAGGTTTGATATCCACACTCTTAACTCTCTGCACCTCCTCTCCTACCTTGTTTCCTCTCTTCAGCCACTACCTCTGTCTATTCTATTTCCTCTTCCAAGTCAGAGTTATGCATCCTCCCCTGTATCTTCCTTGTTATTTATCTCGTTTGGGTCTGTGTCTCATAGTATGTATATCCAGTACTGTATGGCTAAAATCCCCTTCTAAGTGAGTTAATACCATGTGTGTCTTTTTGGGTAACAGGGATGCAGGGATGGTTCAATGAAATTTTAAAATATTGATTAGGATGTAGTAGCAAAAATCATATGTCATCACTAATAAACATGTTTCCTCATTGAAAGTAGGTTTTTAAATATCCAGCAAAAATTTTCAGGAGAGATAACCAACCAGCTGGTATTTGTTGATGAAGCATGAAAGATTTTAAAGTATTACAAGTCATAAATAAATAAAGCTTTGCTTCTTTCAAACATCAGTATTGTTTTCAATACAATTGAAGGGATGAGTGCTGAAGAATTAGAAAATTGTAACAGGCCAAAGAAATTCTATAGGTTACTGGAGAGATAATTAAGGCAGTAAAGTGTTTGCTTTAAATGTAGGAAGAGCAGAGCTTGATTTCCATAAATCATGTAAAATATGTTTAATTAATATGCATGTAAGATTCTAAGCCTATAACTATAAAAGTATATTAACACATGTCAGTATGTAACACTGATGAATAAAAGGTGATGGTCTATCATTTAATTCGGTAAAATCTCTTTCCCTTTTTCATTTGTTCAGTGGTAGTCAGAAATTTCAGTACAGCTAAGATTATAACACAAGTATACAACATCAAAGGTTTAAATCTTCAGGAAACCTTCCAAGTATCAGTTGAGTTGATTCTGCAGCTCTGTTATGCACAAAGCCAGGAAAATTTTCAATATTTTCAGAGTCACTACATAAAGCAAATACTTTTACAGAGCATCACACCCACTGGGTTGTCTTTTTCTATATGAGATGTATGAATTATGTTGATAATCTGATAATGCATCTGAATAGTTAATGTCTGAGGAAGGCCTTCTGGAGTTAAGAATGCTATTGAAACATGTTACAGCACTAATAGAATCATGAAGATAAATGAGACTAATATAGTTTGAAAATGATCATCTCTCATTTTAAAGAAATATTTAAATGTATAAATGTTGTATATGAATAAGTATCATACTTCATATAATATGTTTCAGTATACTAAGCATTGCACATAGAGCAGAAGAAAGCAATAATAGTATAAAATCTTTGTGAAAGTCAACCTGACATTTTCTTTAAAAGGCTAATCTATGTACAATAATTAAGAAGTAGATTTAAAATTATGTTTCTTATGTGAAGCACATCAATATTTCTTTTCTTTTACTGCACAGTAGCACTTTCCTTGAAAAAAATCTATAAAAGTAATTTATGAAAAAGTTTTGAAGAGCACGTATTAGCTGAGAGGGCATGCGAAAGAAGTTCCAGGAAAATCAAATATAGTCAAATAGTGCACAGTGAAGCATTTCAAACAGATGGCTGATGAGCTTATGACATTCCAATTTAAATGGTACCCTATTAAACTAAAGGAACCTGGGCAAGGCAGACTTATAAGATTCCTTATTATGTGGTGTTTTGTATTTAGTACACTTCTCACGCTAAAGTAATTTTAAGACATATTCGTAAAACTCAGTCAGAAAATGACATTGAGTAACCCCATAGTATTTGCACTTAATTCATTGAAATACACTGTTCCCACAAAAACTTATATAAATATTGACATTGTTTCTGAGTAACTACCTTATGAATCGTAATTATGGGGGGGGTGAATTTGAGAAAACTAATATAGAAAGGCACAGTCATGGAATAACTCTAAGGTACATTTTAGTTTGGGTAATAAAGGTTTGGAATGACCATTATGTGTACTAACTTCAGCAACTTATTTTTCTTTATTATAAAGGGATGAAAAAAAAAGGCCTCAAGAAAAAGTAAATAGCTTTTCCCCCTAAGGACAGCACCCAGGTGATCTGATGCTGATGAGATGATTAAATATGTAGATAGAAGGTGTTCAAGGAAGTTCAGTTGTGGGTTTTTGTAACATTGAAGAACCAAAAGATAGTGGAAGTTAGTGATGCTTAGATGTCCATAAAATTTTGTCCGAGTGGTGAGAGCATTGGTCTCTAGCACAATGAGACCACGTGCTTAGATCTGCTTCTGTCTTCCAAACACCTGTCCATTGTAAAAAGGCAAAGTGCACTATTGTGGAAAGCATTTAGTATATTGAAGGTAATAAAAGATTAGAATAAATTTCCAAAGCAACTTGGTGATTATATGCCAGTTCTGTAGGTAAAGCCAATCTTCAAGATTCTGAAATTTTTATAACAATAATTTTAGTACTTATTGATAAAGTGCTGAATCAAGCTAGAAAGACATTTCAAAAGTAGAGATAGTGTAACTTTTTTGGCAAATATGAAACATTAATTTGAAAAATGTTTTAGTTTACAACATCAAAAACATAATTACAAGGAATTTCATATTTTTAGAAAGATAGGGTTGGTTTTGAGTACTAGGATCATTTAAATTCACGAATCTTGTAGGATAGACTATACTGCTCAGTGTTACACTTCTTGCTTAGTACTCAAGAAAGCTTGTATTGAAAGTGCTGTAACACAGACAGACAGACAGACAGACAGACACACACACACACACACAGAGAGAGAGAAAGAGAGAGAGAGAGATTGAGAGAGAGAGAGAGAGATTGAGAGAGAGAGAGAGAGAGAGAGAGAGAGAGAGAGAGAGAGAGAGAGAGAGAGGAGAGAACTCAACTCTTTGTTACAGACATTTCACAAACTCTTGTTAATTCCTGAAGTCTCTGACAACTTCTCCATCCAATGTTACTCACAGCTCTTTCATGACATCACAGTTTATATACCTATGCATCAGTGGCAGCTTTCCATGATGGTAGTTAAGGGTCATTTATGACAGATGTTTGGTTTTACTCTTTCCTGTAATTTTAATAGTTGATATGATTTTGATTATGATATAGAGGAAGACTAGAACCATCATACCAGTCAAACAATAATTGGCATTCAAATGGCTATTAAATTTTGTTTGGGGGAGGTACTATATTAATGTTTAAAAGTGTTTTCTTTAGATTTGGAGACATCTTGCCTAATCATAGTTTATTTCTTTGTAAAGTTCTTTATCTATGTAATGAGACTTACATTTTATCCCTATCTTATTGTCCTTAAATTAAGTAAAATTGGTTGAACTAACACAAGTAAAAATGAAGACACCAAAGGCAGCAAATTGTTCACTTACTCATAGACTCAGCCTTCAGCTACACAGCCATTCTTGTAGAATAGTTTGCTTCCAGAGCCTCTGGGGTTCCCACATTCTACAGGAATGAACACTGAGTTGGCTGGTGTTACAACCACAAATAAAAGTGTAGTGACCTCAATTTTTAGCTCCCACATATTTATGCCTTGTCTCCAGGCAGAAAAAAATCAACAGAACTAGGAGAGAAGTAGAAAAAAAATTACAGAAAGGAAGGATGTAATCACTCTAGATCCCAGACATGTTGTGCTGATATTCCTGTTGCTAGAAAATCCAAAGACTTATTAAAAAATACATTGATTATATTTTATTTTCTTTCATTCCTATATTTTGTGTTTAAATAAGAATGCCTTTATGGTCTTGTTCGAGTATTTATTTACAACACAGGGTAGCTTTACTTCAAAAAAGTAGGAAGGAAGGCAAGGATGCAAGTTCCTGAAGAACATTGCTGCAGCTTTTTGTATTTTTGCTGCTGTGTGACCATGGGTCCAAGTTGCCTTTGATTATGTCAGCGAATCCAGAAATCTCTCAGTCATGAAAATTAGGAATAGTGATATCTCAAGATCCAGCTATACCATTCCTGGGCATATATCAGAAAGACCCTCAACCATACAAAAAGGATATTTGCTCAACTATGTTCACAGCTGCTTTATTCATAATAGCCAGAATCTGGAAACAACCTATATGGCCCTCAACTGAAGAATGAATACAGAAATTGTGGTCATTATCTTTTAGAAACAGGCCTAACTGAAGAAGTTAATTCTTTATAATGGTGTTCTCAAATTTTCTATTTTTCACTATCAACAAAATATTTATGTGATAATCAAAGAACATTAACAACATGTCCAAAATATATTTATTTTTAAACTGTTTGTTTTGCTCAATTTCATTCTTAAATATAGCATATTGAGTAACTCTTAAAATACCTGTTATTTTCATCCTTTAAAAAGTGGAAAAAGATGAAAACAGGACAGGAGCCTAGCATGGAGGGCCTCTGAAAGACTCTACTCAGCATTGTATCAAAGCAGATAATGAGACTCATAAACAAACTTTGGGCAGAGTGCAGGGAATCTTAGTTACGAAGGGGGAGATAGTAAGACCTGAAGAAGACAGATGCTCCACAAGGATGGCAACAGAATCAAAATATCAAGGCACAGGGGTCTTTTCTTAGACTCCAACCAAGGACCATTCATAGATATAACCTAGAACTGCTGCTCAGATGTAGCCATGGCAGCTCAGTCTCCAAATGGGTACCCTAGCAAGGGGAACAGGGCCTGTCTCTGACATTAACTCAGTAGCTAAGCTCTTTAACTGCCTCTTCTGGATGGGGGAGCAGCCTTGCCAGGCCACAGAGGAGGACAATATAGCCAAGCCTTGATAGGCTAGGGTCAGATGGAAGGGAAAGAGGACCTCCCCTCTCAGTGGACTTTGAGTGGGGCATAGGAGGAGATGAGAAGGGGAGGGTAGGATTGGAAGGGGAGGAGGGAGGTGGCTACAGTTGGGATACAAAGTAAATAAACTGTAATTGGTAAAAAAAAATAAATTAATTAACATGTGCATTAATCTATATTTTCATGACCAGCTGTCAGCATGGATCAAGGTTTAGGCTATTGCTCAGAACTGACATTGTTCCATCCATCTTATATTTTAGGATAAGTGTACAGTGGTGGCAATATTTGATACCAAACCAATTTAAACCACGTTCTACCCCCAACGTTCACAGGGCAGTTATGAATATCAGCACATAAGGATGAAGGTAATGATAAAATGAGGACAGACATTCTAATATTCTTTTCATCTGTAGATCATTACATGAAAAAAAAAAAAAGACAATGATCACCTCTAGAAGAATGTCAAGGTTAAGAAGCAAATTACAAGTGAAGCATATAGACTACAAAACTTCTGAGTATGCGATTACTAGGACTTTGAAATTTAGTGGAAAATTTTAGTTTAAAAATAATTTTAAAGAAAATACACACAGAATAAACGTATATGACTATATTTCTATGTTTAAATGGAACTATTTATCATGCCAAGAGACTGCAATATTTCAATAGGCTTCCTGCCTTTGTGGGAAGATTAATGATGAATCAGGTGCAAGGCAAGGTTCCTTAATAATTTATTGGGTCATGAGTTATTGTTTTGTGCAATTGAAAATTATTAGATAGGCTTGCCTCAGGC
Organism: Pachyuromys duprasi; assembly: GCA_028658305.1. Lineage (NCBI taxonomy): Eukaryota > Metazoa > Chordata > Mammalia > Rodentia > Muridae > Pachyuromys > Pachyuromys duprasi. The sequence goes on along the minus strand of CM053748.1, from coordinate 40,804,338 downwards.
AAAGGCCATAGAATAAAAAAAAGAAAATAAATTAAGCAAACATTCCATGAATTTAATCATTTCAAACAGTGTGCTGGGTAAAGGCTCTGATGCAGTTGCCATTAATTCAGGAGACAATTTTGCATCCTTACAACATAATCACAAGGCAGGAGTTGTCAGAGCTTCTGTGTAAATGAGATATTCATACAGAATGGGAGAACACTTAGTGCAAGTCATTACTTTCACTCAATGTTTTCTTATAAATGAGGAAATGCAAGATGGCAGGAGCAAAGCTTGGGGCCTTTGAATTCCCATAGCATCCCAAGTAGCTTTCAATCTTTCATCATTCAGTTAGTCCTTTACTGGACCATAGAGTCAACATTTAATTTTGTTCATAGATAATGTCCTTAGTATACTATAAAAAATATTTTAAGTAGTAAAATACTAAACTTAATTTAGGTAATTTTAAGTGAAAATAGAAGGATTTAAGTAAACTGTTGGTGGTGGCCACATGGAGAGAAAAAATTCTCATGTAGTTTATTTAATTCAATTCAACTGGCTTTAAGATTACTTAAGTTTGTTTGAATAATATAATCAATGCATACAAATTACAGTAATAGATACAGGTGTGGTTATAAATACTTTCTGAATGAAGACTGAGTATCTTACCAGGGTCCTCATTCTTGATTAGCTTCCTTAGGTGGACATATTTTAGTATGTTTATGCTATATTACATGTCTAATATCCACTTATAAGTGAGTGTATACCATGTGTGTCTTTCTGCTTCTGGGACACTTCACTCAGGATGATCATTTCTAGATCCTACCATTTGCCTGCAAATTTCATGATTTCCTTGGTTTTAATTGCTGAGTAGTATTCTTCTGTGTAACGGTACCACAATTTCTGTATCCATTCCTCCAATGCAGGGCATCTGAGTTGTTTCCAGGTTCTGGTTATTACAAATAAAGCTGCTATGAACATGGTTGAGCAAATGTCCTTGTTGTACACTTAAGTATCTTTTAGATATATGCCTAGGAGTGGTATAGCTGGATTTTGAGGTAGCACTATTCCTAATTGTCTGAGAAAGTGCCAGATTGATTTCCAAAGTGGTTGTTCAAGTTTGCATCCCCACCAGCAATTTAATAGGGTTCCTGTTTCTCTAAGTCCTCTCCAGCATGTGTTGTCACTTGAGTTTTTGATCTTAGCTATTCTGATGGGTGTCAGATAAAATCTCAGCGTTGTTTTAATTTGTATTTCCCTGACGACTAAGATGTTAAGCATTTCTTTATGTGTTTCTCTGCAATTTGATATTCCTCTATTGAGAATTCTCTGTTTAGCTCTGTACCCCATTTTTTAATTGGGTTACTTGATTTGTTGCTCTTTAACTTTTTAAGTTCTTTATCTATTCTGGCTATTAGCCCTCTGTCAGATACAGGGCTGTTGTTTTGTTCTGATGACAGTGTCCTTTGCTTTACAGAAGCTTTTCAGTTTCATGAGATCCCATTTATTGATTGTTGCTCTTAGAGCCTGTGCTGTTAATGTTCTGTTCAGGAAGCTGTTTCCTACCAATGAGTTCAACGCTCTTCCCCACTTTTTCTTCTAACAAGTTTAGTGTGTCCACTTTTATATTGAGGTCTTTGAATTTCAGTTTTGTGCAGGGTGATAAGTATGATTCTTTTGCATTTTTCTCCATGTAGACATCCAGTTATATTTTATATATTTATAATAACGCTGGGTTCTCTTTAACAACTTTGTTTTTATAATAAAGTATGTAAGGTAAGTGTAAAATCAACATATATTAAATATGCAATTATTTGATTCTAAGATTTGGGATTTATCTTTGAAAGTGTCTTGATGATAACCTAGCTTGTTCTAATGAACCCATGTGTAATTTCACTCTTCTTTTGCACACAAGAACAATACAGCACAAACACACACACACACACACACACGCACTCATACATGAATATATGTTGTCACATTAGTTTTATTTTCTTCCCTCAGATCCTCCCACCTAAATCTGTTTTAGCATATATATTCTGACAGAGTGTTGTCCAAGAACAACCGATGCTTTAGACTGATGTTATAATCTTACTGACCTAAAAGAGCTACCATATGCATTCTAGTCCCTACCAGTAGGCTTTGAAAAAATAACAGTTCAAAGCTATCCCATCAATGTCAGACTAAAGAGTGTTGAACAATTATTAATATTTAATATTGGTTCATATAATTATTAGAGAGACAGTTATTCCTTTACTCACCATTACATAAATAAATGACACAGAAACATTTTAGATTTTCGATAAGCCTAAATGCAGTGGGCCTGGCCAGATATTAATCCTACAAGCTGTTTTTTTCTACTTCTCAGTCCAAAACCTCCATAAACATCACACATGTTTTCCATTTGGGCTTATTCTCTCTATCATGCCAATCCTGAGAACAAGCTCCTTCCAGTCCTGAGCTTTTACTTCACACTAACCCATGGCTAACCGGCTCCTTTGTCCTTCTTTTTTCCTTCTCATGGTCCGTCTCTGTTGCCCCCAGGCCAGTGAACTCTGGATTCAACCACCTGTCTCTGCACAGTCCAGGCTGTAGGCAGCTTTATTTAGCCAATCAGGGATAATTTAAGAGGCAAGGTTTTGACCACATAATTTTGGATATGTTTGAATGTGCTTGTAGGTATCTTGTGGGGAAGCAATATCTTAGTAGTATTCATAGTAGCTTCAGATCAACTCCAACAAAAGAGGATTTTGCCTGATGTTAAGGGTAGTATATGTTTTCCATAATTGAGCAGATCAGAAAGTAACTGTTTATTTTCCCGGAACACTGTAGAGGAAACATCAAAAAATTGATATTTATTAAATTCATACATTATAAAAACACATTATATTAACTTTAATATATTAAAACAAAATTCAAGTTCTTGTTTTTCACTCAACCAAGTGCATATGACATTTTTGGTATAAGAGACTATATGAATAGCTGCGGTCACATAACTGAAAAGAAATGCTGAAAACCTTCCACAGTATTAGGCATTATATTCTAATAAATAAAAACATTAAAAATATTAGGTCACAGACTTTGAGCTCAAGTTTGAAATGATGTTATAAAAAATTACACAATAAAAATGCATAATGGTCTTGAGAAAAAAGTGCTTTAATTTTATCCTTTCATAAATTTATGAATATCTTTGTAAATGGTCATATTGAAAAAATAAGTAAGGGAAAATGACACTAAAATCAGTCTTTGGAAAATGGTTCTTTATTTTTTCATAGTTTAGCTTTTTTTTTCTTTTTATTCTATCGTATTTATACATCGTGATTGAAGTTTCTCTTCCCTGCACTCCTTCCAGTGTTTTTCCAGCTGGCCCCTCCCCGAGATCTGCTCTTCCTCCATTTCCCATTCAGAAAAGAGCAGGTCCCCCAGGGATATCAACCAAAATGACAGAACAAGTTACAACAAGAATAGGCATAAACCCTAATATCCAGGCTGGATGAGGCAACCCAGTATCAAGAAAAGCATCACAAGACAGGCAAACAAATCAGAGACATACCCACTCTCACTGTTAGGAGTCCATAATATAGTTTAATGATGGTCCTTGAAGAAAGAATATAGATGATCTGCAGTGGTGAAATATAAACTCAGGACAAATTTTCATCATCTAACTCTCTCAGGATGAGTAACATCTTTTAAAATATTTGGCATAGACATTGGAAGTAGGAGAAGACAAGGAATAGGGCAGGAGCCTTGCACAGAGGACCTCTGAAAGACTCTACCCACCAGAGTATCGAAGGGCATACTGAGACTCATAGCCAAACTTCGAGCAGAGTGCCAGAATCTTTATGGAAGAAAGCGGAGATAGAAAGACCTGGAGAGGACAGGAATCTGACAAGGAGAAAAACAGAGTCAAAAAACCTGGGCCCAGGGGTCCTTCAGAGACTGATCCCAAGGACCATGGATGCATGGAGATGTCCTATACCTATATCCCCTGTTCAAAGGAAGCCCATTGGCTGTTCAGTTTCCAAGTGGGTACCCTAGGAAGGGGTACAGGGACTGTCTCTAACATGAGCTCAGTGGCTGGCTCTTTGGTCACCTCCTTCTTGTGGCAGCAGCCTTTCAAGGCCACAGAGGAAGACAATGCAGCCAGCCTTGATGAGACCTGATAAGCTAGGGTCAGGTAGAAGGAGAGGGGTTCTTCCCTTATCAGGGGACTAGGGAAAGGGCATAGGGGGAGAAGAGGGAGTGTGGGTGGGACTGTGAGGAGACAAGGGAGGGGGTGCCAGTGGATATACCAAATGAATTAATTGTAATAAACAAATATACAAATAAAATTAAATAAAAAATATTTGAAGTACACTCCCATCCTGTTCCCTTTTCTTTCACCTCTTATGGTGTCAATCCTGTTTGCCATTCGGAATGAGATCTAAGCATTCTCCCTAGGGTTCTCCTTGTTGTTTAGCTTCTTTAGGTGTGTAGATTTTAGTATGGGTATCTTATATAATACAGCTGAGATCTGCTTACAAGTGAGTGTATACCATGTGTTTCTTTCTGTTTCAGGGTTACCTCACTCAGGATGATCCTTTGTAGTTCTGTCTATTTGCCTGCAAATTTCATGGGAGCCTACTATAGAGGGTCCTCTAAAAGGCTCCACCCAACAGGGGATCAAAGCAGATCCTGATACTCACATTCAAACCTTGGGCAGAGCACAGGGAGTCTTATGGGTAGAAAGGGAGAGGGGAAGAAGGACATAGAGGGGACAGGAACCCCAGAAAGAGACCAACAAAGCTAAAATACTTGAGCCCTAGGGGTCCTTCAGAGACTGATGCACCAAGCAATAACTATGCATGTAGAGGACCTAGACCCCTTGCTCAGATGTAGCCAATTGGCAGCTTAATCTCCATGTGGGTTTCAGAGTAAGGAGAGTAGGGACTGCCTCTGCCATGAACCTGCTCTTTGATCACTTGCTCCTGGTGATATGGCCTTGCCAGGCTAGGCCAGGCCATAGAAGAAGAGGATCCCGGCAGTCCTGATGAGATTTGATAGGCTATGGGCAGAAGGCAAAAGAAGAGAACTCCCTCTTTCAGTGGACCAAGTGAAGGGGATAGGGGAGAAGAGGAAGGGAGGGTGGGACTGGGAGGAGTTGAGGGAGAGGTCTTCAGCTGGGATATATAATGAATAAATCAAAAAATGAAAAATAAACACAAAAGAAAATATTAGAAGGAAATTTTTGGGGCAGGGGCTGTTATTTACTTTATATTAGATAAAAATATTGAGAGCCTAGCATGAGTTGAAGCATGATCAAAAATACATATTACTTAGATAATTCTGAATACTTCTTGAAAATAATTCAATTGTGGAGGTTATGGATAAATTATTCAAAAACCAAACATAAGTATTAAGGGCTTACACAAAAATCAATCTTTGAAATTAGGTTCACACAATCTAAGAATAAAGTTAAAATATACACCTCAACGGTACATTCACAATATTGTATTGCCACTATATCTGGGCATAAATAACTTTTATTAACGAAAACATAAGGAATGCCAGTCACATAAGTTTTTTTATTGTGAAGATGATGGCATCCAGTAATCTGTTTTGTATATGCCTATGTAGATTTATTTATTTAGGTTATTTCATGAATTTAAATAAAATATATAAAGTCTTTGCGTTTGTATATTTTTGTGTAGCATAATATTTCCTATGGCCATTTGCATACTAAGAAGGGCACAGCCGCAGTACATTACTCTTTGTATTTAAAATAAAAATAATATATTTTAATACAGTTAACAAATGTTACATATATATGCCTCAAATTAACAGAATCAGAGATAAAAAAACTAAACATTACAACAAATGTAAAAAAAACAGCACATTATTAAGGCTACTTTAAAAATTTATACTTTGTATTTTATTGAGTTAAAAAGACTAAGAGTATAAGACAACTTTCTAGGTTTGTTCAAACCAACAGTGTTAAACCAAAAACTGCTCAAAATCTTAAAGAGACCCCAAACAAACAAAGTGGTGGATAAAAGGCCTTTTGATTTAAAAATGCCTAAGTACAGGTGGATCAGACTCTTAAAACTTGCAAACTTATTACATTATTAAATAAAAAAACTAAAGAAATATTTCCAACATTCTGCTACAGAATTTGTAGTATTAAAACCAAATAAAGACACATCAATAAAATAAAACTGAGAACTTATATGCCTGGTGAATATAGGTGTAAAATGGGGGTAAATAGCTTGGGAAGAATCTGGGAGAAGCTGAGTGATGAGAAAGAGTACAAATGATCAAAATATGTTGCATATAAATATTTTTTCTAAAAAAGTTACCGATAAAATGTTTGCCAATAGACTATTGAAATAGACTATTGAAAACATCAACCATGATCAAGTTAGCTTCATTGTGGAGTGTCAGGAATGTGGTTAAACATAGATAAATCAATAAATACAATAAATCATATGGATGGAGTTAAGGCCAGAAATGTTCTTTCTTAATGTGTGCACTTGTAGCACATCTATCATAATTATCTACCTTCATTAAACATGTTTAAGGTGGATGCTCCTGATCCATTGGCTGTGTGAGGGGCAGGAATAAAGTTGATGGTCTCCTCAGTGCCTTGAAACTAGAGATATGGTAGACAAATATTTATTTACATACATGCAAGCAGACCGCTTGTTAAATCTGTAGGGAATATCGTAATTACATTAATTGAAGTGGGAGACACACAAGCCATGGGCGGGGCTATTTCTTGGGGAAAATATCTAAATGGTAAATTAGAGACATGCTATACAGTAAGCATATCTTTGCTCCTCTCCATTTAATGATTATACATTAATTTAAATGCTTCAAGAAGAACCTGCAGGCCCGACTTCTCTGCCACAGACCATGTACTACAAGTTAGAAAAAACTTTTTTTTTCTCAAAGTTGTTTATAGTTTTGGTGTTTTCTTACAGCACAAGAAAAATAAATTAAGACAGAAATTTTCTAATTGCTGAATAATATTACTTCCTGAATTTTTAAGTTTATAATATTGTTTCATTAGCAGGATCTAAATAATTTTTTAAAGATTTATTTATTTATTTATACAGTATGCTGCCTACTTATGCACAGCAGAAGAGAGCACCAGATCTCACTATAGATGGTTATGAGCCACCAAATGGTTGCTAGGAATTGAACTCAGGACCTTTGGAAAAACATCCAGTGCTCTTAACTTCTGATCCATTTCTCCAGCCCCCATTTTTTTCTCTTATAAATGTTAAATATATGGTTGGGTTATTTTGATGTTTTGTTCCTAATTTTACCTGAGTTATGGTGGAAATCAAGAAATGGATGTTGGTCTGATATTTCCATTGAGTCCCTTATACTACCATGTTATATGGGTCATATGGACAACACTGAAGTTTAGTATCGTTAAACATCTCTATTAAGTTTTTGCTGTAACCATATGGTTAGAAAATGTTCCAGCCAGGAATTACAAAATAACAAAATAAATTCTAAGTTTATTGTTCAGTGTTTTAGTTAGGAGACAGTTGCTTGAGTCCTGTTACCTCAGGAACAACCACCTCCAACTTGTTGTCAGAGTCAAAAGTGAGATCATGTTCCCAGGCCAGGAGCCAATGCCTAGCCTGTTTCTTCAGGTGTTTAATATTTGTCTGCTAATTAGTAAAGAATGTAAAGACAGAAGTTTCTGATTATCTAAACTAAGGCAAACAAGTCATAAATGTACTGCCTGTCGTGACTTAGGTTGACTACATGCAGCCTGCCCATGCCATGATAAGGGAATTATCATTCTCAGTTCTGGACAAGAAATCCAGGAGAGGAATGACTTCAAAATCTGAATCAAGGATCTTGATACTAGGTGACCCCAATAAGGCCTAGTTACCAATATTGACTTTCTTGTTCAACCCCTTGTGGAAAAATACAATTTGAAAATGCAACAGGCTGCATTGCTTCCCTTTGCTTTGGGTTTAAAAATGCTGGAGAATTTCCCTTTCAAGTTGCAGTTCAGTTCCTGAATCTGTTCCATGGCTCTGATTGATTATTAGTGGACTGAGTACAAAAAGATTTTGTCATCTGGCTAAATACTTACAAAGACACAGCTAATTCCCAGGTCTGTTGTACATGACTGGTTAGTTTTCGCTGCATAATTCAAATAAAGATATTGCTTTGCTGGACTCTTGTGATTGCTTGGACTGCTTGGGTTTATTGGAATCCAACAATTTCATTTAAATTATACATTTAAATTCTAAAACAAATGCAAATATGTTGTCTGTTTTGGTTCATCAATTTATTCCCCAAATAGTCATGAGATAAATTCTTTCTGTGATTTTTTTCCTTGTTTTTTTTTTTTCATAAAGAAAAGAAATACAAGGAAGGGAACTCACAGTAGGATGATCACGCAGCCTAGAGTTTGAATCTCATTTGAAATAGTACATAATTGTTATTCTGAAAGGAGACACAAAAATCACTGAGGGAAATCACAGAAATATGTAAAGATATTCTATGTGATGAGAACCTGTTAGCAAGAAGCCAAGTAAGGCTGTCAGCCTAGGATTTCAATATCTGAGACTATATTTTTAGTTACCTGCCAAATAAAATGACAAGAACATGACAATCTTACTATAATTGGGTCTTTAGTTTTTATTTTCAGAAAATGAAAATTACTTATATGATCTTCATCATGAATTTCTGTAATAAAGCCAAAGCTAGAAAAGCCAGAAATAACATTGTGGCATATGTTGAAGAGTCAGGAATTATTTACTATAAAAATATTCATGCCTTTAATTTGCCTCTTTTTGCCACATACCAGAAAAAATTTAAAAGAACAACATACATAATTCTAAAATATTTGGAAAAAGCAAACTATTTGTAAGCTTACTTAAAAGTAAGCACACATCATATACACATGCATACACATATTGAGAGATAAAGCCCTTCCAAGACCCATAGATTAACAAAAATGCCAGGACTAGGAATGGGAATTTCCCTTACAGATGTTGGTAAAAGGATCTAAGAGACTCCCCAAACAATAAAAGATATTGCTATTGTTGTTTTTTGTTGTTGCCTTTTAGAATTTTAAGATGAGACAAAATTGTTAAAAACAGCACAGACTTTGAATATAGAACTTGGAGGAAATGAGCTGTAATTACCTGGAATCCTCTTTCCTCAAACCTAGCTCTGAGGTGTAGATCTCTTATAAGTTCCACCTTATAAGTTTCTTATAAAAGAAACTTCTCTATATTTTTTGAAAAATGTTTTTAGAATATATATATATATATATATATATATACACACACACATTCTGATCTGAAGAAAAAAAGATATGGAATTTTATTAATTGTTTTGCTAAATATATTACAGTAAGGAAAATTAATGAAATATTTTTATGTGATAGAACCTAACTTAATTTTTAAAAGTTTGGTACAAATGTATGATTAAGCTTGGGAGAGTTTTTATGAAATTATTTTTTCAAAACTCATATACACAATCATCTCTTGTTGAAGAAAACCTGGAGGCTTTAAGCCCTGAAGTGGAGCCCGCTTTATCTCACACGTAGATACAATCGTCAGCCCATCCCTGAGAATGTTCTACAGCCACCTGAAGCACAGTAAGAGATTTAGTGATTTGATATGACCAAACTTAATATTTTACTCATATAACTCCTACAAAATCTGAAAAAAAGCCACAGAGGTAGGGAATAAATGAAATGATGAGATATAAGCATCCTTACGTGTCCACCCCTGCTTTTACATAAATTTGGATAGCTAAGGATCAGGGCCTACTGAAGAAACACGGTCAGCCAAATGAACTATTTGTGAGCACGAAAACAACTTTTCTTAAAGTCTAACAAATTGAAAATTGTATTATATTGTCTGTTTCTTGCATATTTTATTGACCTGATGTCACTGGCATATTTTCTTGTTTTAAAGGAACCCAGAAAGATTTAATCTAGATTAGGGCTTTTAACTTCCATTGCTGATGCAAAATTAATTTATGATATCTTAACCTATATATTTAATTTGTTAACAATAAATATCACAGATATGTATTTAAAATTAATGTTATATTAGCTAAAGAGACTATCATACAACCATGAAATTGGGGGGTGTTGATTCATATTTTAATTTTAACATTAAATGCATCACTCTAGACAATTTAATAATTTATATTAAATGAAACTGAAAATAGACTCCTTCATTTAAACTTAAATACCAATTCACACAGAGAAATTAAAACTAATGACTTAGATTTTCTTTTCTGGAACTACTGCAAATTTATTTATTTTATCTTTCTTACCAACTTGACTCAGGCACATTAAGACTTTGAAATAGATGTTGAATGCTTCATTAAAATTAAAAGCTGGTATTCTAAGAAGCATCTAGGTAATCTTCAGATATTAGTGTCTTCACGTAATATGAAATGAAACAAGCTTTTGTGCATGCTGACCTTTGGAAGTTGTAATTTTTGTATAGTCAATATTTTATGAAAATGTTTTGCTTGCTGCTCAATAAATAAGATGGTCACTGGAAATAGAAATCATGAAATAACAGCGATATTTTAGAAAGTTGTAAAAATTACAGCCTGGTATAGTCACCTTTGGACAATATTATTTTAAGTTCTTCAGTTGAGGAAATAATTTTTACCTTCTATTAGTCCAAACTAATCAAGCTCCACTCTAATATTATCTGCAAGTTTGCTTCTTTTGTGCAAAATAAACTCAAGGGTTGTGGTAAAAGTGTATCTTACTGAAGATGTACATACATTTTTTGATATAACAATTTCATTTATTCTTTCCAAAGTTTTAATGATTATCCTTGCACATGTTAATATGCCATGTCTATGGGTCCTTCTGTGAATGTCACTTCTGTGTAGAATTTTTTAGAATATGAGTACTTATAATGAGTACCCAGAAATAAATGTCTCTTCTAGTTCTGTAGACCCTGTCAACCAATTATAATGAAAACACACGACCCTGCTAACATTAGTGAACCCAAACTTGACTAAGCCATCAGACATTTCTTTTAAAGAAGTGGTTCTCAACATTTCATTTTTTTTCTGCATGAGATTTTTTGTTTGCTTATTTTTATTATTTGCATTTTATTTGATTTATCTCCCTGTTGTAGCCCCCTTCCCACATCTACCCCCTGTCCCATCCTCCCACCCTCTTCCTCCCCTATTTTTCTTCCCTGGTCCTCTAATAGGGGAAGTTCTCCCTTACTCTCTGACCCTAGCCTATCATGTCCCATTAAGACTATCTGTATCCTCTTCCTCTGTGAGCTGGCGAGGTCCCCCACCAGGGATAAGTGATCAAGAAGCAGGCAACTGAGTTCATGTCAGAGACTGTCTTTTTTTCCCTTTACTAGGGAACCCACATGGAGACTGACCTGTTTATGGGCTAAACCTGAGCAAGAGGTTTAGGTCTTCTCTATGTATGGTCTTTGGTTGATGCATAAGTCTCTGAAGTCCCCCTGGACACTGCAGTTTTCTTTTCTTTTTTTTTCTTTTCTTTTCTTTTCTTTTTGGCTTTGTTGATCTCCTTGAGGGGTTCCTGTCCCCTCCAGGTCCTTTTACACTCCCCTTCTTCCATAAGATCCCCTGTACTCTGTCCAAAGACTGGCTGTGAGTCTCTGCATCTTCTCCAATCCCCTGCTGTGTGGAGTCTTGTACTCTCCAGGCCATTTCTTCTACCACTTCTAGTGTCTATCTTGTTATCCCTTCTGAATGAGAAATAAGCATCCTTTAAACAGTCCTCCTTGTTTAGATGCTGTAGGTCTGTAGATTTTAGTATGATTATCTTATATGGCTAATATCCACTTATAAAGTGAGTATATACCATGCATGTCTGCTCCTAGGATTTCACTCAGGATGATCTTTTCTAGTTCCATCTATTTGCCTGAAAATTTCATGATTTCCTTGTTTTTAATAGCTGAATAGTATTCCATTGTGTAAATGTTCCAAAATTTGTGTATCCATTCTGTTTGAGGGACATCTAGGTTGTTTCCAGATTCTGGTTATTACCAATAAAGCTGCTATAAACATAGTTGAGCAAATGTCCTTGTTGTGTGTTAGAGCATCTTTCAGATATACGCCCAGGAGTGGTATAGCTGAGTCTTGAGGTAACACTATTCCCATTTATCTGAGAATGTGTCAGATTGATTTCCAAAGAGGTTGTACAAGTTTACATTCCCACCAGCAGTGGAGGAGGGTTCCCCTTCCTCTACATCCTCTCCAGCATGTGTTGTCACTTGAGTTTTTTATCTTAGCCATTCTGATGTTTGTGTGCTGGAATCTCAGAGTCCTTTTGACTTGCATTTCCCTGATGACTAAGGACAATGAGAGGTTGCTTTAAGTGTTTCTCTGACATTCAATATGCCTCTGCGGAGAATTCTCTGTATAGATCTGTATCTCATTTTTAATTGGATTATGTGGTTTGTTGGTGTTTAATTTCTTGAGTTCTTCATATATTTTGGATATTAGCCCTCTGTCAGATGTAGGTTTTGTTTTCCCAGTCAGTAGGCTGTTGTTTTGTTTTGTTGACAGTATTCTTTGCTTTACAGAAGCTTTTCAGATTCAAGTGGTCCCATTTATTGATTGTTTATCTTAGAGCCAGAGCTGTGGTTGTTCTGTCCAGGAAGTTGTCTCCTGTGCCAAAGAGTTTAATTCTCTTCCACACTTTTTCTTCTAACAGATTTACTGTGTTTGGTTTTATGTTGAGGTCTTGGATTTTACTTTTGTGCAGGGTAAAAAGTATGGATCTATTTGCCTTTTTCTACATGTAGACATCCAGTTAAACCAGCACCGATTGTTGAAGATGCTGTCTTTTTTTCATTGTGTAGTTTTGGCTTCTTTGTAAAAAAAAAAAATCTGTGCAGAGAATGATGAATAAATCAAGGACCATGCATGGAGAGGACTTAGACCCCCTGCTCAGATGTTTCCCATTGGCCACTCATTCTCCATGTGGGTTCCTAGTAAGGGGAACAAGGGCTGTCTCTCACAGGGACTCAGTGGCTGGCTCTTTGATCACTGCCCCCTTGCGAGGTGTCCTAACTAGGCCACAGAGAAAGATGTTTCAGAAAGTCCTGATGAGACCTGATAAGCTAGAGTCAGATAGTAGGGGAGGAGGACCTCTTCTATCAGTAGACTAGGGGAAGGATATGGGAGGTGGGTAAGAGGAAGGGAGGGTAGCTTGGAGAGATTAGGGATACAAAGTGATTAAATTGTAAGAAATAATAATAATAATTAAGAAAAAATTGATAAAACAATCAGATGTCCTTAGATGTATGGGTTTATTTCTGGGTCTTTGATTTGATTCCGTTGATCCTTCAGTCTGTTTCTACGCTGGTACCATGCCATTTTTATTACTGTTGTTCCATAGTACAACTTGAAATCAGGGATTGAGATACCTCCAGAAGTTGTTTTATTGTACAGGACTGTATTAGCTATTCTGTCTTTTTTTCCATATGAAGTTGAAAATTGTTCTTTTAAGGTCTGTAAAGAATTGTGTATTTTGAGGGGAATTGAATTGAATTTGTAGATTGTTTTTGGTACAATAACCATTTTTTTTCTGTTAATCTTACTGATCCATGAGCATGGGAGATCTTTCCATCTTCTCATTTCTTCTTCAATTTCTTTCTTCAGAGACTTGAAATTTTTTTCATACAAGTCTTTCATTTGATTGGTTAGAATTACACCACGGTACTTTGTTTTGTAGCTATTGTGAAGGGTGTTTCCCTAAATTCCTTCTCTGCCCCTGTGCCTTTTATATACAGAGGGCTACTGATATTTTTGAATTAATTTTTTTATTCAGCTCTATTGCTAATGGTGTTTATCAGCTGTAAGAGTTCCCTGGTAAAATTTTTGTGGTCTCTCATATATACTATCATATTATCTGTGAATAGTGATACTTTGACTTCTTCCTTTCTAACTTTTCCCCCTTTATCTCTTTTAGTTTTCTTATTGCTCTAGCTAGGGCTTCAAGTACTATGTTGAAGAGATACAGAGAGAGTAGGCAACCTTGCCTTGTCCCTCATTTTAGCAGGATTGGTTTAACTTTCTGTTTAGTTTGATGTTGGCTATAGGTTTGCTGTATATTGCCGTCAGTATGTTTAGGTATGTACCTTTTATCACTGGTTTCTGAAAAACTTAAAATGTGAATGGGTGTTAGATTTGGTCAAATGCTTTTATGGAGATGACCATGTGTTTTTTTTTTTTCTTTCAGTTTGATTATATGGTGGATTACATTGATGGATTTCTGTATACTGAACCACTGCTGCATGCCTGGGATGAAGCATACTTGGTCATGTTGGATGATAGTTTTAATGTGTTCTATAGACATATGTTAGGTCCATTTGATTTAAGACCTCTGTAATTGTCATTATTTTTCTGTTTAGCTTCTATCTCTGTCCCTTTGTGAGAGTGAAGTGTTGAAGTTTCCCACTATTAAGGTACTGAGATCAACTTGTGATTTAAGCTTTTATAATGTTTCTTTTACAAATGCAGAGGCCCTTGTATTTGGGGCATAGATCTTCAGTATTGTGATGCTCATGGTGGATTTTTCCTTTGATCAGAATGAAGTGTCCCTCTGATCTCTTTTGATTAATTTTGGTTGAAAGTTTATTTTATCACATATTAGGATGGCTACTCCAGTTTGCTTCTTGGGTCCTTTTGCTTGAAAAAACTTTTTCCAGCCCTTTATTCTGAGGCAGCACTTATCTCTGTCACATAGGTGTGTGTGTGTGTGTGTGTGTGTGTGTGTGTGTGTTTATTTTGTATGCAGCAGAATGTTTGATTCTGCTTCCGCATCAATTCTGTTAGTCTGTGTATTTTTATTGGAGAGTTGAGTCCATTTATATTGATAGATGTTAGTGACAATGATTGTTAGTTCCTTTTATTGTGGAGTTGGTGGTGTTTGTGTGTTTGTATGTTTGTGTGATTGTTTTCTTTTGCTTTTCTGTTTTGAGGGTATCTTCTATGTTTTCTTGGGTGCAGTTCATCTCATTGGCTTGGAGTTTTCCTTCTAGTATCTTTGTAGGGCTTTGTTGCTGAGTATATATTGTTTAAATTTAGTTATGTCATGGAATAGTGAGCCTTCCTGTTCATAGCTTCTCTATGTTAAAAATGGTTTAAGTATCATATATTTTATGTAGCTGTGTGTTCTAATTGAATTATGTTAGAAAACCCCTTAGAACTCTCTCTCATGCATAAACATGATCTCCAGTTAATACTGCCCAGGTTCAGTAATGTAGCTCAATAGAATATGAAATTTAAGCTATTCCCAAGGCAGTTTTCATTTCTTTTTTTGAAGTAAATATGCAAATAATATACCAGTCTTGGAGTTTTTGTATACAATTCACATATTTTCTATGAGGCTGGAAACATATACATTAAAAAACTTAAACTTTTTAGGATTTTTTTTCTAGGTCTTAGTGTTTTGCAGAAAATACTCTAAAGTTGACTGGAAATTCTTATGAATTTTATGAGTTCCTTGTATTTATATGTATTGATTTATTTAAATATTTGTGCATGTTTATTTATAGCATCCTTACATTTGATCACATAACTTCTATCAAGTCTAAATTTTTTATCACACACTGAAAGTTTTAAACAATTCACTGTAAATTGAGAGCAAACAGCAAAATGATCTTGAAGTTTTTGGAGGTTTTGCTCTTCCTATTGATAAGTTCATGAATTTCTCGCTCTCTAAACCTAACATGCTGCATTTGACTTTCAGATGAAACAAAATCACTTAGGGGAAATTTAATTATCTTTTCATAATCCAGACTACTTATCCACAAACATCAGTGCCCAAATCCTGTCTGTGTCTTCTGGTACAAATGCAGCTTCCCTCTGTTCCATGTTTATGTCTTTCTCTGTCATTATCATACTCTCATAACATTTTAAGCCCATTATATTTCACCTTTTGAGTTGCCGATTTAACACTCAAAATAATTTCTGTGGTAAAATTTAAGAAAAGATAAGGCATTGCTAAAAATACAACCCAGATTTCTATATAATTTCTCTTAAATATTCTCCTTTTAAGAGACAGAGGGAATTTTGCTCTTGCAAGTACTTAGGCTGGTATTTTTTCCTAGGACTTTTTCAATAGTGTGATAACAAGTGTGATAATGTGTGTCATGGGCCAGCGAGAGCATCCAGAAGTGTTACCTAGTCTTCTTGCTGTTGCTTTGCTCTAAGGTAAAAGTGATGATTCAGAGAGGGTCTATTTTAGGAAGGAAAATAACCATACTGATGACCAGGACAAGCTGACCTTGGACACTAATTAAACTAATAACAAAGATACAGTGCAAGCTGATGAGATTGTTAAAATAAGGGCATCTCTGAATCTCAATTGCATATTCTCAATTTCATTTCTGAAGTATATTCACCATTATCTGCGTTAATAGAATCTCAAAATCATACTGACCTACACATTCAGAACTTTAAAAACTGCTTTTTCTTGTAGAAGCTAATAATCTCTCCCATGCTACTTCTATGATAATAACTAGATCAGCTTCTGGACTTTCCAAAAATAGCATTATAATGACCTACCCCCAAATGTAGCAATGTTTATAATATGTAAAAGCTCAGGATAGGAAGGAGAAATTCTTGTACCTCTATCTGAAATTGTGCTTTTCAAGTACAGAAAAGAACAGTGTTCCCAAAGATCTGACACTTTTCAGGAGCTTTATTAATTTATAAAAAAAGATTCTTTTCCTTCTGTGCATATTAAGTAATAATCATTGAGACACGCTATAAGCACATGCACAAACATAACACACATACCGGACAATTCTTGATGGTGATTCACTTTAGTAATAAAGTATATAAAACTAGTTGAACAGTAAATTTCAGACATTATTAACCATATAAGTGAAGTAGCATATTAAATAATGTGTTCAAGATTCTTCTAGAAGAAATCAATAAATATCAATGGAGAACAGATTTAAGAGATGAATAATTCTGGAAAGTATATAGTGATTTGATGGTCTACAAAAGTGGCAGACCTGAATAGTAGCTCTCAAAACAAATGGGATATTCTAGATCAAAACTACATGAGAATGATAAACATATTAAGAGTGTCAAGGAGCCAGTAGAAATATATGAGAATCTGTGTCATAAGTCACTTTCTAAACTTATTCACACCATAAAATATCATATTACATTAAGTCTTTGACTCTCCACATTTAGAAAATTGTATTAAACATCTTAGTGATCCATAGAAAATATCCAGGTGCTTTTGAAAGGTGCACAATTTACTGCAGAGCATACAAAACAAAGGCTTTATGTGGCTCACTTTATAAACTTAAAAAAAATAAGCAAAAAAGTTATAATTTCATTTAAATTTCACTTAAACTATTATACTAAGAAAATAATACAAAGCATGCTGGGAATTGTGGGAAGGAAAATTAATTGTGGTTATAAAGCCATTACAAGTTTTATTTTAGGAAATGTTAGTACATACCCTCACTTAAGCAAGTTTTCTGTTAACTGGAAGGCATATTTGGATGAAGAATAAAATTTACTTAAATCATTTTCAAAATGGAACCATAATGAACTTACAAATTATGTAAAATATGAAAATAATAGAGTTTGCAAGAGAATTTCACTCTGATTATATTTATGAAAGATATAAGCACACAGGTTGCGACCAGTGTGTACCCCATCTGAGGGGCAGAGGATAAGTGACCCCGAATCTGGTGAGTGGACAGGCGGCTGGATCCACAGCATCGAACCTGTGGCTTCCTAGGATGAGAGAGGAAATCCTGTGAGTTGTGGCCCATAGAATACAGGTCCTGTGGCTATCTCCCAGTTCCAGGAATCTCAAACTGTGAACCCTCAGCATTTTCTGCACACCCCAGTGAATATGGAAAGCCAGATATAGGGGCTTTCTGCTCTAGCAGCCAGACAACTGGTGCCTCCTGCTCCTCTGAGGACAGTCAGGTTCCTTGGGATATTTGGGGCCAATCAGATCCAGGCATCCATGGCCATTTCCCTGGTGTGAGGGTTGCAAACCTTGGGACCCCAGCACTCTCCACATAATTGAACAAGTGGGGAACTCCAGGTCCAGGGACCCTCCTCTGGATCATTGAATCCTTTCAGCCTCCCACCCCCACCCCGAGAACGGCATTGGGGCATTAGTATTCCCAGCATTCTAGCTATGGTTCTGATAGTCACCTGACGGAGACCAGGCAAACAGTGGAAGCACACATCATGGATCCAGGATAGTGCAGACCAGGGAGTCTGACTGGCAGAGACAGAGCTTGGTGAGCTTATGGGCCATAGCCCAGCTCACTTCTGAGACACCCTGAGGTTGCCATCTGTATGGAACCTGCACATGCATGCCCTGATCATGCCCCAACCTGTGCCTGCACCATGCCCTGTGCACACATGCTCCCTGACCTTCAACTGCACTCCAGCACAGGCTCCCATGCTTTCCTAAGCCCCAAAATCTGCACACTCACCCACCCCTTCAAGGCACTTGCACCAGCTCCTGAGCCATGCCCCTCAAGAAAACTGTAGCAGTACCCTCCCTTCCTTAGCTGAATCGATGACCAGCATCCATTCTTGAGTCCCTGGACATCTCTTGTCTTCCTATAGAATACTCTAGACTCAAGAGAAAGGTGGACCCAGTCTTCAGTATAGGCTGCAGGAACAAACAGTCAAGGCTACAGACAACCAGATGGCTAGAGGCCAGCATAAGGACATCATGGCTTTCACAGAATTCCCCAAATCAATGGATATTCTAATGCAGCTGAAACACAGGAAAAGGCCCTAAATCTGTGATTATGCAATTATTAGAGGCACACAAAGAGGAAACAAGGAAAAAAAATAGAGGCTGTCATGAACAGACAGGAATCCACAATCAAACAGGTAAAGAAAATTAATAAAATCTTTCAAGACATGAAAATGGAATTATAGGATAATAAAGAAAACAGAAACTGAGAAAACCCTGGAGATGGAGAACTTAGAGAAGAGATCAGGAATCCCAGAGGTAATACGTATCACCAGTGCAAGAGAAGGAGAAGAAAATCTCTGGCTCTGAAGATACAACTCTAGAAATCAATACATCTATCAAAGAAAACATAAAAATGTAAAAGCTCTTGATCCAAAACATCCAATTTATCAATGACACCATGAACAGATAAATCCTAAGAATAAGAGGAGTAGATAAGAAAAAAAAAAAAGATTCCAGCTTCAAGGTCCAGAAAATATTTTCAAGAAAACCATAGAAGAAAATTTCACCAACCTTAAAAAAGAGTTGCCCTTAAACATATGAGAAGCTTACAGAACACCAAATAGACTAAACCAGAAAAGAAATTCCTCCCATCATGTAATAATCAAAGCAATGAAACTGTAGAACAAAGAAAATATATTAAAAGTGGCAAGGGACAAAGACCAAGTAACATATAAAGGCAGACCTATCAGAATCACAACCAGACTTCTCAACAGAGATTAGGAAAGCCAAAAGAACCCAGACAGATACCAAGCAGACATTAAGAGTCCACAGATGCCAACCCAGACTACTATACCCATCAAAAATTTCAGTCTACATAGATGGAGAAAACAAAATATTCCATGAGATAAATAAATTTAAACAATATATACTCAGCAACCCATCCCTACAGGAGGTACTAGAACGAAAACTCGAAGCTAACAAGATCAACTATACCCAAGACAATACAACAACAACAACAAAAAAAAACAAAAGAAAACAAACACGCAAACACACAATCACCACAAACTTCCCCAAAAAATGAACTAACAATCATTGCTCACTTATATCTATCAACATCAATGGTCTCAACTCTCCAATAACAAGACATAAACTAATAGAATTGTTGTGGAAATATTATCCAATATTATGGTGCATTCAAGAAACACACCTATACACCACTTCAGAATAAAGAGCTGAAAAAGATTCTGCAAACAACAAATTCAAGAAGTACACTGGAGTGGCCATTCTAATATCTAATAAAATTGACTTTCAACAAAAATTAATCAAAAAGATGGGGAGGAATACTTCATTATAATCAAAGGAAAAATACACCATGAGGACATCACGATACTGATGTCCCAAACCCAAGGGCTTCTGCATTTGTAAAAGAAACATTATTAAAGCTTAAATCACACATTGATTCCAAACATCTTAATAGCAGGAGACATCAACACTCTCTTCTCACCAAGGGATATTTCATTGAGACAGAAGCTAAATAGGGAAATAATGGCACTTATAGAGGTCTTAAATCAAATGGACCTAACAGATGTCTACAGAACTTTTTACCCAAACACAAAAGAGTACGTCTTTTCAGCACCTTAGGGAACCTTCTCCAAAACTGACCGTATATTCAGGCACAAAGCAAGCCTCAACAGGTACAAGAATATTGTAACAATCCCTTGAATCATATTAGACCACCATGGTCTAAAAATAGACCTCTACAAAAGCAGAAATAGCAATAAAAGCAGAATAAAAGCAATGCTAAGAAGAAAGTTCATAGTACTAAGTGCCTTTACAAATTTGAGACACCTCATACAAGCATTTTACAGCAACCTAAAAACACTAGATAAAAATAAGCAGACACACCCAAGGGAGTAGGTGGCTGGAAATAATGAAACTCAGAGCTGAAGCCAATAAATTAGAAACAACAACAAAATAGTTCAAAGAACCAGTGAAACAAAGAGCAAGTTCTTTGAGGATATAAACCAGATGGACACTAGCCACACCAAGAAAATAAGAAATGAAATGGGGAACATGACATTGAGGAAATCCAAAGAATCATTAGATCCTACTTCAAAAGCCTGTATGCCACAAAATCTGAAAATCCAAATGAAATGGACAATTTTCTCAAAAGATTTTATTTACCAAAGCTAAATCAAATCAGGTAAATAAATTAAATATTCCTACATCCCCCTAAGAAAATAGAAGCTGTCATCAAAAGACTCCCTTCTGATAAAAAAAAAAAAAAAAGTTCAGGGCCAGAAAGTTTCAGCCTCTAAATCTACCAGATCTTCAAAGAATAGCTCATGCCAATACTCTTTAAACTATTCTACAAAATAGAAACAGAAGGAAGATTACCAACCTCAGTCTCTGAGTCTACAGTCACCTTGATACCTAAACTGCACAAAGACCCAACCAAAAAAGAAAGAACTTTTCAGACCAAGTTTTTAATGAATATTGACACAAAATACTCAATAAAACACTCACAAATTGAATGTAAGAACACATCAAAGATATCATTCACCATGACCAAGTAGGGTTCATCCTAGACATGCAGAGGTGTTTCAGTACATGAAAATCCATCAATGTAATCCACTATACAAACAAATTGAAAGAAAAAAATGTCACCTCAGATGCTGAAAAAGCATTTGCAAAATCCAACACTCATTTATATTTAAAGTTTTGGAGAGGTCAGGGATACAAGGCACACACATAGTAAAGGCAATATACAGCAAGCCTATAGCCAACATTAAAGTAAACACAGAGAAAATGAAATCAATCCCACTGAAGTCAGGGACAAGGCAAGGCTGCTCACTGTCTCCATATCTCTTCAACATAGTAATGGAAGCCCTAGTTAGAGCAGTAAGACAACTAATGGAGATCAAGGGGATACAAATCGGAAAGGAAGAAGTAAAAAAGTATCACTGTTCTCAGATGATATAATAGTACACATGAGTGACCCCAAATATTTTATCAGGGAACAAAATGGTCAGATACATAGGCTAGGATCAGATAGAATGGGAGGAGGATCTCCTTATCAGTGGACTAGGGAAGAGGTGTAGGGGAGAAGAGGGGGGGATGACTGGTCTGGAAGGAGATGAGGGAGGGAGGTATAGCTGGGATACAAAGTGAATACATTTTAATAAACATAAAAGGAAAATAGAAAAAGAAAAAATTAACTAAAAAAAACAGTAGCCATCCTGTATAAAAATGAAATGAGGGCAGAGAAAGACATTAGGGACCAATACCCTTCACAGTAGCCACAAATAACATAAAATCCATTGGTATAACTATATCCAAGCAAGGGTAATACTTGGCTATAAAAACCAAACCAAACCAAAACAAAACCTTCAAGTCTCTGAAGAAAGAAATCAGAGGATGGAAAGATCTCATATGATCATGGATTGGTAGGATTAACATAGTAAAAATGGCCATATTACCAAAAGCAATCTACAGATTCAATGAAATTCCCATCAAAATAACAATATAATTCTTTACAGACCTTGAAAGAACAATAAAAACCCAGAATAGCTAAAACCATCCTGTACAGTAGAAGAACTTCTAGAGGTAATTCCATTCCTGATTTCAAGTTGTAATACAGAGTAACAGTAATAAAAACAGCATTGTACTGTCATAGAAACAGACTTGTGGATCAATGGAATTGAATTGAAGATCCAGATATAAACTCACACAACTAAGGATGCATGATTTTTGACAAAGAATCCAAGAACATACTGTAAAAAAGGACAGCATCTTCAACAAATGGTTTAGGTCCAACTGGCAGTCCACATGTAGAAAATACAAATAGACCCATATCTATCACCCTGCACAAAATTGGAGTCTAAGTAGATCAAAGATCTTAACATAAAACCAGACACACTAAACCTGTTGGAAGAAAAACTGGGGAAGAGTCTCGAACTCATTGGTACAGAAGACAACTTCCTGAACAGAACACCAACTGGTCATGCTTGAAGATCTACAATTAATAAATGGGACCTCGTGAATAGAAACACTTCTGTAAGGCAAAGGACACTGTAAACAGAACAAAAATGACAGCTTACAGACTGGAAAAAGTTCTTCACCAACCCTATATCTGAGAGATGGCTAATATCCAAAATATATAAAGAACACAAGAAATTAAACACCAACGAACAAAATAATCCAATTAAAATGGGGTACAGAGCTAAACAGAAAATTTTCAACAGAGAAATAGCAAATGGCAGAGAAACAGTTAAAGAAATGCTCAGCATCATTAGTCATTAGTGAAATGCAAATCAAAATGACTCTGAGATTCTATCTCATACTCAGAATGGCAAAAATGAAAAAAAAAAAGTGACAATGCCTGCAGGAGAGGATATGCAGAAAGGGGAACCTTCCCCTATGCTGGTGGTAATGAAATTTATACAGACACTTTGGAAATCATTCTGATGCCTTTTCAGAAAACTGGGAATAGTGTTACCTCAAGGCCCAGACATACCATTCCTTTCATATATCTGAAAGATGCTCCATCACATAACAGGGACATTTGCTCAACTATGTTCAGAGTAGCTTTATTCAAAATAACCAGAATCTGGCAACAACCTAGATTTCCCTCAACCATAGAATGGATACAGAAATTTGGTACATTTACACAACAGAATACTGTTCAGCAATTAAAAACAAGGAAATCATGAATTTTACAGGCAAATGGGTGGAACTAGAAAAGATCATCGTGAGTGAGGTAACCCAGAAGCAGAAAGACACACATGGTGTATACTCACTTGTAAGTGAATTTTAGCCACATGATATAGGACTCTCCCCTCCATAGCAGTTGTTAGTGGTTGGTTGATGTCTTGCTCACATGTTCGCCTTTACACTGGGTGTTTTAGTGTGGTCTGAGTTTGTTTGGCCTTTTGCATGTGCATCTATTCTGTTACATTAAACTTTTCTGCTCCCTCTTCGTAGATCCATGAGTTTATATTTATGTGGGGGTTATGTCTATGTCATTTTTATGGTGTGTATATTCCATGGCCTTTTACTCTGTGCATTTGATTAGTTTGATGTCTCTATGCTATTGGCCTGCTACTGCAAAGAGAAACTTCTCCAATGAGGACTAATTGATGCTCTGTTACATGGTTATAACAATAAATCATTAGGAATTTTGGCTTCTGTCCATTTACCTTTCTTAAATATCATTTTAATTAAATTTCATAGTACTTTCTGTAACTATTGACTTCTGCTCTTGATTTATGGATAAATTGCCTTGAGATAATTCACCAGATATTTCATGTTCCTTTAAACAAAGACTACGTTGTCAAAATGTTATAGCTCTCTCTCAGCAGCTAGCGACTGCTAATGACTCCTTGAATAGGGGTGAGACTTTATGTCATCCCCTTCTCTGTGGTGAGATTTGATCTGGATTGAAAATTTAAAGGTCTTGTGAATGCTATTCCAATCCCTGAATTTACATTTGCGGCTTCTTAGAGACACTGTTACTTTCTACCCAACCGCAAGGCCTAGCTCATACAGTATTTCCACAAGTTGTTCTGAAATGATCCCTCAGCCTTGAGAGGTGGAGCTATATTTGTCCGATTCA
Source organism: Pachyuromys duprasi (assembly GCA_028658305.1). NCBI lineage: Eukaryota > Metazoa > Chordata > Mammalia > Rodentia > Muridae > Pachyuromys > Pachyuromys duprasi. Next base: position 40,780,063 of record CM053748.1, on the reverse strand, counting down.
TCAGTCTCTTTCTGTGTAGCACGACCAGTTGTAAGTCTCAATGTTAAACACCATCTGCAATTAAAAAAACGTAGATGAAGAGATACTTTAGTTCATGGGTATAATGATGAGTCTTTTGGAGTCAGTTTAATATTGTGGTCATTTAGCAAGATAATGGTATTAGTTTTAGTAGTAAAAGTAAAGTAGTAAGAGTAATGGGTTCTCTTCTCAGGTCTATGAAGCCACAGATTCTTGACCTATAAATGGTGTCCAGTATGGGTCTCATCTTGTGGAGTGGGTCTTAAATGCAGTCATGGAAGAGTTGGTTACTCCCACTATGTCATGGCACTATTGTATCAGTGTGGATGTTTTAGTAAGCCAAAAATTCTTTAGCCCACAGGTTTCAGAGCTGAGTAAGATTGACAAATACTAATTTTTTCGCCTCCAGTTATGTACACAGACTCTCCCAGTAGTATGAAAATTATCCAGTATGAATGAAATTTCTTGGTCAGTGCCAGCTTAATAGCCCTATGTTCTCTGTAACTCGAATATGTGTTATTTTGAGCATTCATGTGTTACCATCAAGTTTATTGTGATAACTAACAGGAATGTCAGGGTTAGCTGGTCAACAATGCTAACGCAGTAACCTGGCATTGGGTTTTTTGTTAGCCTATGTTATCTACTGTTCTTTCATTCATAATTCAATTCAAACTCTTTAAATGTATGTGTATACCAACACATGCACACATGAAAGTGTCTACAGTAGTGTATAGTTTTCCAGATGACTTTTTATAATTTTTATTTTTTATATTAATTACAGGTTTTTTACTTTGTATCCCAGCTGTATCCCTCTCTCTCATCCTCTCCCAATCCCGCCATCCCTGCCTCATCTCCTCCCTGCCCCTTTCTAAGTCCACTGATGGGGGAGGTCCTCCTCCCCTTCCATCTGACCCTAGTTTATCAGGTCTCATCAGGACTGGTTGCAATATCCTTTTCTTTGGCCTAGCAAGACTGCTCCTCCCTCAGGGAGTAGGGGGTGGGAGGTCAAAGAACCAGCCACTGAGTTCATGTCAGAGACAGTCCCCATTTCCCTTACTAGGGAAACCCACAGGGGGTTTTTCTGAGACTGATTCTCCAACCAATGACCCTGCATGGATATAACCTAGAACCCCTGCTTAGACATAGCCCATGGCAGCTCTGCATCCGGATAACTTTTGAAAAGTCTCTTGTTACCATGGGCTATATCCAAGCAGGAGTTCTAGGTTATATCCACACACGGTCCTTGGTTGGAGAAACAGTCTTATAAAAGACCCCTGTGCCCTGATCTATTTGGTCTTTGTGGAGCTCATGTCTTCTCCAAGTCTTCATGGTAGCTCAGTATCCAACTGGGTATGCTAGTAAGGGGAACAGGGACTATTTCTGTCATGAACTCAATGGCTGGCTCTTCAACCTCCCCCTTCCCCCCCCCCCCGCCTCTGAGGGAGGAGCAGCCTTCTAGTCCCCAGACGAGGATATTGCAGCCAGCCCTAAAGAGACTGGATAAGCTAGGGTCAGATGGAAGGGGAGGAGGTTCTCCCTTATCAGTGGACTTGGAAAGGGGCAGGGAGGAGATGAGGGAGGGATAGGGAGAGGGCTATGGCTGGGATATAAAGTACATAACCTGTGATTAATATAAAAATAAATAAATTTTAAAAGTCTATTGTTATTTAATCTTTTCCCTAGTTCTTCTATTCTCCCTTCCAATCTCCTACATTAATTAACCCTCCTGTTTAATTAACCTACTTTAAAAATTTCTACCTGCAGCAGGGATACAAAGTAAATAAACTGTAATTAATAAATACAAAAATAAAATAAAATTTTAAAAATTTTCTGACACACTTTTTACATTTCCTTATTCGAAACACCTTCCCATGACTCCTAGTCATTTCCTACCCTTCATTAGTATTCCAAATGGAGCATATACATCTGAAGATATAAGGAAAACCTTTACAATGAAAGTAAATGCAACATTTATATTTAATAATCTTATTTTTCTCAATTTGAATAATTGTTTTGATATATGCAAATTTACCTGTGAATTTCATTTTTCTTAATAGCTGCATGATATTCCATGTTATAACTGAACAGTTTTCATTATCCATTCTTCACTTCATGAGTATCTAGGCTTGTTGTATATTCAGAACAGTTAATACGTGTATTTGGTTTTTATTAAATATGTGATTCTGGAATGTGAGTGCAATAATGTCTTTGTAGACTTTCTACTCAGTAAGTGCAAGTCTTTAAATTTGTTCTGCACACTTTGAGTATATGTATATATACATTTGAGTGTTCATAAATACACACCTGTATTGTAGGTGTGCAAACATATCTGTGCATGTATGTCTATGTGTATTTATGTGTTTGTGTTATATTTATGAATGTCTGAATGTGCATGTACAGACATATATGTGTCAGCGTGTTTGTGTAATTGTGCATGTGCATATGTGCCTGTCTGTATGTGAGTCTATTTGTATGCACTCATGTATGTATATGTTGAAAATGCATATGTATGTGTCTATGTGTACATGTGTGTGACTATGTGTATGCTTGTGCTGCATATATGTGCTTGTATACATGCATATGTATGTGTCTATTTATGCTATTATCTTTCTCTTTAAAAATAAGTGTCTTTCTTGAAAACAATGTCTTCCCCTAATTCTCTTGCACACTATCTCTCATTGTTTCATGTGTTTCTCCCTCAATTGGTGTCCATGTTCCTTTAGTACAAATACTAACAAACTTTGTTCTTGGCCATATTTCTAACACTCACACACACACAC
>CM053748.1:40757065-40776765 GCA_028658305.1 Pachyuromys duprasi | reverse complement strand
AAAAAAAACTCAAGAAATTAAACACCACCAAACCAAGTAATCCAAATTTTAAAAGATAGGGTACAAAGCTAAACAGAATTATCAAATGAGGAATATCAAATGGCAAAGAAACATTTAAAGGGATGCTCAACATCCTTACTCATATGGGGAATGCAAATCAAAATGACTCTGAGATTCCATCTCACACTCATCAGAATAGTTAGAATCAAAAATTCAAGTGACAACACATGCTGGAAAGGTTGTGGAGAAAGGGGAACCCTCCACCATTGCTGGTGGGAATGTAAACTTGTACAACCACTTTGGAAATCCATCTGGAGCTTTGTCAGAAAATTGGGAATAGTGCTACTTCAAGATCCAGCTATACCACTCCTAGGAAAGATGCTCAACCAAACAACAAGAATATTTGCTCAACTATGTTCATAGTAGCTTTATTCATAATAGCCAGTATCTGGAAATAACCTAGATTTCCCTCAATCAAGGAATGAATACAGAAATTGTACATTTACACAATGGAACACTACTCAGCTATTAAAAACAAGAAAATCATGAAATTTACAGGCAAATGGTGGGAACTAGAAAAGATCATCCTGAGTTACATAACCCAGAAGCAGAAACACATGTATGGTATACACTCACTTATAAATAGATATTAGCCATATAGGATAAAATACTAAAATCCTCAGATCTAAAGAAGCTAAACAACAAGGAGGACCCTAGGGAGGATGCTTAATTCTCATTCAGAAGGGCAAACAGGATGGACATGTAAAGCAGTGGAAGAGAAGGAACATGATGAGAGCCTATCATAGATGTCCTCTGAAAGACTCCACAGCAAGGGATTGAAGCAGGTGCTAAGACACAGCCAAAATCTGGGCAGAATGCAGGGTGTCTTATGGATAGAGGGAACAGGAGTTCCATGTAGAGACCAACAAAGACAAAAATTCTTGTCCCATGGCAGATCAGCAGAAACTGCTGCACTAACCATGTGCATGGACATAGACCTCCTGCACAGATGTAGCCCATAGGCAGCTCACTCTCCATGTGTGTTTTATAGTAAGCATGCAGGGAATATCTCCAATATGAACTTGGTTGCCTGCTATTTGATCACTTCCCCCAGGTGGGGCAGGACCATGCCACAGAGGAAGAGGATCCAGACAGTCCTGATAAGACTTGATAGGCTAGGGTCAGACGGTAAGGGGGGAGGACTCCCCCTTTCAGTGGACCGGGTAGGGGGATGGGGGAATGATGGAGGGAGGGTGGGACCTGGAGCAGACAGGGAGGGGACTGCAATCAGGATATAAAGTGAATAAATTATAGAAAAATTCAAATTAATTTTTAAAAATCAGTGAATGTTTGAAACAAGATACTACAAAAAGATTTGGACATTTTCCTATCCGTATCTACTTATTACTACTTTAAATGTATAGATACAACCCAGAGAGACATCCACAGCAACATCTCACTCTTCTTCTATATAACTCTGGCATATGTTTCTCTTTTACCTTCTTGAACCAAGAGCTGACAATTTTGACCTGAAGGTAGAATTTTTAGGCTTCGCTCTGAGATTTCTAAATTTTGGAATAGCTACTCTTTAACCTTGGAGGCTTATTAAGTCAAGTAATGATTATTTGAATGCACTTCGCCCCACTATAACAGACCCTCTGATACCCTAGTAAGCCACTGACAGAGCTTGCTGCATGGATTCACAGGAGAAAAGACAGCTAATGAAAGGTGGGTGGAGGGTCACATGTGCGGACTCATTATGGTACTTTAGAAAGACATCGTGTTAAAAGTGTATTCATTTCTGAAAATGTATAATTGAATATTTTCAGATAGGTAAGCACTGAACACTGAAAGAGCAAGAAGTGAGCTCCATGAGGGAAGACAACAAATTTGTAAGTGCACATTTTACTTACATATCAGGTATAACATGGAGCTAACTAATTCCTACTAGAAGTATGTATATAATTGTAAAGTTCATTGGATACTGATGATTTCAGCTTAATATTAATTAGTTTTTATAACTTTATATCTCATTAAATACACTTACTGAAAACCCTCACTTTTCACATTAACATCATTATTGCTTTATATGGTAGGTCCTAAACAAATATGAATTACTACTGAAATAAAACCAATGGAATTCAATATTCCATATTATTTTTCTCACTAAATGAATATAATTTAAAATGTAGTAAATGTCATTTCATAAAACCACTTGATAATTGTTATTTCTCCTCATCTTAATATAAAACATGTATGTAATATTTGGTTGAATTTCTTTACTTTACATGAATTAAATGTTAAATTTAGGATCTTTTGGTATTTTGGACACTTATTAATAATATATTTAATTAATGATAGGAATGTTATTTAATGAATAAGTTATATGAAAAATTTGGTAATCTACATAGCATTTCCAATGTTGTCACTATAGACTACTTATTACATATTTAGATAGCATTACCTTTAATAATTTTTCTCTTTTTAAGGATATTTTAAATTTTAATATTATAATTATATCATTTCTCTGTTTTTTCCCACCAAACCCTTCTATATACACTTCCTTGCTCTTCTTCAAATTTGTGATTTTTGTATTCTATTGTTCTATATGCATATTGAGTTTTTGAAATTTTTTAATTGTTTTTATAAAAGCACAATGTATTTTGATGATAGTCTTTCCCCAGGTATGTGGTGGCTTTTAAATTATTTATCTATATGTTTGGAAACAAAATACTCATTGACCCTTTGTCTTCTTCATAGTCATAAGATTCACAGAAATCTTCATATCTGTCATCTTGTAACTCTGAACCCTTTTACCAGCCTAGAGATACCAAGAATATTTATTTCTTCACACATGTTTGGGGGATTTCTGTGAAAATAAATAAATTTACGAGTTCTGATTACAATTTTTGCAGCCTACACGGCCTTTCTTTTCTTTGTTGATCACAATGTTAATGTGTGAAGAGTGTTACTCCAAATCTGCTTACCAGGAAAACGTTAGACAAAAACTCGGATTTCTGCTAAACCTTTTTTACTTGGTAATAGTTTCAATAACTTGTCATGGTTTCTTGAGATATAGTAATTAATATTTGTTCACAATTCCTGTATTTTCTAAGACCTTTTAACCCAAGGTCAGTTATTGTGGCTATCTTATGGTTTTATGAATGCTTAAAGGTTTTATTTGTATTAATAAGTATTATTTTATTTGTATTATAAGTATTAATTTAACCCTTGTTTGGCTTTTATACATTCCTTATTAAATCAAAGAGTGCATCGTTTGCTTAACCATTCTTCCAGGGCTGTAAGAAGCATCACTTTTTCCAGACCACAGGGAACAAAATTTAAATCTCTCATCACAAACTTGCTCTCTTGTAGTCCTGTGCACTGGCATCATCCTTCACATTCACAGTGACAACACACTGACACACTGCTACAGTCTACTGTGGCTTCTTGCTCTTGCAGGTAAGCATTCAGTTAAACAGGAAACCACATCTTAGACTTGCACATTCTCCTCCTTTATCTTAAACTCTTCATAAATTCCAGGAAGAACAGATCACATTTTCTTCCACTCGAGGGAGTAATCTGCATTTTTATAATTCACCTCTGGCCAGGAAAGAACTCTTTAACATAACTTGCAAATGGTTTATAGTAACCATAATATCTGTAATTTAGATATTACAGTCTTTCCAGGACTTGTTTTAATCATATGAGTTCTACCCCTTAATCTTCACAATAGTCTTATAAGGACACATCTTTACATTTTATAAATTATAGATTTATATATGAGAACTCAGGTAATATTCTCAAGACTTCCAGTTAATGATAATAAAATGAAGAATCTCAGGACTGAAAAGTGTGTGAACTCACCATGCATATTTGAACGTCACAACTCATCTTCAAATAGCAAAATGTAATGACGAATGAAGTATACCTACACATCCAAGTGTTTGTTGGGATTCTGGTGTCATTTAGGTATTAAAATATGAAATTACCATTTCCAAAATGTAAAACTACTAACAGCAGGAATTTAATGATAGATTTTGCATGTCTTGTGGATAGTGATTGCTAAGCTGGTCAATTATATACCCAAGCTGAAATGCAAACTAAATAATACCGAACTTTATCTTAAATATAAGTTTTTTATCATGAACATTTACATTAATTAATATTAACATTTTGTGGCAATATATTACATTGGATATATTGCAGTTTTTATTGTTCATATTTACTTATTTAGCCTTGAGAAATGCTTAATTTCTCTCATAAAAGACCCATCAAAGTAAGAAAGAATTATGAAATTGTAAAACTTCATAAAACCTAATAAATTAATTATTTACTCGACAATAATGATCTTTACAATCCAGAGGTAAGATCTTTGTTTTTTGAATAATTCAATGCTATAATGCTATTGAAAATGTAAAACTAAGGTGGTATACTAGAATTCTGACTAGATTCCATACCAATTGAATATATTAAGTTCTGACTTATGAGTTACAGAGGTGTTTATTCTAATCACAAGGCTTCAGAGTTTTACCACTTCAAAGGGACTATATGGACACTGTATTCCAGTGATGTATTCTGAAATGTTAATCAAGGTGAAAAAAGGATTCATGGGGATAATAGAAAAGTCACAATGAATAGGACAACAATATTATTTGACCAGAAAGTTTATGCAACAACTAATATGAGAGAATTAAGTTCTTTAATTTTCTTACTATTTCTGAGAATTTCTTATATGGATACAATGAAATATGGTCATATTTAGCTCTCATTTCTCCCTCTAAATGACCCATATCCCCTTCAATATAAACATCCCAACCAAATACATGTGTGTGTGATGAAGATAATGAAAATAGCAGCAAGAGCAGGCTTTGGGATTTTAAAAGTTCGAGTAAGACCTTCTCCCCTCTCTTCCTGTTGCCTTTTAATCCAGCTACCATGTCTGCCTGTGTGCTACAATTATCCCCATCATGGGGATAATGGGCTAAACTTCTGAAACTGTAAGCAAGCTCTCAAGTAAATGTCATCCTTTATAAAAATTACCATGATCATAGTGTCTCTTCACCATAATAGAACACTGGCTAAGACAGTAGACAAGGGAAAAACAAGTCCTGTGTTGTTCTGCAGACCTTTGAATCCTCCATGACCAATAACATGTAGAGAGAATTTGGAAGACCGACTATGAAAACTTTATGAGAATACAAAATTTAGCATAAATATTGAGAAAGCAGAAAGGTGGGAGATCATACAACATATAAAGTTTTAGTTTGATACTATTTTAGTAATTGAGAAAATCAGTAATGTGTAACATTGTAAAGACTTCTCCCTGCTTTTTAAAATTTGAAACATCACTGAGGTCTAGTAATATGAACTGGAACCCTTGAAATCCATTGGGGAAAAACATGAAAAAAAAACTATGTGTAACAATAGAAGTTATTTAGTATATGTTATGTCCAAGCCACAGTTTCTGAAGTTGTGAGACACTGGAAACATATTTGAATAGTATTTAATTCAGAAAAAAAGCTTCTCTACAATGTACCTTAGGAATGGTGACATGTGAGGGAATTCACCAGATACTTCACGTTCCTTTATATATTTATAGTCTACATTTTCAAAATGTGTTACACCATAACCAACATCGTGAAGAAGCTAATAATGACAGGGACAAGGAAACACTAGGATTTGAAGTAATTCATTATTAATTTTATTGTTCCATGAGAGAACTGCTGGATTTCTGGTACCTGGAAGACAGTGTGCTCAATCAACTAAAAATTAAACTTAACACCATGGAAAGCGTGCCAGAATGTTTAAATTATTCTTATATTCTAATTTTCAGTGAAGATGTCATCTATGTTCTGTAAAATTTAAGCTATTAACGTGAGTTACAGGTAATACTGTTGAATCCTTTAAATATGACCTTAAAATGTTCCTCATATTGCTACATCATTTCTTGTCAATTTTAATATTTCTACCATTCTATAAATTGTACTATAATTTTCAAATTTAAAAATTCTCTATAACCTTTATTTCTTATTTTATTTCTACACATTTTTATGGGAGAACTTTCATTATCCCACAAATTGTAGCCAGACCCAGATAATCCTAATACTACCATCTTGAGATATAAGGCTCCAATGACATGGACACTAAGGAAATAATACAACTATGTATAATGTATTACTATCATATTTAAGTTTATAATTAACAATTTGTGGACTGATGTGATGGCCCTTACCTTTAATACCAGTACTCATAAGGCACTGTCTCTCTGAGTTGTAAGGCAAAATTATATACATAGTAAGCTTCAGGACTGCCACTGCTCCATGTTGACACTGTGTCTTAATGTAACTCTCTCACCTATGGTCAAAAAACATTCTCTTTTTTATTAAATTTTTATTTTTATAATATTTGTTACAGTTTATTAACTTTGTATCCCAGCTGTATCCTGCTCCCTCATTCCCTCCCATTCCCACCCTCTCTCTCTCCTCTTCTCCCTAATCCTTTCCAAGTCCACTGATAGGGGAGGACCTCCTCCCTTTTCATCTGACCCTAGCTTATCAAGTATCTTCAGGCCTGGCTGCAAAGTTCTCCTCTATGGCTTGGAAGAACTTCTCCTTCCTTGGGTGGGTGGGTGGAGAAGGCCAAAGAGCCAACCACTGAACAGCTTTATTCATAATAGCCGGAACCTGGAAAAAACCCAGATGTCCATCAAATGAGGAATGGATACAGAAATTGTGGTACTTTTACACAATGGAGTACTACTCAGCAATTAAAAACAAGGAAATCATAAAATTTGCAGGCAAATGGTGAGATCTAGAAAAGATCATTCTGAGTGAGGTATCCCAGAACGAGAAAGACACACACGGTATATATTCACTTATAAGTGAGTACTAGACCTATAAGATAGGATAAACATACTGAAATCTATATACATAAAGAAGATAAACAAGAAAGAACATCCTGGGTAAGATGATCAACCCTCACTTAGAAAGACAAACGGGATGGACATTGTATGTAGGAGAAAACAAGTAAGAAGACAGGAGCCTGCCACTGAGGGCCTCTGAAAGACTCTACCTAGCAGTGTATCAAAGCAGATACTGAGACACAAAACCAAACCTTGGGCAGAGTTCAGGGAATCATATAAAAGATGGGGAAGTTAGTATGACCTGGAGAGGACAGTAGCTCCAAAAGTACCAAATATATCTGGGCACAGGGGTCTTTTGTGAGACTGTATCTTCCACCAAGGACCATGTATGAACCCCTGCTCAGATGCAGCCCATGGTAGCACAGTATCCAAGTGGGTACCCTAGTAAGGAAAATATTTTCCTAAAAGGGGCAAAAACATTGTAAGATCCAGAAGAACAAGAATTTTGCTGTTAGATTTTGTCTCCCTGAATATCACAAGCCACACCCACAAAGTTTCACCCATATGACTGCTTAAACATTAGTTGAAAGAGGATTATAGCAATAGTTATACCAAAGTGGACAGAAAAAAAAAATCATGTGGCTTCAACCTTACACAAAGAACTATAGGTAACTAAGAAATCTTGAAAGCAGAAGATACATAATCTTGCCAAAGAAAGAGCACACTTATTTTGCCAAATTATCAGCCCTTAAATCACACATATGAGTAACATTATATCACATATAAAACATAAGTTGTATTTTTACATTTACGTATATATGCATATATATACACATATAAACATAATGTATATGTGTCTAGAAATATATATATGCATATTTATATGTGTATGCATGTACCTACAAGTAAGAAAAAAGAGGCTGTGGTTTTGCAACAGAGCAAGAGAGAATTATGGGAAGGTTTGTGGCAGGAAAGCAGAAGAACAAATAATATATTATAATCTCAAAATCCTAAAAAACATAATTTTAGAAAAATGTGGTACCATTTGATAGAATCATATGCCAGAAGCTGCTGGCAGAATCAAACAGTATCTGAGTGGATAGTGAGGACTGAAAAAATATAACACAAGGCACAAGGGGTCAGCTTGAGAGGGCTGTCAGTATAAAAAACTTTCCAGATGTCCCTCAATTGAGGAACAGGATACAGAAATTGTGGAACATTTGCACAGTGGAATACTAACTAGCATTTAAAAACAAGGAAATGAAATTTGCAGGCAAATGGTAAGAACTAAAAAAGATCATCCTGAGTGAGGTATCCCAAAAGCAGAAAGACACACATGGTATATACTCACTCATAAGTAGATATGAGACATATAATATAGGATAAACATACTGAAATCTGTACTCCTAAAGAAGCTAAGCAAGATAGAGGACCCTGGGTAAGATGATCAATACTCATTCAGAAAGGTAAACTGGACAGACATTGGAAGAAAGATAAAACAGGGAATAGGGCAAGAGCCTACCCCAGAGGACCTCTAAAAACGCTAGCCAGCAGGGTATCAAAACATACACTGAGACTCATAGCCAAACATTGGGCAGAGTGCAGAAAATCTTTTTTTTTTCTTTTTTCTTTTTTTTTTTTAGCAACAAGAGCCTGTTTTGTTTTTTTCCAGACACAGAAGTTTTCATGTTTTGCAAATATTGCTTGAGAGCAACACTATGTACAATGCCTTCTGTCTATAGCACATAATCAAAGATACATATCCACAGTGCAGTGTTGGCTCAGCCAGGATCCACTTTGCATACATGCTTAAGAATGACTGATCAAACCAGAACTGTTTTGTTTCTATAAGTGGACAGTTTTTTAACAGACAGAACTTAGGTAGTGCACATCTTTCTAAATGGTATCTGCATTGTTTGCAAATAACAGATTCCAGTGCACCAACTTAGGGGTGAATTCACTTTGACCCAGGAACTGGGAGTGGAGTCCCTCAACATGGCTTTAAGTTAGGGAAGAACTGAGGTTATCAGAATATGGAGGTGAGGGGGTCTGCTTTGTTTCCCCAAAACAAAAGTCACAACGAAACCAAGTTACTTCCTTCACAAAACCTAAATGATCAACCCAGTAATGACCAAGTGGCGGAATTAGGATAATTCAGTTTCTGCTTCCATTGTTGAACAGGACACAAAATTGATTGCCTTCAAAGTTAGAGTTTCCCCAGATGTGATACACAAGAGTAGTTACATAAAAGAAAAACCTCAATTTAAAAGCCATTATTATATTTGTGTGTATGTGTGTCAGAGGACAACCTGCTATGTCAGTCCTGGGGACTGAGCTCAGGTCAGGAGGCTTGGTGACAAGCACCTCAATCAGCAGAGCCATCTCAATAGCTCCCAAATCAGTGTCTACCATAAAAGTTACCACACCTCGCACAGCTGTAGCCAGGAAATCTTATGAAGGAAGAGGGAGAGAGAAAGACCTGGAAGGGTCTGGAATGCCACAAGGAGAACAGAACCAAAAAATCTAGGCCTAAGAGACTTTTCTCAGACTGACACTCCAACCAAGGAGCATTCATGGAGATAACCTAGAACCCCTGCTCAGATGTAGCCTAAGGAAGCTCAATCTTCAAATGGGTTCCCCAGTTATGGGAACAGGGACTGTCTCTGACATGAACTTTGCAGCCTGGTTTGTTCTATAGCTCTTTTCTTTAGTCAGAGCAAAGCACCCCAGTATAATGAAGGGATTCATGAAGTAGTCAAATTGCTTACCTCTCCAAGATCACACAAACAAGTTAAAGGAGGTTGGCAAGACATCCTGTTATTCGCAAGGTAAAAGCCTGGATAGAAACATGTTTTTCTGTCAGTATTCAATAACAAAGCAGCCTGACAATCAGCTCTCCACAATCATATTGTAAGGATTTTAGATCACTTACTATATATTGGATAAAGTTGTGAACCCAAATTGACTGGTTATATCTTTGGTATTTTTAATGTATTTCTGGTTGTTCGTATACAGTTTTTCCAATTCCAAGACAGATTATAATAATAGGTTAATGTCTATTATTCAAACACAACATACTAAATAAAAAGTGAAATTTTCCAAGTATATGATTACCACATGTGTTTAATTTTATATATTGAGTTACCAGGGAAGGTGGGTGAGAGTTGTCCAGTCCTGTTTATACTTTGTGTGGCGTGTTGAACTGAAGGTGAATGCATGTGCATGCTTAATAGCAAGGCTGTCAAATGCAGAGCAACAAGACTGTGCCGACTGGAAACTAACATGCCCAAGCTGCTCAAGCTGGCTTGTTTTGAATTCTCTACCAAAATCCCTCATTTAACACAATTGCAACACTTGACAAAAGTAAGCAGAAATGAATCCTTATTTCAGTTCGTTAATTTAAGTGACGGCATCAAAGCCAAAAGATGAGTTGTATAATGTTCACAGGATGTGCAAATGATAATGGTCATGTCTGTTCTTGTACATGTCTCATCAACATAAATTCATTTTAGTTGTCCATGGCTAAAGAATAAAATCAGATAAAATATACTTTGGAGCAATTGCTCATGAACATCAAATAGATACATAGCATAAATTTAAGTAAACAATAGAAACTTGAGATGTCATGATTTTATATTAGAAAAGATTACACTCTTATACAAACAAAACTTAAATCAATTTACCCTAATAAATAATTTTAAAGATATGACATATGATCTATACTGGATTTACCTGTAAAACACTGTGAAGATGAAATGAAATGCCCTGCTTTAAAAACTGTAACTTATTCATCTGAACCTTCAATGTCACACATCTAGGAATGTCCCACTCTTTGTGATTTGTTTTCTTCCTAATAAGATCAGGTCCCACAATACTCTGCATTCTAACATTTCTTGGCGCAAAGCCTTTCTTGAATTGGTATTTTCATTGATTTGGCTTAATTAAGGCTACTGAAATATAAAGGTGAAAAGTTTACTTATAAATGATATTTAAAATTCAGCACAGTTGGCAACTCTTTGAAGCAAATCTCAGAGGCAGCTCTATGTGTCATAAGTCAGCATGCCTGAAAGGAAGATGTTTCATAGATCACAACTCTGCCTTTTGTGTCTGTGATACACCCTATTACCAGGTCCTAGTTGGTTGTCAGTCTAACTTGTCATTCTCACAGAGAAGTCTGGTAGTAAAATATGATTCCCTGGAACACATTATTATTGTACTTTCATTTGTAACTGTTTTCCTATACTTCACTGTAGAGTTAAAAATAAAGAGATAATTTTCTATTTGGAAGTCAGAACACTCATCTTAACTGTCATCTGAATACAAAATAATTCCCTTTGACAAATGCTCGCACTGAGTCAGTGTTCCAAGTCACAAAATGTGTTGCCAGGGGCTGTTTTATTATTTTTTTTCTTCTTCTTTAGTTTGTTGTACCCTGGTAAAACACATTTCTTTCTTACACATTCTCTCTCTCTCATATACTTCCTCTCTCCAGTCTCCATTTCCCATCTTTCCCCTATTTTCATAGTACTTTTGTTTTAAAGTACAAAATAAATATTCTAACAAAAATGACCAAGATTAATGCAAACTGTGCTGTCGATATCTTGAATTTAAGTTACTATAATTTAAACCATTTTAAAACAATTTCATGCCTTAATAATTTGACTTTTTATTTTTCCTTTTGACATATAATTCACATAAAATTTGTGTACATTCCTAATTTATTAACTTGTGTACTTAACATATATATATATATTATGTGCTAATAACCACAGTAATATTAATCAGCATCCCTATCACAATACATAATTATGCCTTTGAGAAAAAAAGGAGAGCACGCTTAGAAAAACATTAGTCTTAATATCTATTCCACCTTTTGTTGAAAATTTTTTCATGAATGAAAAACATCCATGATATGTGAAGGATATGTGAACTGTAATGAATAGATAAAGGTAATCATTTTGATATTATACTAAAAGACAAATGTGTGTTTGGGGGAAATGTTGTGGAATTAGTGCCATTCCAGTCTAGTAGGACACTCAGAAATGAGATTCATGAGATCTAGTGAGAAATTAAGCTGAAGTTGCTGAGAAAAATATCATTAAAAGTTTAAACTGTAAGTATCATAAGCTTATGTGTTTGAATACTTAGTCTCCAATTGTTGGAACTTTCGAAGAAGGATTCGGAGTTTTGGACATATTGGGGGAGGTCTGCCAGTGGTTGAGGTTTCAAATACTATTTTCATCAGGCTTCCTGCCTTCTGCTTATGCCTCCATTAGTGAACTGTCACCTGCCTATCCCATGCTTTGGTGTAACTCTCATGAACTCTGACCCTCTGAAACCATAACTCCTACTGAAATGTTTTCTTTTAAGGGAAAAGAATCTGGCTTTGTTACATACTCTAATTCTAGAAAAGTATAAAAAATATAAATCCCATCAATATATTTGAAATGGTAAGATGTGAAAGAGTCTATGAGGTAAGTAAATGATGTGGGTTTGTTCAAGATCAAAAAAGGTGTTTACACTTTTAACTTATTGGAAGAGTTTCAAGGCAATTACTCTTTGAGTAATTAAAAAAAAAACACAAGGTGACAATCGTTTTCATCATTAGCATTTTTGTATAGTAACTTTGGTCCTGATATCATAACATAAGTATTTTATTGTAGTATTAGAATTAGTTATACTTTGTCTTATATGTAGAAATTCTGTACATATAATAAATACTGATGGAATCCGCTAAATATTTCTGAAGTTAGAATCATGCATGTTGAAGTCCTTTTTATCTATTCTACAAATGTCTCTCTATGAAAGTCACATTTATTTCTCCCAGCTTCTGTACTTATGGTCAAATCATTGCCATCTCCTCCTCTACTGGGTTTTTTACAAAAACAAGTAATTGTGAGATATGCTTGGTATGTCATGAATATGTATCTATTCTTAAGAATTTCAGCGTGTGTCTTTAAGAGTAAAAGATGATTCTTCATAAGTTAATATTAATTTACATCTCAAGAAAAAATTACTTATTTCAGTAATATTTCAAAGAGTATATATCAAATTTTACCCACATGTCCTGCAATTTTCAAGACTGCCATTCAAATTGATTTTGAATCAAGGTTCTAATATCTCTTAGATATCTATTGAACTGCATATATGCTTTTTTAGGTCATGAACTTTTAAAATAAATGACTAGTTGCTAGTCTCAGCTTTGTTCTTTTAATTGATTTTCATGCTCTCTGGTTGCTAATGTGGGTGAATATTCTGTACTTAAGTAGTTGGTAATCTTTCTGCTGAGTTGTCTTTGTTAGAGTTTTATTGCTGTGAATAGACACCATGACAACTCTTATAAAATAAAACATTTCATTGGGGCTGGCTTACAGTTTTATAAGTTTAGTCCGTTATCATCATGGCAGGAAGCATGTCAGCATGCAGGCAGACACCGCGCTGAAGAAGCCGAGAGTTTAGGAGACTGTGTGATCATGTGATATCCCAAAGCCCACGCCAAAAGTGGCACACTTCCTCCAACAAGGCCACATGTCTTAATATTGTCACTTCCTAAAAGCTAAGCATTCAAACACATGAGCTTATATAGGTCATACTTATTCAAGTTACCACAAAGACTGAATATTTGACTCCATGATATTTTTTTCCATTGATAACCCTTGATTAAATTATTCTTTGACATTTGCAAACTGGGAATTTTTCTTATTTCACCATTTGCAACATTTATTATATGATATTCCTCTCCTAGCAAATAAACCTTTTTTTTCTTCCAACTTCCTTTCTGTCACACACACACACACACACACACACACACTCACACATACACACTCACATGCGCACACACACACACAGAGACGCTTCGTGCTCTTTGTGAGTTTCATTGACATGACTGGAATAATTCATTTCTCAAGCAGTTGTAGTTGTTTACAGTGCAGGTAAGATTTAGAGGCAAAGAACACAGTCAGAGTTATAATGTGTCTTCCATGGTAGATTTTAAGTTTAAAGAAGCAGTAGTCAATTGTTTATATCTGCAAGATGCTATCCTACTAATTGTGTTTTCACTATTTGTGTTTATTTTTACATAAAGAAACAGAACTATTAAGCTTCATTTTAAACAAAATTGCACGTATTGAAAATAGCATCAATATGAGGAACTTATTACGAGAGCTAGGATTCTTGAGTGCATTTTTAAATTATATTTCTTTATCTTCAGTTTTTATTAATTACAACTAATCATTTTATATCCCAGCTGTAGCCCCCTCTCTCATCCCTTCCCAATCCCACACTCCATCCCTCATCTCTTCCTACGCCCCTCCCCCACTCCACTGATAGGGGAGGTCCTCCCCTTCCATCTGACTCTTGTCTATCAGGTGTCATCAAGACTGGCTGCATTGTCTTCCTCTGTGGCCTGGTAAGGATGCTCCCCCATCCAGGGAGAGGTGACTAAGAGCCAGCCATTGAGTTCATGTCAGAGACAGTCTCTGTTCCCCTTTCTAGGGTACCCACTTGGGTACTGAGCTGCCATTGGCTATATCTGCTCAGGGGTTCTAGATTATCTCCATGCATGGTCCTGGATTGGAGGATCCATCTCATAAAAGACTTTTGGGCCCAGATTACTTGGTTCTGTGGCTCTCCTTGTCGAGCTCCTGTTCCCTCGAGATCTTTCTATCTCCCCCTTCTTTCACAAGATTCTGTGCATTCTGCCCAAAGTTTGGCTATGAGTCTCAGCATCTGCTTTGATACACTACTAGGTAGAGTCTTTCGGGGGCCCTCTGTGGTAGGATCCTGTCCTGTTCCATGTTTTCTCCCTCTTTCAATGTCTTTCCCATTTGCCTTTCTGAGTGAGGACTCATCGTCTTACCCAAGGTCCTCCTTCATGTTTAGCTTCTTTGGGTGTATAGAGTTTAGTATATTTGTCCTAAGTTATAGGTATAGTATCCAATTATAATTGAGTATATACTGTATGTGCCTTTTGCTTCTGGGATACATCACTCCAGATGATCTTTTCTAGATATCACCATTTGCCTGCAAATTTCATGATTTCCCTGTTTTTAATTGCTGAGTAGTATTCCATTGTGTAAATTTATCACAATTTCTGGAATTTATCCATCTGGATATATCTGGGTTTTTCTAGGTTCTGGCTATAACGAATGAAGCTGCTATCAACATGATTGAGTAAATGTCCTTTTTGTGTAATTGAGCATATTTTGGATATGTGCCTAGGAGTGGTATAGCTGGATCTTGAGGAAGCACTATTCCTAATTGTCTGAGAAAGCGACAGATTGATTTTCAAAGTGGTTGTACAAGTTTACACTCCCAGCAGCAATAGAAGAGGGCCCCCCTTTCTCCACATCCTCTCTAGGATGTATTGTCACTTGAGTTTCTGTTCTTAGCCATTCTAATAGTTGTAGGGTCGTTTTGATTTTCATTTCCTTGATGACTAAAGATGTTGAGCATTTCTTTAAGTGTTTCTCTGCCATTCTGTATTCTTCTAGGAAGAATTCTCTGTTTAGCTCTGTACCCCATTTTTTAATTGATTAACTTGATTTGTTGCTGTTTAACTCCTTGAGTTTTTTTATATATTCTGGATGTTAGCCCTCTGTCAGGTATAGGGCCGGTGAAGATTCTTTCCCAGTCTGAAGGCTGTTGTTTTGCTCAGATGACAGTGTCCTTTGCTTTACAGAAGCTTTTCAGTTTCATGAGGTCCCATTTATTGATTGTTGATGTTAAAGCCTGTAGTGTTGGTGTTCTGTTCAGGAACTTGTCTCCTGTGCCAATGAGTTCAATCAGGGACAGAATATAGTAGATTAAAGATGGCCAGCAGTTTAGATTGAGCAATGAAGAGGGGTAGGAGGAAGGGCTGATAAGAGACAAAGAAAAGAGAAGGGGCGAAGGTGAAGAGGAAGGGAAAGAAAAAGAAGACAAGAAGGAGGCAAAGGAGAAGAAGCTTGGCTGAAATGAGAGGTTGGGAGAAAGGAACTAAATGAGCTGGAGAAACTTAGACTAGGGGCAGGGTGAGAAGAGCTGAGGAGAGCTACAGTTAGTGGCAGAGCTCGAGGCCAGCCTATCCTCTGCTGTGCTAACAGTAACTATAGATAACCATTTCCAGCATTGCTTTTTACTTGACACTTACTATAGGTTAAGCCTATTCTATATAAATTCAAATATGGGACCTGTGTAGTATACTTTTCTAGTTTGGAAAATATTGGGTTTGTGGAATGATTTAAAATAAAGTTTTATAATTTACTATAAAAAATTTGTACTTTCCCACATATCTACAATAA
Source organism: Pachyuromys duprasi (assembly GCA_028658305.1). Lineage (NCBI taxonomy): Eukaryota > Metazoa > Chordata > Mammalia > Rodentia > Muridae > Pachyuromys > Pachyuromys duprasi. The sequence continues at coordinate 40,760,619 of CM053748.1, read as the reverse complement.
AAACTATACCTTGGAACAGTTGTTTCTTCAGTTTATACAGTCAAGAGGTAATATTACATGCTAACCTGAATAAAAATAGCCTACTCAAACCTATAGTAAACCTTACAATATCTCTACCTGTAGTTAACAATATTCTATTTTCTCAGTGCAAAATAAAAAATCAATCACTGAATTAATTCAGAGATGATAGAAGGAAATTTATAACTCAGACTGTGTGTTTTTGTCTTTGGGTGCATATCCTACATATATATTCATCACCAACAAACAAAATTACTCTTTTTAAATGCTTGTATAATACATCAATGCATATATATATTTACACTCACACATAGTACATATTTATAGCATATATGTATATACATATACACATGTTTAGTTATATAATTCTTATTCAATGTATATTAAGGTTAATTCTATGTGTCAGATATTATGAATAATGGCTTTAATACATGTGAAAATATACTAATCTCTTTAGCATTCTGATTTTATTTCCTTCAGATATATGTTCAGTAATATAATTTGATCCTAGCAACCTGTATGCATAAACTAAAGCATCATCATGGATACCTCAAATATATACAGCTTTGCATCAATCAAAATAACACAAATTGCTAAGTGCTTAAAATAACAAGGTATTAAGAAGTTTAAAAATGTTCTATTACAATAAATATTACCAGGTATGATATGATAAAGTTGCAATATTTTTTACTCATGTTCTGGTGGTAAACCTAATGGGATTTAAGGTCCACTCAGCAGGATGTATATCATGCCTGGTACTGAAAACCTAGTCAACTGCCTGGAGCTAGTGAGATGCAGACACTTTAGAAGATAACCTGTTACTACCATGGCTAAACCAGCATAATTCCTAACTGTATTATAAATACTTATCCTTATACTAACAGGTAAGTGTAGATCTCACCCCTCATGAATTGGCTTTGTAGCAGATAAAAACTCTACAGGAATCCAATACTTGTTAAAATGCAGAAAACAACGGACAATGGGTTTTCAGGCCCTTTCTGCAACACAACTACTCATCTGTGGCTCATGCAATAGAGAAAAGAGGATAATAAGATTGCAAGAGATAGAGAACCAGAACTCAGCTGAAAGATTGTATCCTAGGAATTGTTGTGCCCGATTCACGAGACCCCAAAAGACCACCACCAAGAGTCGAATCCATTACAGAACAGGTGAGGATCTTTTTATTACAAGCTACAGCTTGGGGTCACATATCCTCATTGCCAAAGCAGTGAAAGCTGAGAGTTTCATGCTCAGGTTAATTGGGTGATTTAAAGATTCCAGTCCTTCCCAGGCACCCAAGGGGGGGGGGGGTCGGTGGGGGATTCCTGCCTGGCAAACATCTATTGGTCGAAACACAAATGAGGATGTTGCATTTTTAATTGATTGGCTATAGGAAGGCCCCCAAACCATTAATGGTCTGGCTTCGCTTCCTAGGGGTTTGGGGCAGTTTCCTAGCAACTGTATCTCTACTGGGTAGGAAAGACTGCAGTAAAGCTAGTTATTTCCCTCAGAGCATAGGGACTACTTCTTCCCACAGGTGGCTGGGCATGTCTCCACCTAGCTGGCCTTAGTCAGGCTTGTGCTTTAAACTTTAAAATAATAGCCACTGGCTTTTAGTCATTTGGTCTCTCAGAATAACAATTTCCTGCACATATAAGTCCTAAACAATATGGTTACCAAAACAAAACTTGAACAATGACAATATCATTAGATATGCTAATATAGAGGAGTATGGATCTCAAGAGCCCTACCTCCAAATGAAGAGGTTCAGGCAATTAAGTTATACTGAGAGAAGGAGAATAGTCAGTGTTCCCCAAGAATAATCCCTCTAACAGATTATCCAATATTAACTAGATACAAATAATAAATAAAGCAACAATAAACAGACTCACCAGCATAGATACAAATGTATAAATTTGTATGTATGTTTGTGTCTATGTATGTGCCAGGATATATATATGAAAAATAAATATTATGAAAATAGAGTATAGACAAGTATATCATGAGTATTTATATACAATTAAGTGTGTATTTGTACAAAGGACAACATAGTCAAACATATAGTATTACTATTATTTACTATTACTGTTATATACACAAATAGTTAACATGGCATAAATAAACTCTGAAGTCCTATACAATAAACTATTATAGCAAGTAAAAAAATTACTTCGGTTGTATATATTTTCTTCATTATTTTTCTATACTGTGACAACATGCCATGACCAAGGAAACATATTTATCATGTTTATCTCAGGATTTATCTTTATTTGTGAGGAGATTTTAAAATATTTTGTTTTCTATACATTATTGACATATACAAAGTATATGTTTCTCTTTTCAATACTGTATTTACACAATTTGCTAATTTCACTCACTCACATATTTTTCTGAAGGTTGTGGTGTTTTCCCACCTACTATTTTCTCAGTCATATACAATATCACTTCAAAAATCTACCTACTTAAATAACTGAATATTCATTTTTTCCATCTTGCTTTTTGGAATGTTTCTATGCTTCTAATAAAATATTACATAGAAAATATGCCATAAACATTTTAAAATCCTTTGTAGATCAGGGGAAATTTTAAATTGCATTTTGGGTAGATTTCTTGTATTATTGGATCTTAAGAAATGTGGTGGTTTGGTTAAGAATTGTCCCTTCAAGCTGTTTGTGATGGCCCATGACTTTAGTCCCAGCACTCTTTGTCTCTATTATATTTCTTAAGTAATTTATTTATTTTTATATTAATCACAGGTTATGTACTTTGTATCCCAGCTGTAGCCCCCTCCCTCATTACCTCCCACTCTCCCCATCCTTCCCTCATTTTCTCCCTGCCCCCCTCCAAGTCCACTGATAGGGGAAGACCTCCCCACCATTCCATCTAACCCCAGCTTATCATGTCTCTTCAGGGCTGGCTGCAATATCCTCCTCTGGGATCTAGCTAGGCTGCTCCTCCCTTGGAGGGCAAGGGTAGAGGGAGGGTCAGCCATTGAGTTCATGACAGAAGTAGTCCCTATTGCCCTTACTAGGGTACCCAGTTGGATACTGAGCTACCATGGGCCACATCTGAGCCAGGTGTTCTAGGTTATATCCACACATGGTCCTTGGTTGGACAAACAGTCTCATAAAAGACCTCTGTGCCCTGATCTATTTGGTGTTTGTGGAGCTCTTGTTCTCACCAAGTCTTACTAACTCCCCCCATTTTTTATATTATTCCCTGCCCTCTGCTGAAGGCTTGGTTGTGAGTCTTAATATCTGCTTTGATATATTGCTAGTCAGGGTCTTTCAGAGGCCCTCTGTGGTGGGCTCCTGTCTTCTTGCTTGTTTTCTCCTACATTCAATGTCCATCCCATTTGTCCATCTAAGCGAGGATTGGTCATCCCACCCTGGGTCATCAAAACAAAAGGACAGCCCACAGACTGGGAAAGGATCTTAACCAATCCTACATCTGACAGAGGGCTAATTTCCAGCATATATAAAGAACTCAAGAAGTTAAAAAGCAACAAATCAAGTAATCCAATTAAAAAATGGGGT
>CM053748.1:40734513-40749995 GCA_028658305.1 Pachyuromys duprasi | reverse complement strand
ATTTGTTTATATATAATCAAGGAGCTGTTTGTGCTTCAAGGCTGAACTTCAGACTGGAACTGTCAATCTCTTGTGTCAGGAGTATTCTTCAAGAAGATCAGGGAGTTCCAGTGGTTTGTTAGTGTGTATTGTTGTCTCAGTTGAACTCTGTTGTGGGCTCTGTGTGCCCGGCTTCATGCTCTGTGCTGGAAGCTGTGAGCACTGCAGGGTGGTCACCCTTCTGGTCTGGAGACTTTGCTCCTCACTCTGTGCTAGATACTGAGTGTCCCAGTTTGAGATGTTAGCTGGGGGCTCTGTGCTCTGCTCTGGGCTTGCTGCTAAGGGCTCTGCCCTGGACTGGAGACTTGGTGCCCCCTTCTGGGCTAGGGTCTGTTCACCATGGTCTGAGATGATATTTGGGGCACACACAGTGGGCCTGGATTGGTTGCAGGAGTTGCCGAGCAGTGTGCATCCGCTGTATGCAGGCCTGTCTGAAATGGTGCCCAAGGCCTTCTCAGACCAGCCTGTGGACACACACAGGGACTGAGGTGGTCACTGGTGGACCCGAGCAGTGTGCACCCGCAGTGTGCAGGCTGGTCAAAACTGTCTCCTAGGTCATCTCAGTCTGAGGTGTTTCCAGCAGACGTGGTTGGTGTGCACTTGCCGTATGCCCACCAGTTGAAGCAGAACCCGGGTCCTTCCCAGACTGGCCCGTGGGCACACACACACACACACACACACGGACTGAGGTGGTCTCTGGTGGACCCGAGCAGTGTGCGCCCGCAGTGTGCAGGCCAGTCAAAACGGTCTCCTATGCCCTCTCAGTCTGGTTCGTGTCCCCCCCCACACACACACACACATACACACAAGGACTGAGGTGGATTCCGGCGGGTGGACCGGTGTGCGCCTGCCATATGCCTGCTGGTTGAAACAGAACCCGGGTCTTTCTCAGACTGTCCCATGGACTCACACACCGACTGAAGTGGTTATTGGCATACCCAAGCAGTGTGAGCCCGCAGTGTGCAGGTCAGTCAAAACGGTACCCAGGTCCTCCTCCGTCTGCCCCAGAGACTGTGAGACCCAGTCTGGTATTGTGGCTGCCGGTGCCCAGCGCGGCTGCTCGTTCAGATCAGAGCTGTGTGCCACCTGTCACCTGGAGATTTTTCCAGGGAATACCTGGGTGTCTCTAGGATTTTCCCACTTGATTTCCTTGCCGTAGGAGTTCGGCTTACCTGGCAATCACAAATGCTGGTGTTTTAGGTCTCAGAGTTCAGTCTCCTGGTCGCTGCATTGTTTCTGCTGTCCTACTTCTCAGACACAGTGTCCTCTCCTGGCAGCCATCTTGTATCTCCATCCTCTCCCTTTCTTGAAGACACCTTTTTTCCCTACTAGTTCCCCTTCCATGTCTTATTTTTGTATGCAGTATTGTGAAGGTCACCATAGATATTGTGTTCACACTTACATTGTCCTTGTAATAGCTTGGTAAAAAATTAGTCTTAAACAGATAAAATAGATTCCAAATAAAACTGTTTGACAGTGAGTAAATAACACCATGTTTTCCTGTAGAGCTATATATGTTAATGTTATCCACATATTTGTTTCATGATATAATAACTTATCATAAACACATACTTATAATACTTAATGCATAAATAAACATATTCATGTACACAGATATATTACATATATACATATATACACAACATATAACCACGTACACATATACTATACATAATAGTATTGTATAGGATTATATGTACACATATATGTAAAATCAGTGACTTAAAGTCATTCGGTGGTTTCTCGTTATTATTATTGCTTCATTGATTTTTCCTGAGATATGATCTAAGCCCATGCCCAAACTCAAGATATCACTGCTTCCATCTTGTCAGTACTAAAATCCCAGGTTTGCTCTACCATACTCAACTTTTATAGCCTTTAAAATGAAACAAATATATTTCATAATACTTTTTCTTTATTTGTCTCATCATATAAAAATGTTTGCAAATAATTTTAGATCAATAGTAGTGCTATGCATATATTATTTCCACACGACTTGAATATTAGTTAAGTGTTTTATTTGTTGTTTCAAAATTCACATTTGTGTTCTAAAAGCTAAAGCTGGTGGTCTATAGAAGTAACTTTCTAATTTGTATTGCAGAAAAGCAGTTTCAAAAGTTCATTGACGGATGGATTGGTAAATACAATTTTTGGAACTCTAAATAAATACCCCTATAAAATATAATGTTATTTGATATCCAAAAGAGGATATCTTAGTATTAGTGATATCATCTCTGAACCTGGAAGACATTATTTATGTTAAGTGAGTAAACAAACAACACCACCGTACACAAACACCCCATGATCTTACTGTAAAAGCAAAAACACAAATTAAGAAATAACAAACCCAACACATGGAAACAGAATAGAACAAGGTGTGAAGGTTGGCAGGAGAAGAAATAATTCTGTAGACATGAACTTCAAGAGACACGGAATGAAAAAGTGATATAGCTAATATCTAGTCAATGTCTAAAGATAGTTACATATCATACTGTAGAGGAATATTATTCCAGCAACATGGCTCCTCTGATCACATCTTAAGACCTTCTAAGTTTGTGTGACGAGACGGAATGCAGATACTTCCTCAGTGCACAAGATTAATCCCTCTGGCTAGAAACCAGTAGTAAATACCTTTAATCTCAAACAAAGACATCTAATTGAGAGGCAGACAAATTAATGAATCAGAGAAAGATTTGACAAAATGAGTCAGAGATAGAATAAACCCAACTCTCAGAGAGAAGCTATTTAAGAGCAGTGAGAGTAGGTTCAGTCAGTTAAAATCAGTACAGCTGAGTTCAGTGCAGTGAATTGGGAATCAGTGTGTGCAGGCAGTGGAGTTGAGTTTGTTCTTGAGTACATCAGCAGAGGCAGTTTTATACACAGGTTGCAGATGAAGACAGAATAAGCCAGAGATTTAAAAGGAGCCAGAAGGTTAGAGCATATTTCCAAAGTTAGTATGAAGGCAAGCAAAGCAATTCAGTGAGAATCCGAGAGAAGCTGGTTCAAATCAGCCATCTTGGAGAGGAGTTTGGGACAGAATGGCTGAGATGGACTAGGCAAGGATAGGTCAGAGGGAGCTATACAGGGTGACTTTATTCAGCAGTAAGTCTCAGAGGCTAAAAACATTCTAGGCCTAGGTTAGTGGATAGAGTATGGAAGCAAAAGCTTTCAAGGTTGGGGTTTGCAGATGATTAGATTTTACAGAGACTAGAAGCTTCCAGGCCTAGCCCTAGGATGGCTAGAACAGAGAAAGAAAGGCTCTGGGCTCATCCCAAAATGTGTATTTGCACAACCTGAGCATGGCTCTCATATCATCCCTTTCTAAGATAATATAAAACAACATTTACACCACAGTATAGCAACTATGTTTTTTAAGATGATGTGCAGAATACCGGGTGCCTACTAAGAGATTACAGGAGAGGTGTTCATCCAAGTGGGTTTCCCTAATAAGGGGAACAGGAACTATTTCTGACAGGAACTCAATGGCTGGCTCTTTGAAATCCCCTTCCCCCGAGGGAGGAACAGTCTTGATAGGTCACAGAGGAGGACATGGCAGCCAGTGCTGAAGATAACTGATAAGCTAGGGTCAGTTGGAAGGGAAGGAGGTCCTCCCTTATCAATGGACTTTGAAAGGGGCAGGGAGGGGATGAGAGAGGGAGGGTAGGATTTGGAGGGAATAAAAGAGGGGTCTATGACTGGGATGCAAAGTAAATAATGTGTGATTAATATAAAAAAATTAGTACAAAAAGTTTTGAAAAAATATGTTGATTAGATTGACTTAATCATTCCACACTTTATAGGTAAGAAAACACCACTTTAGACTCCATTAATTCATGGAATTATAATAAAATCTTGAGATAATAAGGACTAAATTACTTATGTTGATTACTTAACCCTAATAAATATTTTCATAATGGCTACTAATTGAAATGAAATCAAGTTGTAAAAACATATGAAGCCAAAACCATTCAATGGAAAGAAGACAGCATCTTCAACAAATGGTGCTGGTCCAACTGGATGTCTACATGCAGAAAATGAAAATAGATCCATATTTATCACCCTGCACAAAACTAAAGTCCAAGTGGATCAAAGACCTCAATATAAAACCAGTCACACTGAATTGGTTGGAAGAAAAAGTGGGGAAGAGCCTAGAACTCATTGGCACAGGAGACAACTTCCTGAACAGAACACCAACAGCACAGGCTCTAAGAGCAATAATCAATAAATGGGACCTCATGAAACTGAAAAGCTTCTGTGAAGCAAAAGACACTGTCATCAAAACAAAACAGCCTACAGACTGGGAAAGGATCTTCACCAACTCTGTATCTAGCAGAGGGCTGATATCCAGAATGTATAAAAAACTCAGAAGTTAAAAAGCAATAAATCAAGCAATCCAACTAAACAATGGGGTATGGAGCTAAACAAAGAATTCTCTGTAGAGAAATATAGAATGGCAAAGAAACACTTAATGAGATGCTCAATGTCCTTAGCTGTCAGAGAGACCCTGACATTTCACCTTACACCCAGCAGAATGGCTAAGATAAAAACCCCAAGGGATTCACTTAGATGGACAAATGGGATGGACATTGACTGTAGGAGAAACAAGCAGCAGTACAGGAGCATACCAAAGAGGGCCTCTGAAAGACTCTACGTAGCAATGTATCAAAGCAGATATTAAGACTCATAACCAAGCCTTTGGCAGAGGGCAGGGAATAATATGAAAAAAGGGGGAGCTCCAAAAGACCAAACAGATCAGGGCACAGGGGTCTTTTATGATACTGTTTCTCCAACCAAGGACGATATATGGATATAACCTAGGACCCCTGCTCAGATGTGGCCCATGGTAGCTCAGTATCCAACTGGGTATCCTAGTAAGGGGAACAGGGACTATTTCTGTCATGAACTCAATGGCTGGCTCTTTGACCCTCCCCCAACATGCACACACACAGACACCCTGGAGGAACAGCCTAGCTAGATCCCAGAAGAGGATATTGCAGCCAGCCCTGAAGAGATATGATAAGCTAGGGTCAGATGGAAGGGGAAGAGGTCCTCCTCCAACAGTGGACTTGGAGGGGGGCAGGGAGGAGATGAGGAAGGGATGTGGATAATGGGAGGGAATAAGAGAGGGGGCTATGATTGGGATACAAAGTATATAACCTGTGATTAATATAAAAATAAATAAATTACATTTAAAAACTAAAATAAAATATCTAAAAAAGATAATATTTTGAACAAACAATGACAGTAAATGAACTTACATGTGCATTACTGCAAAGGAAAATAAAAATTGGTAATAATTTTCTACATAAAAAAACCCAAGTGACAACACATGCTGGGGAGGATGTGGAGAAAGGGGAATCCTTCGCCATTGTTGGTGGGAATGTAAACTTGTACAACCACTTTGGAAATCAATCTGGCACTTTCTCAAACCATCAGGAATACTGCTTCCTCAAGATCCAGCTATACCACTCCTAGGCATATATCCAAAAGATGCTCAAGTGCACAAGGACATTTGCTCAACCATGTTTGTAACAGCTTTATTTGTAAAGCCAGAACCTGGAAACAAGCTAGATGTCCATCAACAGAGGAATGGATACAGTATTTGTGGTACTTTTACACAATGGAATACTACTCAGAAATTAAAAACAAAGAAATCATGAAATTTGCATACAAATGGTGGGACCTAAAAAAGAGTGAGGTATCACAGGAGCAAAAAGAAACACATGGTATATACTCACTTATAAGTGGGTTCTAGACCTATAAGATAGGATAAACATACTAAAATCTATACACCCAAAGAAGATAAATAAGAAAGAGGACCTGGGGTAAGGTGATCAATCCTCACATAGGAAGACAAATGGGATGGACATTGGATGTAGGAGAAAACAAGTAGCAGGACAAGAGCCTACCACAAAAGGCCTCAGAAAGACTCTACTTAGCAGTGTATCAAAGCAGATGCTGAGACTAATAACCAAACATTAGGCAGAGTGCAGGGAATAATATGAAGGAAGGGGGTGTTAGTATGACCTAGAGGGGACAGGAGCTCCATAAGGACCAAATATATCAGGGCACAGTAGTCTTCTATGAGACTGTTTCTCCAACAAAGGACCATGCATGAAGATAACCTAAAACCCATGCTCGGATGTAGCCCATAATAGCTCAGTATCTAAGTGGGTTCCCTAAAACAGGAGCAAGGATTATTTCTGGCATGAACTCAGTGACTGGTTCCTTGATCTCCCCCTCCCCCCTGAGAGAGGAGCAGCCTTGCTAGGCCACAGAAGAGGACATTGCAGCCAGTCCTGAAGATACCTGATAGGCTAGGTTCAGATGGAAGGGGAGGAGGACCTCCCCTATCAGTGGACTTGGAAGAGGGCAGGGAGGAGATGAAGGAGGGAAGGTGGGATTGGAGGGAAAGAGGGAGGAGGCTATGGCTGGGATATAAGTGAATGACCTGTGATTAAAATAAAATAAAATAAAATTGTGAAATAAGGTTAAGAAAGTTTTAAATTGAAACAAAAATTTCTGTAAAGTATGGTAGAATTTAACCGTTTTTATAAATCCTGTAATGCACGTGATGATTAAGAACAAGAAGGATAATGTGTTTGTAACTCCCAAGGTTGCATTACTAAGAGGTAGGAACTGGTAAGAATTTAAAGCTATATAGAGAGAGATGTATACTTGTTTTATATTAGAAATCTCCCAAAACAAGCTGACATATTATTCCTGCTATTTATGTGGGCCTGGAGCTAATGTTATAACACCATTTTCATTCCAGGACTCCACCTCCAGAAAGCTAACTTTATAAGGGTCTTATAGCAAATATTTTAAAATTTGCAGTTTCTAGCATATTTTGTGGCTATTCAAATCCATGGCTGCAACTTGGAAGTAGCCATAAACACTGTGATAAGCCTTCATTCAAATAAAATTTTATTTACACAGAGAGAACAATATGTTACATATGGATATCATATTTCCCTTTACAGGACATTGCTATAATCACAGTAAGAAAATACTAGCTTAAACAGAGGGCACCAGCTAGATACGTGGGAATTACTCCTGATGACAAACTACTTTAATATTTCATTATTATATATGTCAAAGCGATATATCTTTTATAAGTGAGAGATGACCATGGGAATCCAGAGCTATGGATTGCTTACTGGGCAATTTGCTTATTCCATAAGTATGAGTTTCTTTCAGAACTCATCTAAAACCAGGAACATGTGTCTATATGCCTAGTGCTCCTAAAGCAAGATGGGGACAGACACTGGCTATTTATTAAAAATTAGTGATCTAGGACAACAATAAAGGCATCCCGTTTCTTTTTTTTTCCCAGGGTCCATTTTATTATTGACACATCTACATACTGATGTTTGTTTTACCTCATATGGTATGAAGGCAGATAATGGTGATATTTTCATGGACATGGACATATACTGATATCAAAATGATCATGATGTATAGAGTAAATATCTACAGCCTTTTTTGTTTTAATCATACCCTGGAAAAGTAGTTCAAAGATGGTTTCAAATGTGATAAATCAGATCTTCAAGGAAGATGTGGGGGCTTTTGTTGTTGTTGTCTTTGATTCATGGTACCGGGTGTGGGATTTAGGTCATCACAAGTGCTAGGAACATTTTCTTGGGTGCATGTTTAAAATGCCAACTTATAGATGGGTCTTGAGGTAGAACTATTCTCAATTTTCTGAGAAAGCACCAGATTGATTTCCAGAGAGGTTTTACAAGTTTGCACTCCCACCAGCAATGGAGGAGTCTCCACACCTCTCCAGCATGTGTTGACACTTAAGGCATGCTGTTTCAATGGAGGCGAAAAAGTAAGGAGGTTCCCATAGCCAAAATTTTCTCTGAACATCACAATTGCCCATGCAGTTATTCATTTACTTTCTCCTAATCCTTCTCTCTATCTCTCACTCTCTTTCATACACACACACACACACACACACACACATATAAATGAATGGGAATCAAAAACATGTTCTCCAAAGTCACTAAGAACTTTAAGAGAGCTCTCACTAACCTTGATATAACCATAAAAACTTGAAACCTCCAATCTCATGGAATGCACTCTCTTGAATTGTATCTTTTCTTTTAGTTCATAAAACAGCGAGTTTTCTTCTTCTTCTTCTTCTTCTTCTTCTTCTTCTTCTTCTTCTTCTTCTTCTTCTTCTTCGTTAGGGAGTTTCATTAGCTTTCACAGGGATCATCATTACTGCATACTATATATGTTAAATATTGTCCTCACTTTCTAAATCATATTTCATGACATATTTACTTGAACTTATTTGAATTATCAACACAAATTTATTTCATAAGTTTTCAACACTGCGAAGGCTTCTCTTCTTAAACTGTGCTGATTATTTCTCTTGACAATGGATAGTGGAGCAGGTGATTTTTCCACTCTCAAATTCACTCCTGGTGGCTCATATTCTGAGCCTTGAGAATGCAAAACTTCATTACGCACATGGATTTGGGGAGAAGGGTGAGGGAGGTCTGACTGGCTTGTGAGGCAGGCCCTGTGCACAAAGAAGTGGACGAGGAAGAGATTGCTGCATGGTGGGAAAGGGGTCAAACAATTTTCTCACCTATAGAGAAGAATGTGAATGCAGGGGTCTTCTTAGAACACCCAAGATGTTCTTTCTTATACTTAATCTATTTTATTGGTGATTCTATTGAGCTTTATTTTATTTGACTTATTATATTAACGATAACTTTAACCCTAGCCCTGCACTTGATCAAGATGGATATATTTTCCACTTTCAAAATAGTATGTAAAATAATATATACATGTAATGTATTTTTAATATTCATGTAATATAACGTCGAATCTATTTTAATTTCCTGTGTGATGATTAAGAGTATAATAAGCTGTTAAGAGTTTAGAACACAGGAAGAAATTCACAAATTTTGAAATGTGGAAAAATACCAAAAGATAGTACCTTGTAAAAAATCAGAATCATGGATTTAATTTACAGGAGTTAAGAGAAATCGGGAGAAGCTATGCTGGAGAACACAACTATGGCTCATTGACAGAAAACTTGTTTGACACTCAGTGTAGAGGAAAAACACAGCTCAGAAAATAACTGTACTCCATTGATGCCAACGTTGTTTTTGTCTTGTTTTTCAAAAGTTGCTTGCACATCTATGCAAAATAATACCCCCGGTGGATAACTCACTGTTATTTATTTTCCTATAATGAGAAGTGAACATCCAGATGACTTCCAGTGGTCTCTCTTTTCCCCAGGTGAAAATGTCACTCAGAGCAAAGTACTGGGGTTTTCATACCTGTACAGAAATCACACTATCTCCCACTTGTTTGTAGACATGCAATAAGTACTATATCCGGTGACAACGACTAATAGAAATAGAAAAACTCAGTCTGACCCCAGTTCTTCCGTCACTTCATGGCACCACTAAACCAACAAAAAACCAGCACTGCCTATTAGAACAGCATCACATGATTGATTATTGGGCCATGTCACCAGAGTGATATGCAGTTGCATGGATGATTGGCTGCTGAAAACCATAGTGGATGTAATATCTTTGTAATGTTATGGTGCTGATGACTTGAGGGGATACATTATTAAAGTAATGCCCTGATGATGACTTCCTTCTGAAATACATCATTAATCTGATGTCACTGCTGAGATGTACCAGGGTAATTTATAATACACAAAGTGAAAGGTGACAGCAAAAGTTTCCTTCTCAGTAATCACTTAAAGTATTTGCTTTTAAAAACTTTATTCTAAGTACTCAGGAGAAGGCCTGGTGACTTAAGATTATTTAAGAATGAAGGTGATTTATTGACATCATAGGACAGGTAAAATGTGAATATTCCGAGGAGCATTTAAGGTTTTCCTAGAGAAGAATACAAGCAACTGCCTTTGCTGTCATTTTTGGCTTAATTAAAGAGATTATTTCATTAAACATGGGCACAATTTATAACTTGTGGCAAATACCCTAACTTTAAAAGCATTTCGACATATTTTAATGCTTGTTTTTACATGTTACTTAATAAAATTGTTGAGGAAAAAAATTCTGAAGCTTTTTATGTAATTGAGCACTCAGATATTAAAATCTATTCATCTCCTGTAACTTTCCACAGCGTGATGGAAGGAGCAGCGAGTAGGTCAACATTCAAAGATCTAATTACTCTTCTGTCAATCATAAAGCATCATTCTAACCCACATACTCACTCCTTTTTATTTTTATTAATTTTTATATTAATCACAAGTTATTCACTTTGTATCCCAGCCATAGCCCCCTCCCTCATTCCCTCCCAACCCCACCCTCTCTCTCTCCCTCATCTCCTCTCTGCCCCTTTCTAAGTCCACTGCTGGGGGTGGTCCTCCTCCCCTTCCATCTGACCCTAGTTTATCAGGAATCTCCAGGACTGGCTGCCATGTCCTCTTCTGTGACCTAGGAAGACTGTTCCTCCCTCTGGAGGGGGTAGGAAAGGAGCCAGTCATTGAGTTCATGTCAGAAATAGTTCCTTAGCTTTCTCATTATTTATTTAATCATTTTGCACTTTTTATTGATTAAGGAATTTATTTATTTTCCACCTTGATCCTAGCACCTTCATTTCCTCCCCTCAGTCCTTTCTTCTCAACTCACCTCCCTGCTCTCCAATAATACTGGCTCGCCTTTTCTGGGGAGAAGGGGAGGCCTCCCATAGATATTAACCAGCTTTGGCATATCAAGTTGCAGTAAGATTAGGAGCATCTTCTTCTGTTGAGGCTGGACAAGGCAGCCCGATTAGGGAAAAGGGATCCAGGAGCAGGTAATGCAGTCCTTGACAGCTCCTGCTCCTACTCTAAGAGTACCACAGGGTCAGGCTGCTCCCCCCAAGGGAGAGGTGATCAAAGAGCCAGACACTGAGTTCATATCAGAGACAGCCCGTGCTCCCCTTACTAGGAAGCCCATTTGAAGACTCAGCTACCATGGGCTATATCAGAGCAAGGAGTCTAGGTTATCTCCATGTATGGCCCTTGGTTCGAGTATCAGTCTTCACAAAAACCCCTAGACCCAGAATTTTGGTTCTGTTGGTCTCCTTGTGGAACTACTGTCAACTACAGGTCTTTCTGTCTCCCCCTTCTTTCATAAGATGCCCTGCACTCTGCCTCTCAGCATCTGCTTTGATACCCTCCTTGGTAGACTTTTCAGAGGCCCTCTGTGGTAGGCTCCTATCCTGTCCCTGTTTTAGGCCACATAAGAAGACAATGCAGCCTGTCCTGATGAGACCTGATAGGCTAGGGACAGATGGAAGGAGAGAAGGACCTCCCCAGTGGACTTGGAAAGAGGCATGGGAGGAGAAGAAGGAAGAAGGGTGGGATTGGGAGGGGAGAAGGAGGGGCCACAGCTGGGTTACAAAGTGAACAAATTGTAGCAATTAAAAAATAAAAAAGAGTCCCACATGAAGACCCAGCTACAAAAGTGTTACATATATGCAGACAGCCTAGTCCATCCTATTCGTGTTCTCTGGTGGGCAGATCAGTCTTTATGAGTCTCTGTGGGCCCAGGGTAGTTGATTCTGTAGGTTTTCTTGTAATGTTCTTGACCTCTCTGGCTTCTGCAATCCTTTCTCCCCATCTTTAATAAGATTCCCCAAGCTCCACTTGGGAAATGTGAGTCTCTGCATCAGTTTCTATCAGTTGCCTGGTGAAGCCTCTCTGATGACATTTATTCTAAGCTCCTGTCTGCAAGTAAAACAAATATTATTAATAATATCATGGATGGGCTCCCTTTCATGGGATAAGTCTTAAGCTGAGCCAGTCTTTGGTTGTCCCTTCCCTCAGATTCTGCTCGGTCTTTATTCATGCTCATCTTGTAGGAAGGACAAATTGTGTGTCTGAGAGTTTGTGGCTTGGTTGGTGTCTCAATCCCTCTATTTAACTTGCCTAGTTATAGGAGATGGCCTGTTTAAGTTTCAAATGCTCCATTGCTAGCAGTATTATCTAGAATTACCGTGATAGATTCTTGGAAGTTTCTATTGTCCTAGATTCTTTAGATATCTTGATGTAACTTTAACCAAGCAAGTGAAAGACTTATATTACAAGAACTTCAAATCTTTGAAGAAAGAAATTAAAGAGGATTTCAGAAACTGGAAAGATCTCCCAAGCTCATGGATCTGTAGGATTAACATAGTAAAAAATGACCATCATACCAAAAGCAGTCTATGGATTCAGTGCAATTTCTATCAAAATTCCAACAAAATTATATACAGACCAAGAAAGAACAATACTCAACTTCATATGGAAGAACACAATACTCGTGATAGCTACAAACGATCCTGTGCAAAAAAGAAGATCTAGAGGTATTATCACCCTGGATTACAAGCTGTGCTATATAGCAATAGTAATAAAAACTGCATGGTATTTGCATAGAAACAGACCTGCTTGATCAATGAAATAGAATTGAAGAACCAGAAGTAAATCCACACACCTATAGACACTTGATTTTTTACAAAGAAGCTTTGTGTTTTATTCAGTGCTCGATGTTTATTCACAATAGCAAACATCAAATCAAGTTCTGAGAGGGAGGAGCTAGAGTAATTGGGAAGAAAAAGGACAGCAGTAGAGTGATGAAATGAGAGAGGGTAATGGGAAGTTACTTTGATATGCGTAGGATACACGTATAAAACAGTCAAAGTAATATTATATGAAACAATTAAATGAATTAAATAAATAAATAAGCTGTGCCCAGAGGGAAATGCAGAGACTGATGCATTAGTCAAAGACCATGCATAGAGAGGACCTAGACCCCCTGCTCAGATGTAGCCCAAAGACACCTCAGTCTCTATGTGGGCTCCCTAGTAAGGGGAGAAGAGACAGTTTCTGACATGAACTCAGTTGCCTGCTCCTTGATGAGCAGGGACAACCTAGCCAGCCCCACGGAGGAAGGGGATCCAGGAAGTGTTGGTGGGACCTAATGGGCTAGGCTCAGACAGTAGAGAGGAAGACTTCCTCTATCAATAGACTAGGAGAGAGGGAGGGGGAAGAAGATGAAGAGAGGCTGGGACTGGGAGGAGATGAGGAGTGAGGCTACAACTTGGATAAAAAGTGAATAAATTATAAAATAATAATAATAATAACAATAATAATAATAAATCATCTTCCCAGAAAAAAGTCACTCATACTAGACATATTTTTCTTTTTGATTGTTATCATTTATTACAATTTATTCAATTTGTATCCCGGCTATGCTCCTCCCTTATTTCCTCCCAATCACACCCTCTGTCCCTCTTCTCCCCCTATGCTCCTCCCATACAGGAGGTGCTCCTTCCCTTCCATATGACTGTAGCCTATCAGGGCTCATCAGGACTGGCATCATTGTTTTCCTCTGTGGCCTGGCAAGGCTGAAAGTTCCAGGGGGAAGTGATCAGAGAACCTGCAACTGAGTTCAAGCCAGAAACAGCCCGTGCTCCCCTTACCATGGAACCTGACTCTATGGGCTACATCTGAGCAAGGGTTTTATATCCTCTCCATGCATGGTCCTTGGTTGGGGTAACAGTCTCTGCAGGACCACCAGGGCTTAGTTTTGTTGTTGTGGTTTGTTGGTGTTTGGTTTTTAGTTTTTTGGTTGTATGTGTATGTGTGTATGTGGTTGGTTGGCTTTTGTTGTGGTTGTTTGTTTGTTTTTTTTTGGCTAGTGAGCCTCATTTTGGAGCTCCTGTCCCCTCCCAGTCTTTCTATCTCTCCCTTTTCTCAAAAAAAAAAAAAATTCAATGCCTTCTGCCCAAAGCTTAGCTCTGAGTCTCAGCCTCTTCTTCAATAGTTTGATCATTAGTGCTGGAGATATGGCTCAGCAGTTAAAGGCTAGGCTCACAACCAAAAAATATAAGAGTATTTGCTATTTCTCTTTTCAGTAACATTTTTATTATGATGATATTTTATTTTTATTAACTACCTTTTATTCCCTTTGTATCCCACCTGTCCTAAACACCAAAAAAGTAACATCCTCGTAATGAAGTTAATAACCTACAAATAAAAGAATTACAAAATACAAAGAAATCCACAAAGGAATTTTTATTATTTTTTATATTATTTTTATATTAATCACAGGTTATGTACTTTGTATCTCAGCCATAGCCCCCTCCCTTATTCCCTCCTAATGCCCCCATCCCTCCCTCATCTCCTCCTTGCCCCTTTCCAAGTCCACTGATAGGGAAGGACCTCAGCCCCTTCCATCTAACCCTAGCTTATCAGGTCTCTTCAGGACTGCCTGAAATGTTCTCTTCTGTGGTCTAGCAAGGCTGCTCCTCCCTGGGGGGCAGGGAGGCAAAGAGCCCGCCATTGAGTTCATGTCAGAAATAATCCCTGTTCCACTTACTAGGATACCCAGTTGGATACTGAGCTACCATGGGCTTTATCTGAGCAGGAGTTCTAGGTTATATCCAAACATGGTCCTTGGTTGGAGAAAGTCTCATAGTAGACCCCTGTGCCCTGATATATTTTCTCCTTGTGGAGCGCCCTTCCTCTCCAGGTCTTACTAACTCCCCCTTCTTCATATGATTCCCTATATTCTGCCAAAGGTTTGGTTATGAGTCTTAATATCTGCTTTGATACACTGCTAGGTAGAGTCTTTCAGAGGTCCTCTGTGGTAGGCTCCTGTCCTGTTGCTTGTTTTCTCCTACATTCAATGTCCATCCCATTTGTCTATCTAAGTGAGGATTGATCATCTTACCCCAGGTCCTCATTCATGTTTTTCTTCTTTAGATGTATAGATTTCAGTATGTTTATCCTATCTTATGGGTCTATATAAGTGAGTATATACCCAGTGTTTCTTTCTGCTTTTGGAATACGTCAGTCAGGATGATCGTATCCAGGTCCCACCATTTGCCTGCAAAATTCATGATTTCCTTCTTTTTAATTGCTGAGTAGTATTCCACTGTGTAAAAGTACCACTATTTCTGTATTCATTCCTCAACTGAGGGACATCTGCGTTGTTTCCAGTTTCTGGCTATTACGAATAAAGCTGCTACAAACACATTTGCACAAATGTCCTTGTTGTGTACTTGAGCATCTTTTGGATATATGCCTAAGACTGGTATAGCTGGGTCTTGAGGAATCACTATTCCTAATTGTCTAAGAAAGCACAAATTGATTTCCAGAGTGGTTGTACAAGTTTGCATTCGCACCAGCAATGGAGGAGGGTTCCCCTTTCTCTACAACCTCTCCAACACGTGTTGTAACTTAAGTTTTTGATCTTAGCCATTCTGACAGGTGTAAGGTGAAATGTCAGGGTTGTTTTGATTTGAATCTCCCTGATGGCTAAGGACATTGAACATTTCTTTAAGTGTTTCTCTGCCATTCTACAGTCCTCTACAGAGAGTTCTCTGTTTAGTTCCATAACCCATTTTTGTAATGGGATTACTTGATTTGTTGCTTTTTAACTTCTTGAGTTCTTTATATATACTGGATATTAGCC
>CM053748.1:40712231-40734013 GCA_028658305.1 Pachyuromys duprasi | reverse complement strand
TTTTTTAAACCTGTAAAATAAAAAAAGAAAGAGTTAACGCCTGGTGTTGTAAACTTAGCCTGTTACCCATTTCTGATGGGCCGTGGACCACAGTCAGAATCTACAACTTCTATGACAGCAGAATTCCTAACCACATTCCAAACCCAAATACTTATCCTTATAACACAGGTGACGGTAGTCCTCACCCCTCATCAAAAATACTTCTTTTTTCAGCAGCAGACAAAGACCATTAAACACACACGATGCACACACATGCACGCACATGCATATCAGACACAAGAACAACTAATACATTGCCAAGAATCTGTGAAATGGGAATGCACGAGCAAATGGAGCTAACAGAGAAAGAAGCAGAAATGATACTAATGCAACATTCATATACAAAATTGAAAAATCAATCTTAAAAATGCCTCAGCCTTCACTGGGATGGATACAATAATAAAGTAAGCATAAAAGGTTCAATTGTGACCTGCCTTGTTGTGAGTGTACACTGCTACTATTCATCTACATAATTTTAAGTCATTAGCTTTTACACTAATTCCAAAAATAATAACGTCATTAGGGGAACAGTTATAGCTTAATTCTGAGATGTAATTTTTAAATGCTTTATTTTGGCAATATTTAGTTCCTTAAAATGTCCATAAAAATTTAACAATTAAAAATATGTATTTGAGCTGGGCGTGGTGGCACACGCCTTTAATCCCAGCACTCTTAGGAGGCAGAGGCAGGCCGATCTTTGTAAATTCGAGGCCATCCTGGTCTACAAAGCTAGTCCAGAACAGCCAACATGGATTCTGTTAAACAAAGAAACCCTGCCTCAAGAAAATGAAAGGAAATAATAATAATAATAATAACAACAACAACAACAGGACAGAAAATTATGTATTTGAAATCAAAATAAAATATAAAATGCAATTTATAGACTTTTCCTCCTGGGTATCAATGCCTGCAGGCAATCAGACTGTCCTTCTGTGTTTAGTCTTCATTGTAATTTAGAGCTAAATCTTCAGTCCTTGACCATAGACTAATGATGAACTCATAGTGAAGTGTAGAGCCTCAGTCACTGTGGTGGTTACCGACTGATGTTTCTACAATATTTGATTTGCAGGAAAACCTTCAAAACAATGCTATTTTAAATTTTTTGTCCTTCAAACACACCCCTAGCTTCTTTGCTCTTCTATTCATATAATACAAGCATCATCCAAGAGGGAGTCAGGCAGTTAAATACATGTAGTTTGTCTCCATCTTGTGGCCATTCTGAAGTATGCAATTCCACCTTCAAGCAGCTTAGGGTTTCTATTTGCTTACCTTTGTTTGATGGCCACATGACAGGAAAAACACGTCTTTCATTCAGTTGTTTTAAGAAATGCACTTCAACAAAGATAAGAGTTATATTCAACTAACATAACATAAAATATGCATTAAATTCTCTGAGACACAATTTTTCATTCCTCTCCTTTATTAGCTCTTTGAAATTTTCAATGCATTTTTAATTGCTTTTTTTTTTTCCTGTTAGGACAGCAGTTTTTCTCACTCCTCTCTTCCCAGTCTCTATACCTCCATCTCTACTCTTCTTCTCCCCTATTAACCCCGCCTCTGTTTCTATTCAGAAAAGTCATTCATTCCCTCCTGAACTCCAGCCACATCCTCCACGCACTTTATGTGACCTAGAAATAACCCAGATGTCCCCCAACTGAAGACCGGATATAGAACTTGTGGTACATTTACACAATGAAACACTACTCAGCAGTTAAAAACAAGGAAATCATGAAATTTGTGAGTAAATGGATGGAACTAGAAAAGATCACCCTGAGTGAGGTACCCCAGAAGCAGAAAGACACACAGTATACACTCACTTAAAATGGATATTAGACAAATTATATAGGATAAACGTACAAAAATCTATACAACTAAAGAAGCTAAGGAAGAAGGAGGACCCTGGGTAAGATGATCAATCCTCTCTCAGAAAGACAAACAGGATAGACATTGGAAGAAGGAGGAAACAGGAAACAGGACAGGAGCCTACCACAGAGGGCCTCTGAAAGACTCTAGCCAGCAGTATCAAAGCAGATGCTGAGACTCATAACCAAACTTTTGGCAGAGTGCAGAGAATCATAGGAAAGAAGGTGGAGATTGTAAGACCTGGAGAGGTCAGGAGATCCACGAGGAGAGCCACAGAACCAAAATAAATCTGGGCCTGAGGGTCTTTTCTGAGACTGATACTCCAACAAAGGACCATTCCTGGATATAACCTAGAACCTCTGCTTATATGTAACCCTTGGTAGCTCAGTATCCACGTGGGTACCTTAGTAAGGGAAACAGGGTCTGTCTCTGACATGAGCTCAGTAGCTGGCTCTTTTATCACTTCCACCTAAGGGAGAAGCAGCCTTCCAGGCCACAGAGGAGGACAATGCAGCCAGTCCTGATGAGACCTGATAGAGTAGGGTCAGATGGAAGGGGAGGAGGACCTCCCCTATCAGTGGACTTGGAGAGGGCTGTGGGAGATAAGGGAGGGAGGGTGGGATTGGGACAGGATGAGGGAGAGGGCTATACAAAGTGAATAAACAGTAATTTATATTAAAAAATTTTTAAAACTTGTGCACATACACTTTCATGCTGGGCGTTCACCTGAATTGAGCCTGCTCAGCCCTGCTGTGTACTGAAAATGCTGTTTTCTTGTAATCTAATTCTCACAGTCTTTTCTCCAACCTTCCATGAAGCTCTGTGGGCTCTGGGGAGGGAGTGTGTGATATAAACATTGCACTTTGGGCTGAGCATTCCAAAACTTCTTATTCCTGTAGCTTGAATTGTCATGGGTTAATTGCCATCTACTGCAAGAAGGAGCTTCTGGGATGAAGGATGGAAAATGCACTAATCTGAGCATAAAAGTAAGTCATTAGGAATTGGTTCAATAATATGTCCATTAGCAGAGAAATAGTTGTAAGCTCTCTCTTAAGACCCATGATCTAACCACGACTCTTGGACCCAATGATGGTGACAGTTTTCCATTTCTATGAAGCAATTTTCTAAAGCCAAATTTAATGACATTTTCTCTATTTAAAGTAATTTGATAAATGTTTTGTGGGGACCCTAGGTGTCAGCCGGACAGACACAACATAGGGTCGTTGTGTATCCCAGAATGATGTTATTTGGAGGTGCTATGGCTTTTAGACTGTGAGAGTGTGATACTAAAAGTAATTGAGGAACCCCTGTCTGTTTTTCATTCTCTAGAAATAATGTGACCAGTCATTGTGCATTATGATACGTCATCCAGCTAACACCAGCTACTGCATTCTTAACAGCAAAAGCAATGGCAATGTTTGGATGATGTCCAGAACCTGGGCTAGTTAAACATTTCTTACCTGAGTGACAAGTTTCATTTTATCATAGCATGCTTGTTTAGCCAATGTCAGCACATACAGCTTGTCTGATAGGTTCATATCTCCAAAATATTATGGTCTCCATTGAAACTAGGTGGCTAGTGAATGACCTCCGAGCTTCTCTGTGAGGACTCCAACACTGCGATATGGTTCTAAGCCTTTGATCCTCTCCATGACACTTTAATGCCTTTAAAACCAATATCGCATGGGAAACTCTTACATACTACCAAGCTCAGCTACCACAGTGGTTCTCAACATTCCTGCTAATGATGCCAAACTTTTTAATAGAGTTCTTCAGGTTGTGGTGACTCTCAATGATAAAATTATTTTTGTTGTTGCTCCATAACTGTAATTTTGATAGTCATGAACCATAATGTAAACATATAGTATAGAGGCTATCTGATACGTGACCCCTGTGAAAGTGTTATTAAACCCACAATGAGGTCACGACACAGACTGAAAACCACTGAGCTACCAGCTTGAGAAGTAACTTGGCTTGACACTGAACCACAACTTCTGTGTGTTAACCCAGAGGAAATACTTCCCAGAAAATTACCCCTCGATGATGATGGTCTTTTGTTAACCATAGCTGATTTTTCAGCTCTGGCTACCCAACACAGTAAAGCAACGGTTTCACTTTCCAGAGTTTTAGTCCAAAATATCACATAAAGATCCCTCATAAAGTCTTTGATTCTCTCTAAAAGCTCCTAGGCCAGGCCTTTGTTATGTGCACTTCTTTACATATTTTTTATCCTTCTATTTCTCTCAGACAGCCCATTAGGTTCTAATTCCTTCTGTTTTTGCTTTCAGTAGTTTACTGTGTGTGCGGTTAGTATCCCACCATCCCCCATGCATCATGCAGCATTCAGTAAGCTCTCACTAGTAAATGATAATAAGTAGAATGATGGTGGACAAAATTTGAACCACTCGCCTTTTGTTTAGAATGACCATAATGTATTTACAGATGTTCATTTTAAATTTGTATTGTCTAAGGCCTTGTGACTTACCGAATTTTCCTTGTCTCCAAAATTAGTATAGGTAGATAAAGAAATCAAATCCTGTCAAGCCTCATTCCAAACCAACTAGTCATCTTTTCATTGAAAAACAGCTTCTACAACAGTTAATATTTTTCATATTTTTCTTATGTCTTGTGTTAACAAAGATGATAAACTCCACATTTACAAGTCTATATGAAATTTATAACTTTCCTTAGAAAAGTAATTATAATAGATGCTATTTTGTATGAATAATTATACCATCTATCTTTAATAGTGTTACAAAGGTTAGATCAAATAAGTGTAGATGTATCTAAAAATATTTTCAATCTACTTACTAATAAAGCTTATTGTCATTTGACCTTCCAAATGCTTTGCATTTGGCATCATTGTTCTCCTTACTCTAAGATTTTGAACACTGTCAGAACATAATCTGTAATTGTTGAGACTACACAGAAAACTAGCAAAGATAACAAGGAAATTATATACATAAAAAGAGATATAAATACATAGATACCTCATGAAATAAATTCAATATTTAAACAAATTATATATAAACTCAGTCACTTAGCTTTCATATACATGAAAATGCTGTTAAAATAAAAAAGTTCCACCACTTGAACAATCCAAAAGAGAATATGCTTTATAGTGTATAAAAGATCAATTCCACCATAAGTAAAAAAGTTGTGTCTTATATAAATGATTAGGATGAGTAAATGGGATAATGACTTCATTAACTCATTTTAATTGTGACTTGGGAAGATGAGGAAAGAGACAACTTGATTTATGTGCTGAAATATGTTGGTTTAAAACATAATGGGGTTTGAATTATGCTTCTCAGAAACAATATTGGATTCCCAGTGAGATAGTGAACTGCTTTCTTATGCCAGGAAAGTGTGACAGCCAATGAATGCTATTAATCTGCAAAATTGTAAATAATTAGGCTCACAGTATGGTAATTTATAATATTTTACATGTGTTATAAGTATGAATACTTTGGTAAAGTGAAATGTCTTCATAATTTAGTGTTATATTTAACTTTTAAATATTTAAGGACTTTACTAGATCTCAGTTAATTTTAACTTTTCTATGTTCAACCAAATGCTAACTTTGTTAATGAAAAGAAGACTAAAATATCATAATTAAAATAATATCACTTCCCTTGGCTATGCTTTTGGATTATATACTCACCTTATATCTATAAAATATGGCAAAAATAGAGTAAGAGTAAACTATGATGATTTTGTTTAATGCATATTCACACACATGGTTTCCTATATTTTTGTTTTGTTTTGTTTTAATTTATTTATTTTTTATTAATTACAGTTTATTCACTTTGTAGCCCAGCTGTAGCCCACTCCCTCATTCCCTCATTCCCTCATTCCCTCCCAACCCCACCCTTGCTCCTTCATCTCCTCCCATTCCCTTCTCTAAGTCCACTGATAGAGGAGGTCCTCCTCCCCTTCCCTCTAACCCTAGCCTATCAGGTTTCATCAGGACTGGCTGCGTTGTCTTCCTCAGTGGACTGCCATCAGGCCATCAGGGGAAGGTGATCAAAGAGTCAGCCACTGAGCTCATGTCAGAGACAGCTCCTGTTCTCCTTACTAGGGTACCCACTTGGAGACTGACCTGCCATGAGCTACATTTGTGCAGGGGTTCTAGGTTATCTCCATGCATGGTCCTTGGTTGGAGTATTAGTCTCAGAAAAGACCCTCAGGCCCAGATTTTTTGGTTCTGTTCTTCTTGTGGAGCTCCTGTCCCCTCAGGTCTTTCTATCTCCCCCTTCTTTCCTCAGATTCCCTGCACTCTGCCCAAAGTTTGGTTATGAGTCTCAGCGTCTGCTTTGATACCCCCCTGCAGGGTAGAGTCTTTCAGAGGTCCTCTGTAGTAGGCTCCTGTCCTGCTCCCTGTTTTCTCCCTCTTCCAATGTCTGTCCCATTTGCCTTTCTGAACAAGAATTGATCATCTTACCCAAGGTCCTCCTTCTTGTTTAGCTTCTAAATTTAGTAGTATGGACTGGTGAACTTTAATTCTGTAATAAATTAGGCATGTATTTTAGAGATAATGTAAAGTATTGGATAAACAAGTTAGCATATGAAGGGAAAATTGTCTTTTGGAGTCTCTTTTTAGGAATAGGACATATGATTTGAGTACCAGATTCCATGTTAGAAATATATAGGGCAAACAAAGAAAAAAGCCTAGAAACTGTGATGTAAACACTTAGAACACTATTTTGTATGAAAATTTTTTTATAGTGGAGTGCCTAATATAGAAGATATAAAGCCAGAATTTTAGAGACCATTTAGTAAGTCATATGCTCAATAACTATACAAGCTTTAAAAAGATAAGTAAATATTGTTGCCCCTCTTCTTATCTATAATTACAACTTTATACCATTATATTCTTCATATTCTTTTGTATGGATGGAAGTTTAAGACATGCCTACTACATGGATAATGCTCAAATATTTATGTTCTGTCTGTATAAGCATTTCTATCAAAACTATTCCCCACCATATGTTATATATTGTATATAGCTATATTTTAAAGCAAAAACACAAGTCACAACCCCTGCCAAAAGAAACAATTCTGTCATTAAAATAGAATAACTTTATCATATCATTTTATGCATCAAATTATAACTCTTTTCCAAATATATATAAATATATACATATATTCTAATAATAAAATGTTGAAACCAAATTATAGCAATGTAGAAACAAAAGAAGTATGTTTAGGGAATCCCATGATTTTAGTAATTTACAGGAATTCAAATGTCATCATGGTTAAGTATATAAAGATACACAAAGGAGACACACAAAAGCTCATCAGTTAAGTCAGAGAAGATAGCTGAGGTTATAAAATCAAAGACTGAAGAGCAGCAGTTTAGAGTTAACACCAAGAGAAGATACAGGGTACTTCCAGCAACAGCGAAGTTCAGAGGTACTTAGATTTTTGGAGAATTTTTGTACTTTTTTTTCAAAAATATACTTCATATTTCCTCTTTTATTATGTAAATATCAGTTTAACCTTTTACTGTAAGAATATAAACATTTTAAGAGGATCTTCTTTATCATTTATACAAATTCACAAACAGTGCAATTAATTGATATAGGTCTTTGGGTTTCTCCATAGTCTCTCATGTTGCTGTGGAGGACTCTAAAAGATAAACAAACAAAATATCCAACAAATGAGGGAGAGAAGGTGAGATTGGGAGAGAATGAGGGAGGGAGTTAAGCTGGGATACAAAGTGAATAAAATGTAATTAATGTAAAAACTAAAAATTTAATTTAAAAAATACACATCCTGCTCAAAAGCGAATTTTTAAATCTACAGTCCCAACTCCTTAGTTTTAGGTGGTCTGATTCCATCCCACACTCCACCTAGAGTTTGAAAGCTGAGAAAACAGTGTTTATTTTCTTTTTACCAGATACGGCAATGAATACAGACACTGCCTCCAAGCACAAAGACAAATTATTCTTTCCTTTGACATACCTTTCTTTCATTTGCCTATAATTTATTTCTTAAAGGTCACCATGAAATCTAAATGCCTGAGAGACATATAAAAACACACATAGATCTGACTGTGATGGTAAGACGTAGGGACATTGGGTGATAGTTGTCAATTTAGCTACCAAATTAACCAGGATGGCTGATATATTGTGATAGAGAGAGTGATGAATATATGGAAGCCAAAAATGGGAAATTTCTATACTTTCCTCTCACTTGTTCTGTAAACCAAAACTTCTGAGTTAAAATGCATATATTCAAGCATATATACATATACACACACACACACACATATATATATATATATATATCATATATATGACAAATCTATTCTATTAGAATATGTTGTTTATGATACTGGTGGTAATTTGAGTGTATGGGTCCCCTGGATCCATGTGTTTGAATGCTTGCCCCATTAGGAATGACACTCTTAAGAGGTGGTCTTATTGGAGTAGATGTGGCCTTGTTGGAGGAACTGTGTCACTGTGGACATGGGCTTTGATTTTTTTAAGTTAATCTCCAGCCAGTGTGAAATCAAGTCTCCTCCTGGCTGCCTGCAGATCGAGACACAGACCTCTCAGCTCTTCTAGCACCATGTCTGCCTGCACTTGGTCATCCTTCCTGCCATGATGACAGTGCATTGAACCTCTGAAACTATAAGCCATCATCAATTAAATTTTTTTCTTTATAAGAGTTTCCTTGGTCGTGGTGTATTTTCTCAGCAATGAAAGCCTAACTAAGACACCATTTTATTTTATTTTTTTTCAACTTTGTGTGTCTATTTTTTTATAATTTTTATTTTTATTGAAAATAGGCTTTTTCATACAATATATTCTGAACCTTATTATGATATTCAAAATACTTTCTTCTTTATTCCTGAAAACTTCCATATTTATTTTCAGGATATTTAAGATAAAAAAAACTAAAGTAAAGTTGAAATGTATGACTAGGGATTCAAAGTCTCATTTCAAAATTTGTCAGGGTTGTGCATGTCTATCTATAATTCCAGAACACAGATGTTGAAGGCACAACATTCAAGACCTTCAAGTTGTCTTTGGATACACTGCATGTTCAAGGCTAGCCTGAGCTACATGAGGCCCTGTTTCTAATACAAAGGAGACAGATTAGAGATTAAGATCACTTGTTGTTGCTGAGAACTTGGGTTGGATTTCTTTTTTTTTTTTTCTTTTTTACTATTATCATTTATTACAATTTGTATAATTGTATCTCAGCTGTGGTCTCCTCCCAATCCCACTGTTCCTTCCTCTTCTCCCCCTATGCCCTTTCCCTAGTCCACTGACCTCCCCTTCTACTTGACTCTAGCCTATCAAGTTTCATCAGGACTGGTTGCATTGTAGTCTGTGGCCTGGCAAGGCTGCACTCTGCAGGGGGAGGTGATCAGAGAGCCTGCCACTGAGTTCAGGCTAGAGACAGCCCCTGCTCCCTTACTGGGGATCTCACTTGGAGACTGAGTCCATGGGCTACATCTGAACTAGAGTTTTAGATCCTCAAAGACTTTAGTTTGGTACAAGGTGGTAAATATGGTTCTATTTGCATTTTTCTACATGTGGACATCCAGTTAAACCAGCACCATTCATTGATGATGCTTGTCTTTTTCCCATTGTATGTTTTAGGTTTCTTTGTCAAAATTCAAGTATCCGTAGGTGCATGGGTTTATATCTGGGTCTTCTATTAGATTCCATTGATGCACCTTTCTGTTTCTACAATAGTACCATGCAGTGTTTATTACTATTATTCTATAGTACAGCATGGTTATACTTTCAGACAATCTGTTGTTGTACAGGATTGTTTTAACTATTCTGGGATTTTTGTTTTCCTTATGAAATTGAGAATTGTTCTTTCAAGTTCTGTAAAGAATTGTGTTGGTGTTCTGATGGCAATTGCATTGAATCAAATAGATGTACTCAATCTAATAGAAGAGAAAATGGGGCATAGCCCTATTATCACTCTGCACAAAACTAAATTCTAAGTGGATCAAAGACCTCAACATAAAACCAGGCACACTAACGTATTAGAAGAAAGAGTGGGGAAGAGCCTTGAACTCATTGGCACAGGAGACAACTGCCTGAATAGAACACCAACAGCACAGGCTCTAAGAGCAACAGTCAATAAATGGGACCTCATGAAACCGAAAACCTTCTGTAAAGAAAAGGACACTGGTGTTAGAAAAAAATGACCTCCTGCAGCTTGGGAAAGGATCAACAACCCTTTTTCAGAATGAGGGCTAATATCCAGAATATATAAAGAACTTCTGAAGTTAAACACCAACAAACCAAGTAACCCAATTAAAAAATGGGGTAGAGCTGAACAGAGAATTCTCTATAGAGGAATATCAAATGGGAGAAACACTGAAAAAAAAATGTTCAATGTCATTAGACATCAGGGGGATGCAAATCAAAACGACCATGAGATTTCACCTTACACCCATCAAAATGGCTCAGATCAAAAACTCAAGTGACAACACATGCTGGAGAGGTTGTGGAGAAAGGGGAACACTCTGCAACTGCTGATAGGAATGCAAACTTGTACAACCACTCTAATCAATCTGGCGCTTTCTCAGACAATTAGGAATAGTGCTTGCTCAAGATCCAGCTATACTACTCCTGGGCATATATCCAAAAATTCCTCAAGTACACAACAAGGACATTTGTTCAACCATGTTCATAGCAGCTTTATTTGTAATAGCCAGAACCCAGAAACAACCCAGATGTCCCTCAGTTGATGAATGGATACAGAGATTGTGGTACTTTTATACAATGGAATACTACTCAGCAATTAAAAACGAGGAAATCATGAAATTTGCAGGCAAATAGTGGGACCTGGAAACGATCATCCTGAGTGAGGTGTCCCAAAAGCAGAAAGACACACATGGTATATACTCACTTATACAGACCTATAAGATAGGATAAACGTACTGAAATCTATACACCTAAAGAAGATAAACAAGAAGGAGGACCCCGGGTAAGATGATCAATCTTCACTTAGAAAGACAAATGGGATGGACATTGGATGTAGGAGAAAACAATAACAGGACAGGAGCCTACCACAGAGGGCCTTTGAATGGCTCCACCTAGCAGTGTATCAAAGCAGATACTAAGACTCATAACAAAACCTTTGACAGAGTTCAGGGAATCATATGAAAGAAGGGGGAGTTAATAAGACCTGAGAGGACAGGAGCTCCACAAGGACCAAATATATCAGGGCACAGGGTGCCAATTTTATGAGATTGTTTTTCCAACCAAGGACCATATAGGGATATAACCTAGAACCCCTGCTTGGATGTAGCCCATGGTCGCTCAATATCCAAGTGGGTACCCTAGTAAGGGGAACAGGACTATTTCTGGCATGAACTCAATGGCAGGCTTTTTGATCTCCCCTCTCCCCCAAGGAGGAGCAACCCTGCCAGGCCACAGAGGACTTTGTAGCCAGTCCTGAAGAAACCTGATAAACCAAGGTCAGATGAAAGGGGAGGAGGTCCTCTCCTATCAGTGGACATGGAAAGGGGCAGGGAGGAGATGAGGGAGAGAGGGTGGGATTGGGAGGGAATGACGGAGCAGGATACAGCTGGGATATAAAGTTAATAAACTATAACAAATATTTTTTTAAAAAGAAAAGTAACAATACAGGAAAAAAACAAGTGCAGATTTAAAATTAAGAAATGTATCCAGGTGTGGTGGCACATGCCTTTAATCCCAGCATTCAGGAGACAGAGACAGGTGGATCCCCATGATTTTGAGGGCAACCTGGTCTACAAATTGAGGCCAGGAAAGCCAAGGCTACACAGAGCAGAGAGAACCTGTCTCAAAAAAAAAAAAACAAACAAAAAAGAAAAAGAAAAATAATAAGTGGATGACCTTGATACGACATTAGAAATCATCTCTACTACTCAGTAAGGAAAATACATATATATATACTTCCTCTCCTATCTGTATAAATAACAAGAAAAGATAACATGAGATACTGTATGATAATTCTAAAAACACTGGGAATCAATTAGTAAAAATGTAATAAGCAAGGTAAACTTATAAGTTACTCAGCTGACTGCTGTAAAGTCACATCATAGAGGAAGGCACAGGACTGAAGAAAACCCAGACATAGTCTCGGGAAACCATGGGGAAAGATAATGTCACTGACAGAGAATTTTAAACACATATGGAGAATCTCTCACTAACTTTAACAGAAAATGAGATGTTGCCCTGGGCTTGGGCATGATCCTTTTGAGTAGAAGATAAGGTTCAGTTACTCAAGTTCAGACAAACTCAGGAAGAAAGGCTGCTACTGTGAGGAAATTTTATAGCTGCAGTTGAAGGAAAAACATCCCCATTTTCTCTGATATCTGTAACCAAATTGGTAGTGATTAATTCTCTTTCCTCTTGAGTCCATAGTTAGACTCAAAAGTCCTTCCTCTCTTCATGTTGCAGATTTCTAAGATCACTGTCTGCACTCCTGCATGCACTGAGAAAAAAAATCAGTTTTATTCTTAAGTACTAAAAGATGCTTTTCATTATGATTTGGGATTTGCTGATATTTTCCAATTCTAAAACCCACATGGAATGGAAATATTTCAAATTGTTCTTTTGCTCATGAAGTGAAGATCTCTTATGACTATTTGAATCAAAATACTTCCTCTAGCATCCTCCAGAGACTGCCTACCTTTTTCCCATGATGAGTATATTTAACCTGCTACTTGAAACCAGAAACAGTATGTGACTTGCTATTTCCTTGAAATTGTTGCTGTAATTATAGCTTATTTCAAATATTTCTTGAGATACGTTAATCCGAGAAGCTACCATGTCACCCAGTTTCTCAGGAATGAGCTTAGAGATATTTAGAACTACCAGGGAACAGAATCCCCATGACGTTTTACAGAATTTTTGAACTTGTGTTTTATCAATAGTATTCAGGAATACTTTTAATTTTATGTTCAAGGGACTTTTATTTATAAAAGCTGATAAAAATACCAGGAATTTAGTTTTGCAAAGAGATTAAACATTTCTGTAAATTAGAGATAGGGGGAAAAAAACCTTAATGTTTCTCTTGTAATTTCCAAAGATCATAATTGGCAAATCTTACCAAAGTGTAACCTAGATGTAATTCATAAAATTATTACATCAGTGTCTACAGATGTCTTTTATTTGTAGCTGACTATACTGTTGGTGTACATTGTGTGAAGATGTATCTTTGTATATTCAATTGTTGCTTGCTAAACTGGCAGAAAGTTAAGTTCCCGCTGGATCTTACTACCGTCATTTTTATGGCTCACCACCAGACTTATATTTTGTAAATATTCATCCTTCCTTGCTTACCTATTGGTTGTAATAAAGATCTGACAGCCAATATCTGGGAAGTAAGCGGGTGGTGGAACTGAGAGAGAGAGAGGGAGGGAAGGAGAGAGAGAAGAAGAGAGGGAGAAAAAGGAAGGGTGAGAGATTCACCAGTGGACACAAAGATAAATGGACAGACCAGAGAAGAGCAGAGAAGCCGAGCTAGCTGTGTCATAATGCTAGGATTATTTGTGTTAAGTTAGAGAGCTGGCTGGGAGACTGTCTTAGCAAAAAGGCCTACTCTTTAAAAATATTAAAAAGTCTTCATGTCATAATTTATACCATGGCTGGTATGAGAAAGTCCCACTATATTATACTAAGTGTCCTGTGTGTTCCACTTGTCTTCTGTACATATGCAGATGTGATTGTCAATGTAGGATAATTGCATTTGTCCTAGAATTTCATCCATGTTACTTTATATGTGCTTTTTAACTGGGTGTTTAACAACTGTGTTTCCTTTGCTCTCCTACTCCAAACCTCAGCTGACAGCGACTAAACTCCGTTAGCATCCTAACAATATGAAAGCTCTTTGTTGTGCTTGGTTCTGACTGCAAGATTTTAGTCACCACATAAAGTAATCAGTCCTTTTTCCCTGTTGGTGTTGAATTGAGTTGAGTGCTCCTTATTTTAGTGGAAGATACCGATTTCTTCACACTGCCTTTCACAGATAACTCACAGAGGGCCAGGGATGTTTACACAGCTGTTGCCCAACAACATCCCTAGGAGAGTAGTCTTCTCTGTGACTTTGCCCTTTATTATATCGCTAAGGCATAAATCATGTAAAAAAATCATGTAAATCAAGTTTGCTGTCTTGTTAAACTTACTTCGTTGGAACTACTCATTGGCTGAAACCAATAACCAATATTTGACCTATTTCAAAAGATGCCATTCTGTCAACTGTAAACACATGCAAAACATAACTCCTCCAAAAAGAGAAAGAAAATAAACATGTCACTAAGTCAGAAAGCTACAGTAAATGTTACATATCCGTAACACAGTGCATCTCTGATCCTCTAACCCAGGTCTGTAAATTATAATAATTAACAGTTACAGAAGGACAGAAAACAGACAGCTAAATTACAGTCTGAAAATATATCCTATTTGATTTGCAAGCTTTATTTTATTTCTTAAAGGTAACCAAATATGTGTGTGATATATTTGGGAGTCTTAACTTAAAAAGAGACCATTATTTTAAGTTTTTTTCTATTTATTAATAACACAGTATTCACTGCAAATGAGTCCAACTATATCCAAATCCCAAGGTTGCACTCTAACAAGAAAGTGTGGTTCTAGTGGACAATATTGAGAAATCTCTAATGAAACAGGTAAATATTTAATCTGAGTATCATGAAGAACAGAAATAATAAGGATCTCTTACAGCCTTCCTCAAACTGCCCTAATCTAGGGAAGATATTTGATCAAATTGAAGTGCAGGATGTGCTTGTAACATGCAGATGAGTTAGCGTTAAAAGGGTGCATCGAAACTCGGGAATACACAGTACAAGAGCAAATAACTGAGCTAAAGGTCTGGAATTCTCTCGAAGACATCTCAAAACTTTGATATGAAAGTCAATTTCAAACAAAATCAGAACAAACAAGTTTAAAAATGCCATTCACTTTCATCTGAGCACACAGTATTCATTCTCTAAACAACCCAGGATGTGTATATGCATGGAAGTGTGTATGAGTGTGTGTGTTTAAACAGTAATGTGAATACACAAATACTCCAGTTAGGAATGTACAATCAGTGAGAACATAATAAGTACAGTCATGTAGGCTGTGTATAACATCACTCATTAATTAAAAATAAATCTACAAAAATATAGG
Organism: Pachyuromys duprasi; assembly: GCA_028658305.1. NCBI lineage: Eukaryota > Metazoa > Chordata > Mammalia > Rodentia > Muridae > Pachyuromys > Pachyuromys duprasi. Next base: position 40,718,957 of record CM053748.1, on the reverse strand, counting down.
ATTGTAATCTCACTACTGCTAATTTTACTTTATTTTTATATCCAAAAATAAAATAAAATTACTATTTTGAAGATATGTTTGAAGTCTTAGGGCCTCAATAATTCTTATGACTGACTTGTTACTTACAATAGTAAAGATACTGTGAAAAAGAATATTAGTACAATATACAGTGGGAAGGCATTGTGTCATAAAAAGAACGAAGTCTTGTCTGTGTGACAATATGAGTGAACCTGGAAGTCTTTAAATAAAATAATTCAGGCAAATGAAGATAAGTTTGTCATGACTCTGCACACAAAGAATTTAAAGTGTTGATCTAGAAGACAAATTAATAATTATTACAAGTTCAGTCACGAGTGCAGAAGAGAATGTGCCAATGTGAACATGTACAGAGTTATATAGAAAGAACATGATTCATTAATACATTACATAGTGAATGGCTGTCATTAAGAATGCATTGTATATATCAAGTGGTGTAGTGGAGATTCTTGAATGCTTTCCCTGCTGAAAAATAAATAATAGATGTTTTTCAAGTTTTCACTTGCCAGGAATGAACTGCAATTTCTAGTTTGTCCACCAGATAGCAACATTTTACTACTAATCAGACGTCTGAGGACCAGCCCCAACATAAGCATGGAATTAATTTGATCCCACAAAAGAGAATCCTCTTTGAAAGAAAGAAAAAGAGAGAGCAACAGAGAGAGAGACGAAAGAAAGAAAACTAATAAATTAGAGGCAAAACAAACAAAATTACCCTAAATGTAGCCCTTACAGAAAGCTTTACATTTGTCTAATTTCTATTTTATTCCTTTCAAATTTAGGAAGCAAACAAATAATAAACCTAATTAAAAGGTAGAAAATTCTGATACTTCAATCCTGTCACCATACTGAAATCTTTGGGTTTTAATATAGAAAAAAATAAATTGTTGCAATTATGGGTCAAGAAACATTTTTCTATTATTTTTATTATTACTATCATTTACTACAATTTATTCAATTTGTATCATGGCTGTGGCCCCTTCTCTCCCTCTTCTTCCCCTATGCCCCTCCCCTAGATCATTAAAGGGGAAGTCCTCCTCCCCTTCTATCTGACCCATGCTTATTAGGTCTCCTCAGGACTAGGTTGCATTGTCTTCCTCTGTGGCCTGGCAAGGCTGCACCCCCAGGGAGAGGTGATCAGAGAGCCAGCCACTGAGTTCATGCCAGAGAAAACCCCTGCTCCCCTTACTAGGGCCCCCACTTGGAGTCTGAGTCTATGGGCTACATCTGAGCCAGGATTTTAGATCCTCTCCATGCATTGTTCTTGGTTGGGGTATCATTACCTTCAGGGCCCCCAGGGCTCAATTTTGTTTGTTTGTTTGTTTTGTCTCCGTTATTCTCCTTTTGTTGACAAACCTGTCCCCTCCAGCTCTTTCTATCTCCCCCCTCTTTCATAAAATTACATGCATTCTTCCTAAAATTTGGCTGAGTCTAGCCTCCACTTTGATACCTCAATCAGTAGGGTCTTTCAGAGGCCTCCTGTGGTAGGCTCCTGTCCTGTTCCCTGTTTATCATATAAACTGATCTTTAAAATTTCAAAACATGTTTCTATATTTTTCCTGAGCTTGCTTTTTCTCTCTTACTGAAAAAAAAAGAGAAAAAAAGCACAAAGCAAAATAAACTGAAAACAAAACAAAATAGGCTAGGGTCAGATGGAAGGGGACAGGCCCTATCAGTGGACTGGAGGAGGGGCATGGGAGAAAAGGAGGTGTTAGGAGGAGATGAGGGAGGGGGCTACAGCTGGGATACAAAATTAATAAATTGTAATTAATTAAAAAATAATTAATTAAAAAAACGCCTCCCCACACTGGTTGTCAGTACAGAACTAATTCCAGAAATTAATCTTAAAGGTATATATTTTAAAACTGTTTTACATTTTTATAAAAACGTACAAAGGAAAAAAGAGGACAGGAAAGTCTGGAGAATGAAGAAACTTCAGTATGTAGCTTATCAACTCTTGTCAATTATGATTCATTTTAGTTTCTCTTTTTATTTGGAAGTAACAATGAGTATAGGGCCCACCCTAACCCACTCATTTCTTTTATACAATTTTCCTGAAGTTGCTTCCTGTTCAGGCATGAATATAGATAGAGTTTTATGGCAGCATTGAATCTTCTCTATGACTCTACAACTGACAATGGCGTATTTGTATGTTTTATTTAATTTGTATTCATGTGTATGTTAGCATCCCTACTTCTCTATGGCTTACCAGGTGTGTGCAGGTGTCAACGGAAGCTGAGTGGAGGTCTCAGCCTCTGCAACGGAAGTTGCAGTTGTTAGCAACCTAAAATGAGTTGGAGACTGAGCTGTGATCCTCTGCCAGAGCAGCAAATGCTCTTGGCTGCTGAGCCTCTCTCCAGCTTCAAAGCACACATTTTTAAATGGAACATTTTGGTTTAGGCTGTTGAGCTTCTATAACCAACTATGATAAAGTGGTGGATGTTTTGGTTCATAGTTCATCATTTTACTTAGTTACATTGTAAAATTGAATGCTTAGATTGTGATTATATTAATAGTTTGCATATGGTTATCAATTATAAATAACATATAAAGAATGGGGAGGCGCATCGTGGGAGAAGAGGGAAAGAGGGTGGGGTTGGGAGGAGATGAGGGAGGGCACCACAGCTGGGAAACAAAGCGAATAGTTCTAACAAATAATAATATTTTTAAAAAGAGAAAAGAATTAACTGTGGTTTATTGACAAGCAATAACACATTGAACTTTTACAAAGAGTCTTAAAATTAAGATGCTTATGCTTGCGTATTCTATGAACAAATTCATATCGTTGATAAGTAGTTATCTGTAACACTTGATAAATACTTATCTAGCTTGAAAATCTATTTCCACTTCAGTGTCACTGCTGTATTACCTAAGTGAGGCCAATGCTTCTGTGGGAGTGCTCCTCCACTGAGAAGTAAACTCTTCCTGCTCCCTGCAATTGTTTGTATTGCAGCATGACCCGACCAGGGATGCTTTCAGTTTGTTTTGCTAATAAGGCATATTGCTGGCATGTTCTAAGGTTTCTCTGATAAATGAGCTTACTGAGAATAGGAGCAAAACTGAGAGTTCTGTTTCTCTTGCTTGTTAGTTTCCAAAAACCTCAGGATACAAACACAAAGTGAACTCACAGCCTTCTCTAATTGCCTCTGTGATCATATGCATGCCTTGTCAGTAGGAATGCTGGCAGCTGGCTTTCCTCAGCTATTGAGAACCATTGTATAAGGCTAGAAACCACAAAATAAAAAGTTGTGTGTGTCTGTTGGTGATAATGCTTTATTTTGTGGACAAGAAAGTCTCAGTGTCTTTCTGTTCAAAATAAATAGTTTTATTTCCTTTATTTTTTAAATAGTGTCCTAAGAAAGTAAAAAAAAATGTTGCTAATTAATAAATACTTGGCTTCTTTATCAAAAGAAAGAAAGTAAAAGATTTATACTATTTTTTAAAGTTTTGCTACTCTTTTTTAATTTTTTTATATTAATCACAGGTTATTTACTTTGTATCCCAGCCGTAGCCCCCTCCCTCATTCCCTCCCTCCCTCATCTCCTCCCTGTCCCTTTCCAAGTCCACTGCTAGGGGAGGTCCTCCTCCCCTTCCATCTGACCCCTAGCTTATCAGGTATCTTCAGGACTGGCTGCCATGTCCTCCTCTGTGGCCTAGCAAGACTGTTCCTTTCTCATGCAGGGGGCGGGGGAGGGAGGAGGTAATGGAGCCAGTCATTGAGTTCATGTCAGAAATAGTTCCTGTTCCCCTTACTAGGGTACCCACTTGAATACTGAGCTACCATGGGCTTCATCTGAGCAGGGATTCTAGGTTATATCCATATATGGTCCTTGGCTGGAGAAACCGTCTCAGAGAGGACCCCTGTACCCTGATACATTTTGTCCTTGTGGTGCTCCTGTCCTCTCTTGGTCATATAAACTCCCCCTTTTATCTTATGATTCCCTGCAGTCTGCCTAAGGTTTAGTTACAAGTTTCAGCATCTGCTTTGATACACTGCTAGGCAGTCTTTCAGAGGTCCTCTGTGGGGAGGAGATGAGGTAGAGAGGGTGAGATTGGGAAGGAATGAGGGAGGGGCCTATGGCTGGGATACAAAGTAAATAATTTGTGATTAATATTAAAAAATAAAAATTAAAAAACAGTAGCAAAACTTTTTTAAAAACAGAATACAGATTGCACTTTCTTACACAGTTCTCCTTGAGTAGTAATTCCAATTGCATAGAATTCACAAAAGTCACTTTACTCCACTCATTCTCCCATAGCTAGAAGAACATCCATTTTTAAGATATGCTCCAATGCTCATTTAACTGTCTACAATTAATGATGTCATTTGTTGCATTGAGAATGTATTGTGGAAAAGCAGTAATAATCCCCATTGGAAGGTAAGTCTTAGCTATCAATTCTTAAAAGCCTCAAGTGGTCCCTTAACTAAATTTATGTGTTTTTCCACATTAACAAAAGAAACAGGCACCTATAAATATCAGTTATTGAAAGAAATTAAGCCCACATATTTAAAAAATGAGGGATTAACTTTGTTTATTTGATATGTGTTTTAACAGCTAAGATATTCTTGACAAAAAAAAATATCCTTAGAGTATGTCCAGTTACACAGTGTTTTAAGTTACTACATTTTATCCTAACAGCATTTCAAAGGGAAGAAAATATAATCAGAAAATAGGGAGCCAATGTGAAGATATTCATGTCTGTATTTTAGAATTTTTTTGGATAATCTGTGAAACCTTATGTAAAGTTGTGAAGTATTTCTGATGAAAGTAAAAAGCAATGAATGCCTTTTGAAACTTTTTTCTGTCACTCACATAAACAAACTAAGCAAATATTTGATTCAAAAGAGAGAAGAGAGAAGGGAAGGAGAACATTAAGCAGAGAAGAGAAGGGATAAAGAATTATTGGAATGTTGAAACATTAAACACTAAGTTTGGTAATAGGTACTTTGTAGTTATAGTACTTTTGTATCAAAAGTTTGTTTGGCTTTATGCAGTAAGTTAATAAAATGATTTATTTTGCTCAAAAAAAGAAAGTAAATATTGCTCTACATAAAAACTTAGACATATTCAGTAAACTTTCTTATGTACAATAGAAAAAAGGGATTTTTAATAATATTTAAATGAGAAAACTGAGTATAGATATTTAAAAAGTAATGTTTTACATTTAAAGCAGGTTATAATTTTGTGGTTGAAATAAGATTTGATTTTTTTCACAGGAAGACCATCGAGAAGAATACAACTAGAATAAATTCATGAAAAAAGTTTAATTACTATAATACTGGAAAATATTGAAGAGTTAAACTGTTTATTTGAACTTCAACTATTCACCATTTAACTTAGAATAAATCCCCAAATCATATGAATCAGTAGTATTCTCATATTAAATGTTACTCTGTTATAACATATTTGATTCATCCCATAAGAGTATTTTATCTTGTCTAGAAAAATATCTTTTACTTGAATGTTCATTTATTTGATACTCAAATTTATCACATGTATTTTAACTTTGATGTTACTATTTTTTAAATGTAATTTATTTATTTTTATATCAAGCACAGGTTAGGTACTTTGCATCCCAGGCATAGCCCCCTCCCTCAATCCCTCCCACTCTCTCCATCCCTCCCTCATCTCCACCCCGCCCACTCCAAGTCCACCAATGGGGGAGGACCTCCTCCCCTTCCATCCTACCCCAGATCATCTTGTCTCCTCAGGGCTGGCTGCAATGTCCTCCCCTGGGATCTAGGCAGGCTGTTACTCCCTGGCATGTATGGGGGAGGGTCAAAGAGCCAGCCATTGAGTTCATGACAGAAACAGTCCCTGTTCCCATTACTAGGGTCTTCAGTTGGACACCGAGCTACCATGGGCCACATCTGCGCTGGAGTTCTAGACCATATCCATACATGGTCCTTGGTTGGAGAAACTGTCTCATATAAGACCCCTGTGTCCTGCTCACTTTGGTCTTTGTGGAGCTCTTGTTTTCCCCAAGTCTTACTAACTTCCCCGATTTTTATTATTACTTCCCACCCTCTGCCAAAGGCTTGGTTGTGAGTCTTAATATCTACTTTGATACATTGCTATATTGATTCTTTCAGAGGTCCTCTTTGGTATGCTCCTGTCCTGTTGCTTGTTTTCTCCTCCATTCAATGTCCATCCCATTTTTTCATCTAAACCAGCATTGATCCTACCAACCTGGGTCCTCCTTCTTGTATATCTTCCCTAGGTGTATAGATTTCAGCATGACCATCCTATCCTATAGGTCTATATAAGTGAGTATATACCATATGTTTCTTTCTGCATTGGGGATACCTCACTTAGGATGATCGTTTCCAGGTCCCACCATTTGCCTGCAAATTTCATAATTTCCTCCCTTTTTAATTGCCAACTAGTATGCCATTGTATAAAAGTACCACAATTTCTCAACTGAGGGACATCTGGGTTGTTTCCAGGTTCTGGCTATTACAAATACAGCAGCTACGAACACAGTTGAGCAAATGTCCTTGTTGTGTGCTTGAGCATCTTTTGGATATATGCCTAAGAGTGGTATAGCTGGATCTTGAGGAATCACTATTCCTAATTGTCTAAGAAAGTGCCAAACTGATTTCCAGAGTGGTTGTACAAGTTTGCATTCCCACCAGCAATGGAGGAGGGTTCCTCTTTCTCCACAACCTCTCCAGCATGCATTGTGACT
>CM053748.1:40689920-40711731 GCA_028658305.1 Pachyuromys duprasi | reverse complement strand
TTCCTCCTTTTTAATTGCTGAGTAGTATTCCATTGTGTAAAAGTACCATAATTCCTGTATTCATTCCTCAAGTGAGGGACATCTGGGTTGTTTCCACGTTCTGGCTATTACAAATAAAGCAGCCATGAACATAGTTGAGCAAATGTCCTTGTTGTGTACTTGAGCATCTTTTGGATATATGCCTAAGAGTGGTATAGCTGGGTCTTGAGGAATCACTATTCCTAATTGTCTAAGAAAGTGACAAATTTATTTCCAGAGTGGTTGTACAAGTTTGCATTCCCACCAGCAATGGAGGAGGGCTCCTCTTTCTCCACAACCTCTCCAGCATGCGACAAAACAAGGTTTGTATGATTCTCCTGTGTACCAGAAGATTTCCCCTAGCTGCTCAGCCTTACTGATTACTTCCTACATATTTTTTTCACATAACTTCTGCCCGTTTCCCACAATTCAGATACTGTCTTTACACTCTAGTGGCAAGTCTCTCAATGGCATTTGCTCTTCCCCCTTTCATTTTCCATAAGGCTTACTATTAGTAACATTAAAATTTTATGCCAATGATATAATGGTATCCCAAAGCCTCTGGGCTGAGAGCTGCATCTAAAAGATCAACACTAAAAGTTCCCCAACACTGACCTGTCTGTAAAGAACTTCTCACAGAGTATAAATTAACACATTTAAAATTGAGTTTAAGTATACCCAGAATACTTGAATATTTAAATATCAGCCACAAGAAAATAAAGTCTGTAAGGGAGTTAATAAATCGTATGCCCTGTGCAGAGTTTATTTCTTTTCACCTCATGTTCTCTGTGAACTCAATCTTATTTTATTGTACTTGCCTTTCTGTGTGTCTTACTTTCCTAATGGGAAACACATCTCATTACGACAGTATGGCAGTCTCTCTGTCTCCTATCTGTTTTACCTTTTATGTTGATATTTATGACATTGACACACTGCTTAAATAAATGTGATGTTAAGTGTTTCTTGGCTGAATGATTAATTTGGATGTATGTCATGAGCCTAAATATTTAGGTTCTCTCTGTGCCTCCCATCTGCCCAGCCTTCAGATTACTGCCCAGCCTTCATTTACTGTTGAGAGAATGGGCCAGTCAGTACAATCTGTGTTAAGAGCAGGCTGCATCTCTGTTTCTTGCCACAGCATGATAATCTGAGACAGGGAAATCAACAAACAATATTTATGAAAGCTGGCAATCGTTGCCGCTGTTCTTTGATATTCATGAGTTCCAAGAACAGCAGTTAGAATATACTGGTCATTCTTTTCTCTTTCATCCCAACTCTGTTAGAGTGGTGTTTGTCCTCCTAAAGAGAACAGATCACATTCACTCCCCTTTATATTTTCATTCATAAAAGAAATGTTTGCAGAACTCCTTTTGTTGAGTAAATGTCCTTATTGAATGGTGAGACATTGTTTAGGTATATGCCTAGGAGTGGCATAGCTGGATCTTGAGGTTGTGCTATTCCTAATAATCTGAGAAAGTGACGGTTGATTTCCAAAGTGGTTGTACAAGGTTACATTTCCACCAGCAATGGATGACGGTTCCCCTTTTCACACTCCTCTCCAGCATACATCATCCTTTGAGTTTTTGATCTTAGCCATTCTGATGGGTGTGAGGTGAAATCTCAGGATTCTTTTGATTTGCATTTTCTGAATGACTAAGGAGGTTGAGCAGAGGTAGGTAGATCTCCATGAGTTCGAGGCCAGTCTGATCTCCAAAGGGAGTACAGCACAGCAATCCTACACATAAAAACCCTGTCTTGAAAAAAAAAAAACCAAATTACGGTTATATGCATATATTACTGGCATCCTATTTTTATATCACCCTGAAATTTATACTAAAGCATTTCTGTAAATTCAAAGACAACCACCCTTGTCACTAAAAATATATTGTGGATTAAATTTTCATAACTGAAGGTAATATATTTCTTACTAGTTTCAGAATGGCATAAAATGTGTTTGACTTTATGCTTCCAGAATATATTTTTATGGGAGGTTTAGTGAGTACTAGCTCAAACTGTGTTAGCAACAATCATCCTGATGAGAAATGGCTTTGCCCTCTGACTCATGCTTGCACTTGTGGTAAACTGGGAAGTCAGGAGTCCATGTAATATAAAGCAGAGACAGTTCTGGATGCTTTGCTGAGCCACCCTTCAGCTCAGAACCAAAATTCTAGTTTCTTTTGATGTGATATAGAATACATAAAGCTTTTGCAATAACAATGTGTAATGATTTTACTTTGCATTTAATTTTTATGTATTCTCCCTTTACTAAGTCAATGTATAATGTATTTCTTACAACAATTCAACCTCATAGGTGGAAAATTTCATCTTATCAATTTCTGATTCACCCCACAAGCCATTTTCTGTGGACACCATATACAATTGCACAGTTTCAGATCATGGTAGGATTTTACATGAACTAGTTCACAGTGTATGTATCAATCTGTGACTTGAATTATTTTTTTTAAATAAAAAATATTTGAGTGTTTACGAATGATGTTTGTATGTGGATGTGCATATAGAGGTAAAGAGATCATCTTTTAGAGTCAATTTCCTCCTTCCCTCTTTATGTGGGTTCTGGGGATCAAATTTCAAAAAATGTCTTGGCACACCCAGCATGTGCTTTTGCCTACTGACACATCTTCTTGGACCAACTTACAAAGTTTCCGCCAATACAACAGTCACAGAGATGGCCCTGGATACACTATATGGATCAGAAAGCTAAATGAAAGCTATGATTCTGAGAAAGAGATTGGAGGCAGGAGGGTGGTTAACAGGAATGAGAGGGAGATAAGAGAATTTGGGGAAAAAGAGTAACCAGACATCATCATATACATGTATGAAATTGAACAAGTAATTTATTTTAAGGTATCATGGAGATTGTCCCAGTTTATTACTAATGATGGATAAAATGTAATTTTTACACCTAATGCTACTTATTTTCATGTCTGGAATCTGTCTCATGTTGGATATTTCTGGGGTTTGGGTTTTCAATGGAATGTGGTTGGCTTACCAATGGGAGAAAGCTGGCCCTTTCCTAGCAGGCAGTGATTGCAAACAGTTTCTTATTTATGGGTCAGATTTTGTGCTCACTTCTTCTTCAGGCTGGGTGTTTTCTGGCTTGAACTTGGGCAGGTCATATGAGTCTGCCTTTGTCAGCTCACACAGTCCTGCTGTGTCTGGAAGACACTTTTTCTGGAGCTATCCACCACCTCTGGCTCTTACAATCTTTCTGCCTCCTCATCCACATAGATCCCTGAGCCTTAAAGAGAAGCCTCAATAGTTTTAAAGAGAAGGCCTTAAAGATGAAGACACCCTTTTAAGGCCCGAGCGCTTCAAAGTGTCTCAACTTCTGCACACTGTCCAATTGTATTTTTTCGTGTTAATTATCATCTCCATCAAGAAGTTTCTATGATAAGAGCTGAGTGGTACATTGACCTTATTAAGGATGATTGTTTCTAGCTACATCCTTTTACTTGTAAATTTCATTTTTCTTAAGAGCTGAATAATATTTCATCTTGTGAACGCATGTATTTTCATTATTCATTCACCTGTTATGGACATTTAGGTTGTTTCCGGTTCCTGGGCTACAATGAGTAAAGCAGCAAAAACATGGATAAACAAGTATATCTGTAGTAAGATAAAGAATCCTTTGCCTATATGCCAAAGAGTGGTATAGCTGGATCCTGTGATAGACTGATTTTAATCTTTTTGAAGAATTTTGACACTAATTTCCAGTGTCTGCATCAGTTTACATTTTCCCCAAACATGAATGTGTGCTCTACTTTCTTTACATTCTCAACATAATGAGATAGCTAAAAATTTTCATTTGCATATTATTTATGTAATTCCTTGCTTATTTTAAACATTTATTTATCTGAGAGCTGAGGGTTGAGCTTGGAGTCCTACATACACGAGGCAAGTATTATTTCATTGAGCTGGTCCTCAGACCAAATCTTTGACTTGTATAAATTATATATGAAACACATAAAACTGTACCTATTTATAGACACAAATGTATCCGTGCTGGGCTTGAGTCCCATTTTTCCCCTAGTATTAGGATTAGGGATAGACGCCAGGGAGACTGTGTTGGAGGACAGCTTGTCTATTAGGAAGAAGTAGAAGATATTTATATCCCAGGAAAATGGGCCCATGTGGTGATATGTTATTGGTTGGGGCAAGAATATTAAGGGTGCTTCATTTGCATACTTAGGAGCAGCTGGGGCCAGGGGAAGGAACATTATAAGGTCATAAAGAAAGAATGTCCAGCCTGGAATGTTTCAGGTCCAGTGGTCAGATGAATAGTAACTAGGCCCTGTAGCTTTGGAGATGTATGAGCCTATCAGTTGACACTTGCATTGGGCATATCTAGTCTAAGGAAGTCTGTCTGCTTGGGTCCGTTGGCTCCAAAACAAGGCTGGGCAGCAGCCGAACTCCAACTGCTCTCAGTGAGAGAAAACCTGGGGTTTTCAACCCCTTCTTAGCTTCAGGCCAGCCCCATAGGTATCCATTTATTTTTTATGAAGGGGAAGTATTGCCATAATCATTGCTCTCCAATTGTACTGTATCAGGATCTGATAGTGGCAATCCTGGTAATGATTGGGGAAATTTCTGCTACTGTAGGAATTGAATAAAGCAAGAGGATAGGGCAAGTAGAATCCCAATAGTGAGGATAGGGCCAAGGAGGGGGAAAAGCCAAGCAATTAGAGTATTTGAATACCAGTTAGAACAGCAACATTTGTTGAAGATGCTATGTTTTTTCCATTGTATCGTTTTGGCCTCTTTGTCAAAAAATCAGGTGTCCATAAGTGTGTGGGTTTCTTTCTGAGTCTTCTATTCGATTCCATTGATCCACCATTCTGTTTCCAAGATAGCACCATGCAGTTTTTATTACTGTTGTTCTATAGTACAGGTTGAGATCAGGGATGGAGATACCTCCAGAAGATCTTTTATTGTAGAGGTTTATTTTAGCGATTCTGGTTTTCTTGTTATTCTATATGAAATTGAGAATTTTTCTTTCAAGGTCTGTAATACCAAGCTGTGGAGTGATGAGGGTATACTGGGTCCATAACCTCCCTGAAGAGGTCTTTGAGTACTTGTATGCTGTGTTCCACCAGCCCAGACTGAATAACATAAAGCAACAGTCTTCCCTCAGTACAATATAAGTTCCCCCTTGTTGAGCAGTTCTTAAATCCAGGTCCCTGCTCTTTTGTAGTACAACTTCAGTTATGGAGGTAATCTGCTGTTGAAGAAGCTCAAGGCTGTTTGGAGGGGAGGTCATGGCTTGATCAAGCTTATTCTGGACATCACCAGCTAGGTGGTATGTCTGTATGACACCCAGGCAATCCCCAAGGCACCTAATGAAACCGTGAGGCCAAGCACGGTGAGCAGGGGGATGAAGATCTCTCTCTCTTTTTGGTCTTCTCTTAGTAGCCCGGCAAGTGCCTCGAGTTCATATAGGTAGACCTGCAGGATAATCATCACTGGAGTGTAAAGCCCTGTAACGGAGGAGTTAACACAGGAGAAAAGGCAGGAGCGCTAGCACAAGTGGTTTTAGTGACATTTATGTTGAAAGAGCATCTGGCCTGGAATTTAGAAGACTACCCCACAAGGCAGAGGAGGAGCAAATACTCGAAAAGGAGAGGTCATAGAGCGTTTATTGAAAATGGGATACTATTTAGATTATTTAGACTATTTAGATTTAGAATCATCTTGTAAGGATACCTTAATGGGAACAGCATTAAGCAATGAGTAAGAGAGTGAAGCACATGCCTCGAGCAATGGCTAAGACAGTGAGGTACATAAAAGTTCTAGAGGCGTTAGGGTGGGTGTAAAGGGAAGGAGGTCATCCATATATTAGATATATTGTTGCCAAGTCAGGGCAACCTGTATCTGCCCGGATATTGAGTTTCTTGGTCTACAGTGTGTCTGTAGACCAAGGACTGGATGTGGAGCCTGGATGGTTGTTGGGAGATACAGAAATCCACACAGGATATTGGGCAAGGTCTTTATAAAACTCAGCATCTTCAACAAATAGTGCTGGTGTAACTGGATATCTACATGTAGAAAAATGTAAATAGATCCATATTCATCACCCTGCACAAAACTAAAGTCCAAGGGGATCAAAGACCTCAACATAAAACCAGACACACTAAATTGGTTAGAAGAAAAAGTGGAGAAGAGCCTAGAACTCATTGGCACAGCAGAAAACTTCCTGAACAGAACACCAACAGCACAGGCTCTAAGATCAACAATCAATAAATGGGACCTCATGAAACTGAAAACCTTCTGTAAAACAAAGGACACTGTCGTCAGAATAAAACGACAGCCTACAGACTGGGAAAGGATCTTCACCAACCTTATATCTGACAGAGAAATGATATCCAGTATATATAAAGAACTAAAGACATTAAAAAGTAACAAATCAAGTAATCTAATTTAAAAATGGGGTACAGAGCTAAACAGAGAATTCTCTGTAGAGGAATATGGAATGGCAGAGAAACACTTAAATGCTTAACATCCTTCGTCATCAGGGAAATTCAAATTAAAATGACCCTGAGATTTCACCATGTACCCATCAGAATGGCTAAGATCAAAAACTCAAGTGACAACACATGCTGGAGAGGTTGTGGAGAAAGGGGAACCCTCCTCCATTGCTGGTGGGAATGCAAACTTGTACAACTACTTTGGAAATCAATCTGGCACTTTCTCAGACAATTATGATCTTCCTCAAGATCTAGCTGTACCATTCATATATATATATATATATATATATATATATATATATATATATATATATATATATATATATATATCATGGTCAAGTACACAACAGGGGCATTTGTTCAACCATTTTTGTAGCAGCTTTATTGGTAATAGCCAGAACTTTGAAACAACCGATATGTCCCTCAATTGAGAAATGGATACAGAAATTGAGGTACATTTACACAATGGAACACTACTCAGCAATTGAAAACAAGGAAATCATGAAATTTACAGGCAAATAGTGGGAACTAGAAAAGGTGAGGTATCCCAGAAACAGAAAGACACACACACTATATACTCACTTTTAAGAGGATATTAGACATATAATATAGTATAAACCTACAAAAAACTGTACACCTAAAGAAGCTGACCTAAAAGGAGGACCCAGAGTAAGATGATCAATCCTTACTCAGAAAGGCAACCGCGATGGGCATTGGAAGAAGGAGAAAACAGGGAAAAGGACAGGAGCCTACCACAGAGGGCCTCTGAAAGACTCTACCCAGAAGGGTATCAAGGCAGATGCTGAGACTTAGCCAAATTTTGGGCAGTGTGCAGGAAATCTTATGAAAGAAAGGGGATATGGTAAGATCTAAAGAGGACAGGAGTTCCACAAGGAGACCAACAGAACCAAGAAATCTGGGCACAGGAATCTTTTCTTAGACTGATATTCCAACCAAATATGGATATATTGATATCCATATAACCAAATGGAGACAACCTAGAACCCCTGCTCAGATGTAGCCCATATCAACTCAGTCTCCAAGTGGGTTCCCTAGGAAGGGGAACAGGGACTGTCTTTGATATAAACTCAGTGTCTGGCTTTTTGCTTACCTCCCCCTGAGGGGGGAACAGCCTTACCAGGCCCCATAGGAGGACAATGCAGCCACTCCTGATGCGATCTGATAGGCTAGGGTCAGATAGAAAGGGAGGAGGACCTCCCCTACCAGCAGTCTTGGAGAGGGGCATGGGAGGAGAAGAGGGAGGGTGAGTTTGGGAGGGAATTAGGGAGAGGGCTACAGCTGGGATACAAAGTGAATAAACTATAATTAATAGAAAGATAAAAAGAAATAAAAAGCTTTTCCCTCAAGTAGGGATGTATAGTGTGGGGCAATCAAGCTGAGATCCCCATACATGCTGTGTAAGTCCGATTTCTATTTTTATGTATTTCATTAATTTGTTACAGGGATGCCATGAGGAATATACCAATTTTCTTTTTTCTGCATTTTTTAGAGTATTTACCATTATCTAAAACTTCTAGTCTTGATAGGTTGGCTCTCCCATATTGCTTGACTCCAATGAACATTTTATAATGTTGTGCACATTATGTACGTATATGTGATTATGCAAATATGCACCCATTGGAATTTCTGTTTTGCTATCTTTTCTAGCTTCAAGTTGGTGAAACTATGAGATAGAATATTCACTGCTGTGCTCTTCCAATAATCCTGAAGTCCCAAACTAGCTGTCTTTTCCCCTCCTTTCAATGTCTTAGGTTTTTTTTTATCTGATTATCTGATACTTGGAGTTTTGAGTTATATTTAGGATGAAGAAAAATCTATGCACACTCCATCTTCACGAAAGATAAAGTACCTTACTACGTTTGATAAAAGAATTACAGTTATCATCCATTTATTCTTTCAGCTGTAAAAATATGCCGTTTTCAATTCTGAATTGCTAGAGAAAAAGTAAATAAATTCTGCCCTACCTACAAACTCTGTATTAAGCGAACGTACAGATAAGAATCATCTTGTAATACTATGGAATGACCAAACTATTGATGTCTTCTTGTCATATTTATGTGACATGGTGAAAAAATGTTCCATATATTATGGCAATATATATCTGGCTAGAAAATTTGTGGATGGTAATTGAATATAGGTTTCCTAAGTGATGTTTAGGCATAATTTGTAAGACATTACAAACTGCATATGTCTCCATATATGAATATTTAATAAGGTGTAGGATTGGAAAAGGGAATAAGCGCAACATGGTTGATCATGTCTGTTCAAAAGCTATCAATTAATAAATAAATGTTGAACTTATTAGATAATATTTATGTACTCTATTAATCTCAGATATTTCATGCATGATTGTAAGGATGTGATTTTTTAATGTATTTCCCTTTTCCTTTTTAAACACTTATTTATTTATATTTTAATTTTGGGTCTGTATGTGTCTGTGTGAGTGAGTGCCTGCATGGGCAGGTGTCCTTGGGAGGCAGAAGAAGGTGTTGCATCATTTGGAGCTGGAGGTATGGGCAGTGGAGTGTTGCCTGGCATGTGTTCTGGGAACCGAGCTAGCTCTCTCTGCAAATGTATCAAGCACTCTTAACAACTGAGACAGAATTCCTTTATAATTTTTTAATTAAGGTTAAAAAATACTTATGTGTATGGATGTTATGCTGTGTGTCTGTATATTACATGCATGTCATGTACAGAGTGAGAACCTTATAGGTCTTATAAACTCCACCGTAGCTCCTTACTTTAAAAGTAGTCCTTTAAAAATGTCTATTTATCTTGCAAAATTTTGTGAACTATTTCATTAAAAATTAGCATCAATTTGAAAGAAAGGGAAAATAGTCAATTATTAATTACTAAATACATTCTTGCTTATTTTGTTTGATTGATGTCCCAATTAATAGTGCAAAGGTAAATGAACATATACCTAATTGGTTATTAATTACATGTCAACACACACGCGCACACATGTGTGTGTGTGGGGTGTGTGTTTGTATAAAATAAATTTGGTGTAGATGAACCCTACTGCCTCTCAGTTAATTCTGCTTCATCCATAGTTTCCTAGAGATGTCTTATTCCTACATTGTGTCTGCTGTAATATTGTCATGAAAATACTGGTTGAAATAATTAGTTCTCTTATGTGTTTAGATTTTAAAAATTCATATCAACTTCTTATATACCTCTCCAAAGTGAGAAATCAATCCTGAGACTTTGTGGGATCATTTTGCCTACTTTTGAAAAGTAGCCATTAAATGTAACTCGAATGTGTAAGGCATGTGTGAAGAGAAAATAATTAAATCAAGCCTGAGTACTTAGAGGAGGGAGATCATTTTCAGACACAGAACATGAAGCTTGAATTAAAAGCCAAGTAATTTGAAAAGCAGACAAAATTGGAGATCTTAGACAGTAAGAATGTAAACATCTTGTTTGGGAAGGGCGGGGAGAAGAAAAGACACATACTTAAAAACGAGAATGTTTAGAAGCAAAGACAGATTAATTGGATTCACATAGAAACAGAAATAACACAGTTGTCATAGTCAAGAGATAAAAATTATTTTTGTATCTCTGATAGCAAGAAAGGAATATGCAGTGGAAAGTGTCTGGAGATATCAGAACTGTCCTTTCAAATTGAACAGCTTAGACATAATCAGAACAATGTAAAGCAAGCGCTACTTACAACTTTGGAAAGTGATGATTTGGAGAGTGTCATCACCCCTCAGGTGACATACAGCTTCTAGATGGACCGTTATGCAGACGAACATGTCATAAATAAGAAGATTGCTACATCATTAGTCAATAATTCAACATTGTCTTTCTACACATAAAGAAGACACTGTTCCTAGAAGTGAATACACCAAATAATAGAGGCAAACAAAGCAGAAAGTGAAAGCGAAACACTACTCAACATAATAAATAATAATAATACTCAACATAATAAGAAAGCCATGGCATGTATTAGCAATTCCTCGACATACTTTTAAGGCTTTGAATGTAATTATTTTGCTGGGCTGGAGCAGAGAACAAGAACACAAGTCCAGAACTACAAAGTCCTCTCTATCCGATTGGACTCAAGCAAGTCTTAAGTTTAAGTTTTTTGATTTGCGGGCCATCAAAATTAATTATTTTTTGTGTGTATACCACATTTAAAAATACTTCGAGATATACCTGAAAAATGTAATAGCATTCTACTGGATGTTCTGTTCCTCTATGAGATGTAGGGAGGCAGTGAATGCAGCAGACAATATGAACTTAGTGTAAGTATTTTCCCACTCCCATTCTGTGCGTGTCACACGTTATTTCTTAGTTGATTATAGTTCATCAAAGTTTGATTTATTTCTGTTTAATAGGTGACTATTAATACAATCATAAATCAGAGATGATTTTTATGCCAGTGACTTGTTATTAGTGTTGTTTTTTGAGATGTCTCACTCTGTTGCTCACAGTAGACTGCATATCAAAGCAATCTTCCTGCTTCAGCCTCTCAGGGGACTTGAACCACCAAATCTGCCTCTATTCAATAAACAAATGAGGAGAATAAATTAAGGAGGTTTCTTACCATTTTATAAATATTACAGTTTTCAAGAGTTTAAGTAATCTATTTACTTGGTGAAGAGAAAGTTTGTTTTTAACCATTTTTGATTAATTTGCTTTCAGCTTCTTTTTCTTACTTCCCTGAGATGCACATTTTTATTTTAATGAAATATATTCCCTTTTGTAAAAAGATACTTCTGCACATATGCTTGTTGAGCCTTGTGATTATTTACTGTAATTTTTGGTGATGTGGCTTTATAGGAACAGAAGAAGCAGGTTTGAAAGAAAATCAAGTTACATGTGAGTAAAATGATGCATCTCAACCTTTCCCTTATGAAACAGAACATGGACACATTGTTTTCAGGTAGTCAGTGCCATAAATCATCTAGTTTTTAGATTATGCTTACATACCTCAAAATACGTTTTTATAAAAGGATGCTCATGAGTATATGTGTTTTCTGATTGTATTAAAACATTTTTTTTTCTTTGTAAAAACGTTGTTTCTATATCTCTGGAAAGCGAATTTTCTCTTCATTTGTGGTGACTTTGATGAATGTTGCTTGTGAATTGGCCAGTGGGCAGTACATCAAGAAGAAAATATCTGTGGCAAACGCTGGCAACAGCAGCAAAAGATTAATGCTTAAACTGTGCAATAAAGTAGATCGGAAACTAAATACTGGAGAAGGGGAGGGAAGCAGCATGGACAGCCAAGAAAGTAAAACTGCAGAGTCAGAGGAACTGATGCCCAGTGTCAGGACATAGTTACAAAGTAAATCTTTTATTTAAGTTTAAGAGAAGAAAATGTGCTGAGTTTCTGCAAAGATAAGAGCGGATCTATATGTTTCAATGTATCTTATACATTGAAAGCTGACAGGAAAATATGTCTTTACTATCTGAGTAGTAACTAGCTTCCTGTATTGTGCTGTAATAAATGATGATCAACTTGTTCTCTGACAACTTTTGTTTCCTGTCTTAAGTGGAGACACAGCTCTGAAAGGAGTGACCTCAGGTCTAAGCCAACACAATGCAGAACCTTTTTTTTTTTGAGCTTTTGAGGGAGGCCTTGTTTCCTAGAAGGTTCCTGAGATCTCTGGTTGACCTCTTCATCCTCCCCCAATTACCCACTCACCCAAATCGAGACAGTGGGGTAAAAACTGGCATTTAAACAAATAATGAAATAAAACTAGCTGAAATAAAAAAACAAATTAGAATATGAATAACAACAACAGGAACAAAAGATAAAAACACAACACATAAACTCAGGAACACATTTGCACAGACAGAAATTCCATAAAATCACAGAACTAGAAACCATAATATACACAAAATGGATCTGTAAGGGGGAAAATAAACCCATACCGACAAAGCATTATGAGACAAAGGCCCTTCAAAATGCCATGAGTTAATTTGTGTTTTTGTTGGCCACCAACTGCTGGGCATTGGGCCTGGACTTAAAGAGTGGTTCATATAACCAGTGAGACTCTGTCAAAGAAACTAGTTTTTATAGATCAGATATAGATTGTGCATTAGGGGTGTGGACTTGTGTCTACTGCCCCTTTCAACACTGGGACCCTAACAAGCCCAGATCTGTGTAGGTCCTGTATAGGCTTTCAGAGTCTCTAAGCTCATAGGTGCACAGGTCCAGCTATGCTTAGAGAAGCATTTTCTCTTAGTGTCCTCAATTACTTGGTATCCTGGTCTTGCATTCTTCCTGCCTATTCTGGTGCAAGTTTCCTTGAGCCTTGAGGAGACAGAATTAATGGGAGCATCCCGTTTAGGACTGAGTGTTCCAATGTCTTTTGCTCTGCATATTGTCCAGTTATGGGTCTCTGCATTAGTTCATATATACAGCAGCTTCTCTGATGATGATGGAGTGAGACACTGATCAATAGGTTGCTATGTTCACTTATTGGGATAGCAGATATTGTTGTTTTTGTTTTTGTTTTTTCCTAGGACCCTGGGCCATTTAGTCTCATACTCTTCCCACAAAAGTGTTACGGCATTCAGATTCCACCATAGGGAGTGAGCTTTGAATCAAAACAGGTCTTGGTTGGTTGGTCACTCCCACAAACTTTGTAACACTGCTTATGTCCAAGACTTTTTGCACTTCTTGTATTGTATTCAGGATTGTTTTAGTTGTTGGTATTGTGTGTGTGTGTCTATATGAAGCTGAAGGTCATCCTTTTAATTTTTGGGAAGAATTGTGTTGAAATTTTGATCTGAATCTATCGAATCCATAGATTGCTTTTGGTGGGAAAGCCATTTT
This sequence comes from Pachyuromys duprasi, assembly GCA_028658305.1. Taxonomy (NCBI): domain Eukaryota; kingdom Metazoa; phylum Chordata; class Mammalia; order Rodentia; family Muridae; genus Pachyuromys; species Pachyuromys duprasi. The sequence goes on along the minus strand of CM053748.1, from coordinate 40,698,417 downwards.
TCCTATAATAATCCTACTGATCCCTGACCTTAGGAGACCTTTGCTTCTTTTTATATCTCTTTCAATTTCTTTTTAATGTCTTAGAATTTTGTCAGACAAGTCTCTCACTTACTTGGTTAGAGTTACATCAAGATATTTTATACTTTTGAGACTTGTAAAAATGTTTCACTGATCTGTTTGTATATAGAAATACTCAATCTGTTTGTATATAGAAGGGCCACTGATTTTTATGAGTTAGTTTTGTATCCAGCTATTTTGCTGAAGGTGTTTATAAGCTTTAGGATTTCCTGGTGGAATTTCTAGGGTCAGTTTCGTATATAATAGTATTGTCTGCAAACAAAGATATTTTTTCTTTGCCTATTTATATTTCCTGATCTTCTTCAGTTGTCATACTGCTCTAGCCAATACATCAATTACTATATTGAGTAAGTATGGAGAGACTGGACAGCATTGTGTTGTTGCTGAACTTAGTTAAAGTGCTTTGAGCTTCTATCCTTTTTGTTTGATTTTGTCTGTGGGATTGCTATAAATCACCTTTATTAGGTTTAAATGTGCCACTTGTATGCCTAATATCCAGGAATTTTGTCAAGAAGGGGTGTTGGCTTTTATGATAAGCCTTTTCTGCATCTAATGAGATGATCATGTATTTCTTTTCTTTCAGTATATTCATATGATTAATTATATTTTTGATTTACACATGTTGAACCATTCCTGCATTACTGAAATGAAACCCATTTGATCATTGTGGATTATTTTTTAAGTATTCTTGCATTTGATTTACAAGTATTTTATTGAGAATTTTAGCATTTTGTTTATAAAAGAAATTGTTCTGTAATTATATTTCTTTGTTGGGTCTTCAAGTGATTTGTGTACCAGATAACCATGGCCTCATAAAAATAATTGGGCAATGATTGATCAATCTCTTTTTATTTTGTAAGATGATTTGAGAGGTTTTGGAGTTAATTCTTTGAAAGTCTGCTAGAAAAAAGCTTTTTGTTTTACCTTTAATAACAATGTTCACACTGTGCTTTTTCCCATCCTTGCTCTTCCCAATCCCAGGGGTTTCCTGCTCACCCATGACCTGTATCAAAAAAGAGGAAACATGACTTCAACAAACAGTTAATATCTAACTCAGAATCTTGGTACATAACCAAATGACTGTGTTTGGCAGCAATTGTGGTTACTGTATAGATAGGTGATAGACTACATACCCAGGAAATTTTGATTTAATTATTAGCATCTAGCATCTCCCCATATCCTAAACAAGATATCTAATTCCTCTAATGCCAAGGGCTCTTAGCAAACCAGTTACTTGGCTCAGTTCCTCATCTTTACTTAGCTCACCTCTAAATATTCCTATTATGTCTTAGAACCAACAATCCAACAAGACCTTCCTCACTTTTTGATGATCATCTAGATGTTGTTTAGAGTAGGTACCAAATTGTTTTCAGAACCAAGTTCCCACTGGGAGAGACTACCTGGACATCAGTTGATGTTCTCAAACCAGGACCTCATGTTGACTCAATCACATCATTATATTAACAAGCAGAGGTGTAGTGATCTGTTCCATTTTCACAATCCTCAGACACAAACAAGGATGAATCATGGTCTGAGGATTCTTTTTCTATTTCTGGGGACATGCCTGTCACAGACAAAGTGAAAGTAAAAACTGCCATTAGCAAAGCCAAAAGTGCAAATAGAAGGCAGAAGAAAACCAAGCATTCTTTCAGAAAAGGCTAGAAGATTCCACAGGAATATTTCCAGAGGTCCTTGCCATGTGGGGACTCAAATCCTCAGACCTTGTTATAAGGACAGACTTTGACAATACACTTGCATGCAGTTCCTAGAAGAGGCTTGTCCAAAGTGAATAAAAAGGATCAAAATCACTCCTAGTATTATACCCAAATTTATAATAAAAGACCAAAAGTTCTTAGTCAAAATGAAAGAACTGATTGAGTCAAGAAACAACCTTGTGGTTGTGGAAGTTTGTAAGCAGACATGTGAGATGGAATTCATCAGAGTATAAGCTTGTACATATCCAATTATTCCAAATTCCTCATAGATGAGCCCAAGTTTGCTCTCATGAAATCTCAGAGCTGTTTTAAGGTAGAGGACTTATATAAATCCATTTATAATTAACATGATGTAAAGTCATAAGCCTAAGCTTAATATTTTGAATTTGGGTTTCCATATTAAAAAATGGCTTCCTCTAAAGCATTGACTCTATCCTCCAGCCTGCAAACTATCTTCTCCTGGGTAATGAGTGTGAAAAAAAATTTAGAGAGATTATTTACATGATCAGTTGCATGGACTTGTTGTACCAAGGCAGTGGTAGAAGCAGCTTTCATTTCATAGAGCAAACTTAGGCAGCGTTTGAGTTGGCAATTAATCATTCAAGCAGACGTTTCTCTGAGAGAATAAAGCTTGATTCCTTGGGGCTGGCAACATACCACCTATGGCCTGCAAGAAATTCTTTTTTTAATTTTTATTTTTATTAATTACAATGTATTCACGTTGTATCCCCTCTGTAACTCCTTCCCTCCTCCCCTCCCAATTCTACCCTCCTTCCCCCATCTCCACCCATGCCCCTCCCCCAGTCCACTGATAGGGAAGACCTTCCTCCCCTTCCTTCTGACCCTAGTCTATCAGGTTTCATCAGGAGTGGCTGCATTGTCTTCCTCTGTGTCCTAGTAAGGCTGCTGCCCCCTCAAGGGGAGGTGATCAAAGAGCAGACCAATCAGTTCATTACTATGGAACCCACTTGGACACTGAACTGCCATAGGCTACATCTGTGCAGGGGTTCTAGGTTATCTCCATGAATGGTCCTTGATTGGAGTATCAGTCAAGGCAAAGAGAATGGACATCATAAGAGGGAAAAACAGACAACAGGACAGGAGCCTGCCACAGAGAGCCTCTGGAAGGCTCTACCATGCAGGGTATTAAAGCAGATGCTGAGAATTATGGCCAACCTTTGCATAGAGTGCAGGGAATCCTAAGAAAGAAGTGGGAAATAGTAAGACATGGAGAGGACAGGAGTTCCACAAGGAGAGCAACAGAACCAAAAAATCTGGGCACAGGGGTCTTTTCTGAGACTGATACTCCAAGCAAGAAATTCTTTGGAGGCTCATGGAAAAAGTGGCAAAAGAATCACACACACACACACACACACAAGCACATACACACACACACTGTGGATGAATCAAATTTCAACAAACTTTAACAATTTCACATACATAGATACATACATACATATTTAATGGCTGTAGCAAAGCTCCAAGAAGCTCCATGCAATATATATATATATATATATATATATATATTATACATATATACACATATACACATTTAGTGGATGGAGCAAAGCTCCAAACAACTGCACATATATACATATATACACATACACATATTGGGTGGATGGAACAAAGCTCCAATGAGCAATCTCCACCAACTTTATTTTCTCCCACAGCTTATACATCCCAGCAAAATCTTTCAAGCAGTACGAAAATTGCAACATGCTTACATTTTGTTTTTCTTTAAGTGAACAACAACAATGATTGCATGTAGAAAACGCATTCTCCAATATCCTCATGAACTATGAGAAAAAACCAAATTATTTCAAAGAACTCACAAGCATTCATACATTTGTAATTAAGCAACTTGTTATAGATTAACAAAATGTAAGCAAGCAAGGTAATTTTCTCAGCAGTTTCTCTTATTGGCAGGATGTAATTTGTGGTTACAAAGAAAGGGTCAATTATTTTATTATTTATCTTAAAAAGTAATCTTATAAAAATCTTCAAAAAATCATGAATTAAAACTTTTACATAAAAAGCAGTCAATCATTTCTACTTTAAATCCTCAGGCTACACATCTATTCATGAAGTAGAAATTTCTGGTTTCCTTGAAGACTCAGTTTTGTCATGTGATGTTTTGCTGCAAGCTGAGCACATGATGGGTTGTTGTAGGCTGGCTTCTGAGAGGGCACTTGATGTTTTGCTGTGAGCTCTAATGTGTGAAGGGCATGAATATGACCAGCTGAGAACATACGTGGGTGAACTCTGAAGAGAACAATTGTACAGTAGCCTTCACATGCTGAGACATCTCCTTCTGGATCAACATTGCTGCACTGATCTTCATGCTTCAACACTCGACTTTGCAGAGAGAAGCATTCCAGACAACTTCTCAAGGCAATCTAAAGGAGTCTTGTGGCTTTCACTGACTTCCTGTTGCTGCTTGGTGTAGGCCTTTGGACTGAACTGCTGGTATCTTGATAACTGAGTTTGGAAATCCCCTAAAGACCCATCGTCCTTAATCAACATGAAGTAGATAAAAGACACTTGCACCCCTTTCCCTACTAATCTCTACCTAAAGTCAAGGCATTGGAAGAGATGTAAAGGTATTTAAGATCCCTAAATCATGTAGTGAGGTAGCCATTCTATTAGACCTGAGATGATCACCTGCGTGCAAGTCATGCTGGCTTGCTATTCTTGTTGTTTTCAGCAGACACCTCCTGTTTTGCTCAGTTAAACCTCCTGTTTTGCTTGGTTAATTTTCCTGTTTTGCTTGGATATGTTTACTTGGAAACCTATATAAGTGGCTTACTCTAATAAAAATGGCATCTTGATCAGAATACTGTCTTGGTGTCACTTCTTCGTGTTCTCTGTCTCTTTTAATTCCCAGCCCCTTGTGCAGGCGGTTACTATTGGTAGTCGCGGGCGACTACAATGTAGGTTTGGTGAAAAATCTAAAAATCCATCTATCTATATCTATATATCTATCTTGGAGCTTTGCTATATCCACTAAATAGGTGTGGGTGTGTGTATGTATGTATGTATGTATGTGTGAAATTGCTAAAGCTTGTTGAAGTTTGATTAACATTTTTTATTAAATCATAGAAGGATGAGGGCAAAATTGGTATGAGAAATTAATCATCATTTTGATCACAAGTGCATTTCCAGCAAGAGAGGCAAATCCTATGGTATTAGAAAGACTGCCATTGTCCATGACCTAAAAAAAATCCCTAGCTCAACTATTAAAAGTGCACATTTCTGAACTTCAAAATATTCCCAAGGTTTTCGTCATCTGAGAGGCTTACAAAACATCTTAGCCAAAATTTACTAATAATTTACTTCTCCAAATTCTTGTTAAGGGTGGTAGAGGTTACTAACAATCTATCTTCACATCAGTCTACATCTTCTGAGAGTGGTGGATGAGTGATTAATCTGCTTCACAAGCAATACTTGAAAAAAAATGAATCACTATGATTATAATCACTATGATTATATACAGCTCAGCGAGGGGCTAGAATCTCTCTCAGGTTTTTATATAACTCATTGATTATGAGGGATATAATTACCATGAAGGCAAAAAGCAGAGCAAAACTCCAGAACAGCATGATGTCCCCAGGACACAGAATCCTAGGGGTTCTGCCTCTCTGAGGCACATGAATCATAGCTGTGCTAACTGGTGTGCTGCATTCCACGAGTTCTGAACATATTTTTCTGCGCTTCTTGAATTAGGGGCATGCTTCTACCCACCAATGCCAGGAGATAGAAATGAGACTGAAATGAAGAAAAATAACCTTGCATCAGAGTAGAATATTTAAAACCAAAAATACTGATATTATGCCAACTAAAGTTATGCTTCTAAATTGGATCTTCATTTAGGAGTGAACAGGGAATCATAGGGGAAACAGATGAGGGATGCCTTTTGATTAGGCCAATCCCAATTCTGTGTAATTCTATGGGAGGAAAGATACTTTATATATATATATATATATGTATATATATATGTATATATATAAGTATATATATGAGATTCTATATATATACATACATATATATATATATATATATATATATATATATATATATATATAGCATCTCTTCCCTCAGGTACACACACACACACACAAAAAAAAAATCTAAAGGAAAAATGTCCCCTCTATGTTTTCCTAAAGTAGAGCTTCAAAGTCATCCTATCTCCTAAATGGAATGACCACTTAAAGTGTATCTTAACAAATAGCAAAAGGAATTTATCAACTAGAGGCTCCACTTTAAGTAGGAAATTATTGTGTTAACTGGACAGGCTTTACTCACAGCCACTTGACAGGACTGATACATGGAATTTTGAAATTGTCCTTTAGATTATGAAACGCTCAATTCTACTTAACCCCAGAAATATAATTCTTCACTAAAACGATTGGTAGCCTTACTAAACAATGAGACAAAGTTAAAAATTTCATAAATACTTAATTTATTTCTTATATAATGTCAATATAAATAGTCAATTATGATGCTTTAAATCTATGCTTATTAGATGCTGAGATTCAGCCAAACTTTGGGCAGAGTGCAGGGAATCTTATGAAAGAAGGGGGAGATGAAAGACCTGGAGGGGACAGGAACTCCACAAGGAGAGCAACAGAACCAAAAAATCTGGGCACAGGGGTCTTTTCTGGGACTGATACTCCAACCAAGGACAATGCATGGATATAACCTAGAACCCCTGCACAGATGTAGCCCACGGCAGCTCAGTGTCCAAGTGGGTATCCTAGTAAGGGGAATAGGGACTGTCTCTGACATGAACTGATTGGCTTGTTCTTTGATCACCTCCCCCTGAAAGAGGAAGCAGCCTTACCAGGCCACAGACAAAGACAAAGCAGCCAGTCCTGATGACACCTAATAGGCAAGGGTCAGAGGAAGGGGGGAGGAGGACCTCCCCTATCCATGAACTGGGGAAGGGGCATGGGAGGTGAAGAGGGAGGGAGGATCAGATTGGGAGGGGACAAGGGAGGGGGCTACAGCTGGGATACAAAGTGAATTAATTGTAATTAATAAAAAATAAATAGATTTAAAAAACAAATTTGCATGTAAAATAAAATATTTGAAGCTGTCATTTATATTTATAACTATTAGCAAAAAGAAAAAAAAAGAAAAAAAAGCCAAAAATCTCTTTTACAGGGTGCTTTAGAGATAGACATCCAATTACCCAGCTTTAAGAGTTTATTTGGACAGCCAGGTATGTTGGCATGTGACTAGATGATCCAAACTTTTGTGAAAATGAGGAAGGGGTATTGTGATTTTTGTAATTGTGAGGCCATCTTAGGATACGTAGTGAGACCTTGACTCGAAAATAGGCAAAAGCAAAGCAAAGTAGGAATCACAAGGTTGCTAAGCAAACGAGAAAGTGATAACTTGTTTTTAGCATTTGTTATCTGGGCTATCAAAATGTATGTGTACCAATAACCTCACTTACTGATGATTGTGTTATTTGTTCTGGTGCTAATATGACCAAGTATTAAAACAAACAAAAACCCAAATCTGTGTCTAAAGTTCCTATAATCTGTGTCTAAAATACATTATAATACCTTAAAATGTAATGCTTTATAATGTTAAACAAACCAGTTAACTCAATTAGCTATCTTTTCTTATCTGCCTAACTGATTGAAATATCTGAGAAAACAATTTGAAAGAAGTTAAAATTTCTTCTGGCTCAGGGATTGCAGTCCACAGCTGCTTGTACCAATGCATCCAGGCTGGGTTTTGCCATGTTCTCATCAAGGCTGGCTGTGGGAGCCTGTGGCGCAGTTATTGTTCACCCCATGTTGTGCCAAAAACAAACACAAGGGAAAGAGTGGAGGCAGTAGTAAATGCCAAAGACAGGGCCCCAATCCATGTCCTCAGGTTGGGCCCTAATATCCACTGGCCCTAATATCCACTGGCCCTAATATCTCAGCTGGGGTGTAATTGTTCAGTCCCTTAGCCCAAGGAGCATATTTCATATTCACACCATAACATTAAGTAAAGTTATTCCAAATCTAAAATTTATTGAATAATACTTAGAGTGTTTCTAATTTAAATGATTTGATAGGCAGAAATAAGTAACATCAAGGAGAGATCCAAGATGGCTGCCACAAGAGGAAACTGTTTCTGAGGAGTAGGACAGCAGTAACAACACAGCGACCAGGAGACTGAACTCTGGGACCTAAAACACCAGCATTTGTGATTGTCAGGTGAGCAGAACTCCTACGGTGAGGAAATCAAGTGGGAAAATCCTAGGGACACCCAGTAATTCCCCCGCAAAAACACCGGGTGACCTGCGGTGCACAGCCCTGATCACTGGGCACCAATAGCCGCCATTCCAGACTGGGTCACTCAATCTCCGGACCAGATTGAGAAGGTCCCAGGTACCATTTCAGACCGGCCTGCATACAGCGGGCACACAAATACTCAATAAAATACTTGCAAACAGAATCCAAGAAAACATAAAAATATCATCCACCAAGACCAAGTAGGCTTCATCCCAGGCATGCAAGGGTGGTTCAATATAGGCAAATCCATCAATGCAATCCACCATATAAATAAACTGAAGGAGAAAAACCACATGATCATCTCCCTAGATTCCAAAAAAGCATTTGATAAAATCCAACACCCATTCATGTTTAAAGTCTTAGAGAGATTAGGGATACAAGGCACATACTTAAACATAGTAAAGGCAA
>CM053748.1:40678197-40689420 GCA_028658305.1 Pachyuromys duprasi | reverse complement strand
TCAACTGAAGAATGGATACAGAAATTGTGGTACATCTATACAATGGAATATTACTCAGCAATAAAAAACAAGGATATCATGAAATATGCAGGTAAATGGTAGGAACTGGAAAGGATCATCCTGAGTGAGCTATCCCAGAAGCAGAAAGACACACATGGTATATACTCACTCATATAGACATATAAAATAGGATAAACCTACTAAAATCTGTACACCTAAAGAAACTAATCAAGAGGGAGGACTCTGGCTAAAATGCTCAGTCCCCAGCCAGAAAGGCAAAGCAGATTGACATCAGAAGGAGGAAACAGGAAACAAGCTAGGAGCCTGTCACAGAGGGCTCCTGAAAGGCTCTGCCCTGCAGAATATCAAAGCAGATGCTGAGACTTATGGCCAACTATTGCGCAGAGTGCATGGAATCTCATGAAAGATGTGGGGAATAGTAAGATAGGGAGAGGACAGGAGCTCCACAAGGAGAGCAACAGAACTAAAAAATCTGAGCACAGGAGTCTTTCCTGAGAGTCATACTCCAACCAAGTAACATGCATGGAGAAAACCTAGAACCCCTGCACAGATGTAGCCCTTGGCAGTTCAGTATCCAAGTGGGTTCCATAATAATGGGAACAGGGACTGCCTCTGACATGAACTTATTGGCCTGCTCTTTGATCACCTCACCCTGATGGAGGAGTAGCCTTGCCAGGCCACAGAGGAAGACAATGCAACCACTCCTGATGAGAGCTGATAGACTAGGATCAGAAGGAAGGAGAGGAAGACCTCCCCTATCAGTGGACTTGGGGAGGGGCATATGTGGAGAAGGGGGAGAGAAGGTGGGATTGGGAGGGGAGAAAAGAGGGGTTTATGAGGAAGGATACAAAGTGAATAAAGTGTAATTAATTTTAAAAAATGAAAAATAAAAGATGTAAGTACCAACAAGGCATGGTGGCACTCTCTTTTATTCCCAGAACTCAGGGAGTCAGAAGCAGATGTATCTCTGTGAGTTCAAGGCCAGCCTGGTATACAAAGTGAATCCAGGACAACCAAGACTACACAGAAAAACCCTGTTTCAAAAAACAAAACAAAAGAAAACAAAAAACCAAACCCACAAAAAGTCCCATGTACGTACCTCTCAAGGAGTTGAATAACTTACAATTGTAGACAAAGTGAAGAAATTTCTTTTCCTTCCATTATTTTATATTAGAATATAATTTAAAAGGGTTTACAGTTTTTTTCAAAATGAGTCATTGTCAAAATAACTCTTGGGTCAATATCACACACACACACACACACACACACACACACACACACACACACACACACACACTGCTTCTCTGAACTCTGCTTTTCTCTCCTCTCTCCACTTTACCCATGTATTCCTCCTAGCACTTTAATGTCTCCTGTGTTCTATAATCTTCCCCACCTCCCATTCTTAATGCCCTTTCCTTTTCAGTATCATGGCCCCCTTTCTAGCTTTCTGAACTTTACTCATATGTACACTTATCTTCCTATACATGTTTAACACTAAGTGGTACATATACAAAGTGGATTTTTTTCAGCTATCAAGAAAAATCAAAATTTCACATTTGTAACACAATGAATGGAACTCAAAAATATTCTGTAAAGTAACTGAAGCTCAAATAAATAGCACATGTTCTCTCTTACATATAGATTTTACTTTCTACAAAAGACATGCTAAAAATGGAAGATTTTTGTCCTTTCTCTCATTGTCAACAGACAAAAATTTACCTATCAATTTTCATTGATCTATAGAAGATTTGGTAGTGGAGGATATATATCTAGTTGGATTTGTGATGTGCTTTCACAGTCAACATTTTTGAACGATTTTTGACAGTCAAATGGTACAGAACAATGCAAGATCATGGAAAGGAGCAAGTGCTGACTTTCTGTGAGCCTTTTGAGTTAAGTGTAGATGTTTCACTTGGCTGTTAAAATGGCATGTTTAAATGTTGGTGTCTCACTGGCTGAAACTGTGGACAAAAGCCAAGCTAAAAAAGGGTGTCAGGCAGGAAAAACAAACAAACAAAACAAAACAAAAAGAAGAAAAAACAAATCGTCCTTTGTTTTCTATTTGTGGCATGTGAAGATCAACATGTATGGATCCTCTAATGCAAAACATATAGTTAGTGTTCATCACCAACTTTACAGATGACATTTCTGTGTGCTACTCTTATTTTAAGAAACAGGGCTCCTTTTAAAAGTTCTTGGTTTCCTTGATAATGAATAAAGAGACACAGAAGGGAACACAAGGATAATTTATTGGACATTGTAAGCAGTTGGTAGCACCTCATGCACATATACAACAGGTGCTGTCTACGGTTCACTGGGCAGAAATTTTTGAGATAATTTCCTTCCTGTATTACAAAGTAAGTTGTTTTACAGCCTGTAGAAAGAGCAGCCTAAAAATACATTCCAGAAAGAATATAACATCATTGAAAATTAGGCAAAATCATGGAAGAAATAAATGTCTATCTTGCTAACATATGTATTTAAATAGCTGTGAAGTCATTCTCTCTCCATCTGTAATTCCTCACAGAAACTGAGCTGACTGCTGAGCTTGCCCATGTGTTTGACTTCTACCATGGGAAGTGTAACCCCGTACCCTCCCAGATTCCCAAGCCTGCCCACCTTCATGCTCAAGGAACTGTCACTCTGACTCCAATAAATTATCCTTGAGTTCCCTTCTGTGTCTCTTTATTAATTATCAAGGAAACCAAAAACTTTAAAAAAGGGACGCTGTTTCTTAAAATAAGAATAGTACACAGCATACATTAATTTGCCCTGTAAATCCTACTTAAATGTGACAGTAAATAAGATCCTCCAAATAGTACATCTGCTTATAGTACAGAGCCAGATACAGAGCTGGGATCTGCAGGAGTAAAACAATTAGAGGATAACGTATGGGGAATGGTAAAAGAAATTAAAAGAAAAGCTAAGCCACTGAAAAGTCTCAGACGCCAGCAGAAAAAAAGAAGTTTAGGAAGGAACTGTCTTCCTTACTCCACACCACACACCTCTTCCTTTGACCTTTCCACATTTACATGAGATTCATTGCTTGTCATTTCTAAAATTTCTCTGGTTTCTCATCTTAGAGTAGTTGAGACACCACCCCCTCATCTAAGACTTTTTGAAGGCTATGAAGCCATTTTATTGCATATTGAGTACTCCAAACCTGAGGCCTATAAAACTGTAATTTTTTAAAAAAACCCACACCATCAGAAGAACATTCCAAAACTAACAGTCTGTCTCCTTGCTAGATGATCTTCTAATCCCCAGAGGCTCTTCTTCACAGCACTTGGCCAGATTATGTGTAAGGGATCTTTAAAGACATCTCTGCCTTCCATAGTCTCCTTATCACCATTTCAGCACCCATATCATCTTTGTTTTCTTTCTCCTTCTTCTGACACAGGGAACACAGGCGTAAACTGATGAATCAACAAGTTAAAATGACTTAGACTGCTGCTAGACTACACAAGGCAACCAAGACAAATATTTTTTTTTAAAGCTTGTTCCCATGTAAACTAAATAAAGAGCCATTAAAATTCAGGAAAGTTGAAAAAAAACTAATGAATTCATTCCACTTAATTAAGTAGGGAAGGTGGTTTTGCTTAAGGGAACAATAATGTAAATGTGCTATATCTACATCAATATTCCAGGAAAGGAATGCCATGTGACAATTAAACTTACTCTTTCATTTCACCTGTTAGCTACGATCTCCCTCTAAGGGTCATTGAGTTTCCATATCATAAATAATAATTAAGGTATTAATCAGAATGATTCTCAAGTGAGATAACTTTTTTGGTAGGGAAACATTCTTCTTTTCCATTTCTTTTTTTTTTTTAATTAATTTCACTTTACTACATGGCTACTGAAAGTTACACCTAATGTGCACTAGAGATTAAATGCACCCTTGTAATCATTTTCATAAGGCCTGTTAAAACTAGAATTTTTCCTTGTTTTATTTAGCTCATTTACTTGCTCAGCAGTGAACTCTAGTGTAAACCATAGAAGGATTTTTGAAACTAAATGAACTTTTTAATAGGAAAATCTCATTATACATGGTAATGCAATTTCTTCTTTAATTAAAATGATTTCTTATTTGCCAAGGGAAAGAAAAACAGCAATAATCAAAAAAATCAAAGTCAATTTAGACCTTGATGGCTTCACTTCAAATATTATATTTGAATGCAGGATGCTTATAAAGGTTATCCCATTACTGACCCTCAGAGCAGCAGCCAAATTCCATTAAACAAGGAGTGTGCAGGACCAACATGTGCAGCTTGTGATGGCTGCAAAGCACACAAGGCATCTAAGAATGAAAATGAGAACTTTAGTTGCAAAAAAATTAAATTTCCAACAACGATTACGAACAGCTAAGTAAATCCTAGAGTTTAAATGACAGAAACAAATAGTGTGAGTAAACCTGTAAAAACTGTTTTACTACCTCCATCAAGACAGCTCGGGGGCTACAAGTGGATGCAAGCAACCCTGATGACTTGATTTTGATCTCTGGGAATAATGTAGAAGAACCAGATTTCACAACTTGTTTTCTCACCTTCACATCTGTGGCATAGAACGTAAACATGCGCGCGCGCGCACACACACACACACACACACAAGCACAGAGTTAGAGAGAGAGAGAGAGAGAGAGAGAGAGAGAGAGAGAGAGAGAGAGAGGTGGGGGGAGGATATGCAGAGGAAAGGAGAGGGGAGGGGGAGGGAGAAGGAGGGAGAAAGAAAGAGAGAAAGGGGTAGAGAGTTCAATTAATTCTGATATGAATTCCTTACTCCTTCCCATTGGTTGTATAGCATTACTAACAGAACAGTCTCTAATTTAGATAGCTTGCAGTTGTTGAAGTAGTCAAATTTAAAGCTTGCAGTGATGTATTTTCCAAGGGGCTTTTAGATTACTGCCTAAATATCATTCTATGAGTTTATAAAGGTAGGGATAATACTCTTATGTAGGCATTGGTTTTTTTTTCTGTAGCCAACAAATAAAATTTAAGAGATGTGGTAGGTTTCATGAGGTCCTATTTATGTATTGTTGATCTTAAAGCCTTGTTGTGTTCTGTTGGGGAAGTCTCCTATGCCAGTGCATTCCAGGCTCTTCTCCATTTTTCCTTCTAACAGATTTATTGTGTGTGGTGTTATGTTGAGGTCTTTGATGCACTTGGACTTTAGTTTTGTGTAGGGTAATAAGAATGGATCTATTTTCATTTTTCTGCAGATAGAATCCAGTTAGACCAGCAGTATTTGTTGAAGATGCTGTATTTTTTTGGTTTGGGCTTCTTTGTCAAAAATCATGTGGCCGTAGGTGTGTGGGTTTATCTGGGACTTAGATTCAATTCTTTTTATCCACCAGTCTGTTTCTATGCCAGTACCATGCCATTTTTTATTGCTGTTGCTCTATAGTACCACTTGAAGTCTGGGATGGAGATACGTCCAGAAGTTCTTTATTATTATTATTGTTGTTGTTGTTGTTGTTATTGTTATTATTACAGAATGGTTTTAGTTACTCTGGATTTTTTGTTTTTCCCTAAGAGGTTGAGAGGACATGTCCATAGAACAAAATGACAGCCTACAGACTAGGAAAAGATCTTTACCAGCTCTACATCTGACAGAGGGCTAATGTCCAGAATATATAAAGAACTCAAGAAAGTAAGCAGCAACAAACCAAATAATCCAATTAAAAATGGGGTACAGAGCTAAACAAAGAATTCTCAACAAAGGAATATTGAATGTTGGAGAAACAAATAAATGTAAAACATGCTTAGTCATCAGGAAAGTGCAAATGAAAACAACTCTGAAAGTACATCTTATACCTATCAGAATGGCTAAAATCAAAAACCCAAGTGACAACACATGTTGGAGAGGATGTGGAGAAAGGGGAACTCTCCTGCATTGCTGGTGGGCATGTAAACTTGAACAACCACTTTGGAAATCAATCTGAGGCTTTCTCAGAAAACTGGGAATAGTGTTGCATCAAGATCCAGCTATACCACTCCTGGGCATATATTTGAAAGATGTTCTACCATACAACATTTGCTCAACCATGTTTATAGCTGCTTTATTTGTTATAGCCAGAATCTGGAAACAACGTAGATATCCCTCAACCAAAGAATGGATCCAGAAATTTTGGTACATTTACACAATGGAATACTACTCAGCTATTAAAAATAAGGAAATCATGAAATTTTCAGGCAAATGGTGGGAACTAGAAAACATCATGCTGGGATGCTAGAAAAGTATCCCAGAAGCAGAAAGACATCCATGGTATATACTCACTTGTGAGTGGATATTAGCCATATAATGTAGAATAAACTTACTAAAATCTATAGACCTTAAGAGCTAACGATGCTTAATTCTTATTCAGAAGGGAAAATGGGATACACACAGGAAATGGTAGACAAGAGGGTGGGAACAGGATTGGAGCCAACCACAGAGGTCCCCTTAAAGACTCTGTCTGTCTTTGTCAACCAATAGCCCTATGTTGAGAATTCTCTGTTTAGTTATGTAGCCCATTTTTTATTTTTTTATTTTTATTTTTTAGTTTGTTGACATCTAATTTCTTGAGTTCTTTATATACTCTGGCTCTGTCAGATGTAGGATTAGTGAAAATCTTTGCCCGGTCTGTAGGCTGTCCTTTTGTTCTATTGATGTCCTCTCAACTTCATATGGAAAAGCAAAAAACCCAGAATAATTCAAACCATCTGTACAACGAAGAATTTATGGAGTTATCTATGTCCCAATCTCAAGTTGCACCATAGCCCTCTGTCAGATGTAGGGTTGGTGACAATCTTTTTACATTCTGTTGGCTGCTGTTTTGTCCTGTTAACAATGCCCTTTGTCTTGCAGAAGCTTTTCAGTTTCATGATGTCCCATTTATTAATTGTTATTCTTAGTGCCTGAGCTGTTGTTATTCCATTCTGAGGTTATCTCCTTGGCCAGTGAGTTCAAGGCCATTTATTCTCTACTTTATCTTCTAATATCTCTAATGTATCCAGTTTTTGTTTTGGTTTGGTTTTTTATTTTTTGTATTTTTTATTAAATATAATTTATTCACTCTGTATCCCAGCTGTAGCTCCCTTCCCTCCTAATTCCACCCTCCCTCCCTCTTTTTCTCCTATTCCCCTCCCCCAGTCCAATGATAGGGTAGCTCCTCCTACCCTTCCATTTGACCCTGGTCTATCAGGTCTCCTCAGGACTGGCTTCTTTATCTTCCTCTATGGACTGGTAAGCCTGCTCCCTCCTCAGGGGGAGGTGATCAAAGAGCCAGCCCATGAGTTGATGTCAGAGACAGTCCCTGGTCCTAATATTGGCGAACCCTCTTGGACACTGAGCTTCTATGAGATACTTATGTCAAAGGTTCTAAGTTATCTCCATGCATGGACCATGTTTGGAATATCAGTCTCACAAAAGACCCCTGTCCCATATTTGTTGTTGTTGTTGTTGTTCTGTTGCTCTCCTTGTGGAGCTCCTGTTACCTCCAGGTCTTCTCTCTCCCCCTTCTTTCATAAGGTTTCCTGCACTCTGCAAAATTTTGGCTATGAATCTCAGCATATCCTGCTTGGTGACTCTTTCAGAAGCCCTCTGTGATAAGCTCCTGTCCTGGTCACTGTTTTCTCCTTCTGCTGATGTCCATCTCATTTGACTTTTTGAATGAAGATTGGACTTCTTACCAGGGTCCTCCTTCTTGATTAGCTTCCTTAGGTGTACAGGTTTTAGTATGATTATCCTATATTATATGCATAATATCCATCTATAAGTGAATATATAACATGTGTGTCTTTCTGCTTCTGGGATACCTCACTCAGGATAATCATTTCTAGATCTCACCATTTGCCTGCATATTTCATAATTTCTTTGTTTTTAATTGCTGAGTAGTAACTCATTGGCACAGGAGACAACTTCCTGAACAGAACACCAACAGCACAGGCTCTAAGATCAACAATCAATAAATGGGACCTCATGAAGCTGAAAAGCTTCTGTAAAACAAAGGACACTCTTGTCAGAACAAAACGACAGCCTACAGATTGGGAAAGGATCTTCACCAGCCCTATATCTGACAGAGGGCTAATATCCAGAATATATAAAGAACTTAAGAAGTTAAACAGCAACAAATCAAGTAATCGAAATAAAACGGGACACAGAGCTAAACAGAGAATTCTCAATAGAGGAACATTGAGTGGCAGAGAAACAGTTAAAGAAATGTTCAACATCCTTAGTCATCAGGGAAATGCAAATCAAAACAACCATGAGATTTCACCTTACACCTGTCAGAATGGCTAAGATCAAAAACTCAAGTGACAACACATGCTGGAGAGGTTTTGGAGAAAGGGGAACCCTCCTCCATTTCTGGTATGAATGTAAACGTGTACAGCCACTTTGGAAATCTGGCGCTTTCTCAATTAGGAATTGTGCTACCTCAATATCCAGCTATACAACTCCCAGGCCTATATCCAAAAGATGCTCAAGTATACAGCAAGGACATGTGTTCAGCTATGTTCATAGCAGCTTTATTTGTAATGGCCAGAAGCTGGAAATAGCCCAAATGTCCCTCAGTTGAGGAATGAATACAGAAATTGTGGTACTTTTACGCAGTGGAATAGTGGATCTAGTTTTATGTTGAGGTCTTTGATCCAGTTAGACTTGAGTTTTATGCAGAATGATATGTATGGTGTTATTTGCATTTTTCTACATGTAGACATCCAGTTAGACCTGCACCATTTGTTCAAGGTTCTTTATTTTTTTCATTGTACAGTTTTGCTTTATTTGTCAAAAATCACCTGTGCATGGGTGTGTGGATTTATTTCTGGGTATTCAATTTGACTCTAGCAAACAATCTGTCTGTTTCTATGCTAATGTCATGAAGTTTTTATTCCTACTGCTCTGTAGTTCAGCAGAAATCACTCTTGAAATCAGGAGAAGTCATACCCCAGAAATTCTTTCATAGTACAGGATTGTTTTAGGTGTCCTGGTTTTTCATATGAAGTTGACAACTGCTCTTTCAAGATTTGTAAAGAATTGTGTTTGAATTTTGGTGGGAATGACATTAAATTTGTAGATTGCTTTTGATAAGATTGCCGTTTTTACTATGTTAGTCTTATTGATGATGAGCAAGGGAGATTTTTCCATCTTCTGATATCTTCTTCAATTTCATTCTTCAAAGACTAGTAAGTTATTGTCATTCACTTGGTTAGATGAAACAGAGATTGAGGAGATGGCAAACCAGTGACAGGCCCAACTTGAGACACATCCAATGGGAAAGAACTAACCCATGACACTATTAATGCATCTCTGCTATGCTTGCAGACAGGAGGCTAGCATAATTGTCTTTTGAGAGGCTTCATCCAGCAGCTGGTGGAAAAAGATTCAGAGTCCCAAGGCAAACGATAGTCTGAGCTCTGGGAGTTTTGTGGAAGAGTGAGAGGAAGGATTAAGGGATTCAGAGGGGTCAAGGACACAAGAAGACGTACAGAGTAACTTAATATAAGCCCATGGTGGCTCACAGAGACTGAATCACCAACCAAAGAATTGCCCTCAGCTGGACCTAGACCCCTTATAAATATATAACAAATGTGCAGCACAATCATCACATGGGTCACCTAATAATGGGTGTAGGAGTTGTCTCTAACGCTGTTCTATGCCTTTTTATCTCTTTTCCCTATCTGAACTGCCTCATCTGGCTTCAGTGGGAGAAGATAGGCTTGCTATGACTTGAGGTGATAGGATGGGTTGGTACTCCTTAGGGCACCCTTCTCTGAGAAAGAGGTGAGAGGAGATGGAGGAAGGGGAGAGAGAGGACATTACAGGGGGGAGAGTGGGGAAGGGGCTGGTATCAAGATGTAAAGTAATTAAGTATAAAATAATAATAAAAGAAAAAAAGACCCCTCTAAAACATGCCTGGTTATGCTATGACACTCAAAATACATTCTGAGGTAAATGCAAATGAGAATATGAGGGCAGGAATTGCAAACTCACCAAGACCAATTATGAAATAAACTGGTTTCTGAAAAAGAAAAGTTAAACACTATTATTTAAATAAAGTCTGATGGGTGTAAGGTGAAATCTTAGGGTCGTTTTGATTTGCATTTCCCTGATGACTAAGGATGTTGAGCATTTCTTTAAATGTTTCTCTGCCATTGGATAGTCCTCTATTGAGAATTCTCTGTTTAGCTCCATTCTCCTTAGTTATCAGGGAAATGCAAATCAAAATGACCCTGAGATTTCATCTTACACCCATCAGAATTGCTAAGAACAAAAACGCAAGTGAGAACACATGCTGGAGAGGCTGTAGAGAAAGGGGAACCCTCCTCCTTTGCTGGTGGGAATGTAAACTTGTGCAACCACTTTGGAAATCAATCTGGTGCTTTCTCAGACAATTAGGAATAGTGCTACCTCAAGATCCAGCTATTCTACTCCTAAGCATAAATCCAGAAGATGCTCAAGTACACAATAAGGACATTTGCTCAACCATGTTCATAGCAGCTTTCTTCATAATGGCCAGAAGCTGGAAACAACCCAGATGTCTCTCAGTGAAGGAATGGTTCCAGAAATTGTGGCACATTTACACAATGGAATACTACTCAGAAATTAAAAAGAAGGAAATAATGAAATTTGCAGGTGAATGGTGGGAACTAGAAAAGATCATCCTGAGTGAGGTATCCCAGAAGCAGAAAGACACATATGGTATATACTCACTTATAAGTGAATATTAGACATATAATATTGGATAAACATACTAAAATCTGTAATCCTAAAAAAGGTAAGCAAGAAGGAAGACCCTGGGTAAGATGATCAATTCTCACTCAGAAAGGCAAATGGGATGAACATCAGAAGAGGGAAAAAACAGGGAACAGGACAGGAGCCTTCCACAGAGGGCCTCTGAAAGGGTATCAAAGCAGATGCTGAGACTCATAGCCAAATTTGGGCAGAGTGCAAGGAATCTTATGAAAGAAAGAAGAGTTAGAAAGACCTGGAGGGGACAGGGACTTAGTTGTGACAAGCTGTAGACCAACAATAGTGTATGCTCCTGGCAGGATATGAAAGTGACTAACTGAGATTCCTAGCAGCAAGGTTCGTGGAGACTGAAGAGGCCACTCTAAAACTAAACACGACTCCTAGTGGAGTGAAGGGGAAGCACCAATCCACCCAAATTTTGACCCAAAATTTGCAGTGACGAAAATAAAGCAAAACTTAGGAACTGTCTAA
>CM053748.1:40668197-40675697 GCA_028658305.1 Pachyuromys duprasi | reverse complement strand
AGTTCCAATAACATCTTTACCCCATGTGGCAGGCTTCATGTCTAATTAGAAAGTCACTTATTGACCCCCCCCCACATTAATCATGTTCTCATGCTACCAGTGAGCATATCTTGCTTTACACTCAAAATTCTAGCATGCAGGGTATGAAGCTGAGTACGACTCTTGCTGGCTTTTGTTCGAGCTGACTGTATAGCATGTTTCAGTGCTATGAGCATTACTAGAATAGAGGAAATGTAAAGCTCAGTCTGACTCCAGTGTCCAAATCCATGATGTTTTCAGAAATGGGGCCTTACTTCCTAGCTCCACTAACCAACATCAACTGTAGTCACCTGCATTGTGCTCTTAAACTGCACTGCTCTAGCCAATGACTCAAAATCTATACCTGATACTAGCATTTTCATTTAAATACCTCTGTCTTCTAAGAGCAATATTGTCAACTCATGAAGGGTAACATTTCCTTAAACGTTTTATTTTATTTTCTAGATACTTTATATAAGAGCACGTTTCTTTTCTAGGTTTTCTATTTCCAGAATTGTCTCATATTCTTTTCTTTATTGCTTCTATTTCCCCTTTCAGGTCTCAAGTAGTTTCACTAATCTACTTCTCTTGTTTGCTTGTATTTTCCTGTATTGCTTTAAGGGATTTAATTCATATCCTGTTTAAAGACCTCCATCATTTCCCTAAGATTGGATTAAGGTTGTTTACCTGAACATCAGGTGTGTTAGGATATCCAGGGCTTGTTGTAACAGGATAGTTGGGTTTGGTGGTGCCCTGTTGCCCTGGGTTTTGTTGAGTGTGTTCTTATGCTGACCTCTAGCCATCTGGTTGTCCTTGCTTTTGGCTGACTTGGAGGTCCCTGGTAGTCCCTAATGGCTGTCATCTTTGGCAGTCACTGATGTCTGCCACCTCTCTGCTGGCAGTCTCCACTAGCTGCTGTCCTGAGCTACAGACTGAGCTGGTGCCCTGGAATTGGTGCAAGGAGATCACTGACCAGACTTCACCTCACCTGGTTGTCTCCAAATGCCACCTTCCCTGGAACTCTTAATGTTTTTCTTTTTTTCATATCATTTTATTTTTTTATGCCAGTTTATTTACTTTACATCCCAGGTGTTCCCCCTCCCTCCTCTCCTCACAGCATCACTTCTCCTTCCTCTCCCTTTTCCCCCAGAAAAGGGTAGCCTCCTCCCCCACTACCAACACTGCCCAGCACATAAAATCACACTAGGACTGAGCATATCCTCATCCCCTGAGGCCAGGCAAGGCAACACTTCCAGGGGGAAGTGATCCAAAAGTAGGCAATAGATTTCATGTTAGAAACAGCACGCCCCCACCTCCAACTTGCCAGGTGACCCACATGAACACCAAGCCAACCATCGACCACATATGTGCAGGGGGCCTCGATCCAGACCATTCATGCTCCTTAGTTGATGTCTCATTCTCTATAAGCCCCCATGTGTCTGAGTTAATTGTCACTGTTGGTCTTCTTGTGAGGGATTGCCCCTCCTGGTCCTTCCATCTTTCCCCCAACACTTCCACAGGACCTCAGGAGCTCTGCCCCATGCTTGGCTGCAAGTCCCAGAGTCTGTGTACATCTGCTGCTTGCTGGAGGATCCCAGGCAACAGTCATGTTAGGCTTCTGTCTGCAAGCATAGCAGAGCATCATTAATAGCACTAAGGGCTGGTTCTCTACCTTGGGGTTTGGTCTCAGGTTGGCCAATTATTGGTTGGACATTCACTCAATCTTTGTTCTTTCTTTATCCCTACACTTCTTGTAGGCAGGATAATTTCCGGATCAGAGGTTTTGCAAGTGAGTTGTTGTTCTTCTCCTTCCTGTCTGGCTAGGAGGTGGTAACTTCAGTCTTCATGTCTGCCCCCTTCCTGTTAGGAGTCTCAGCTGGAGTTATAACAATATCCACCCAGGAGCCTACCCTGTCACCAGCCTCCAGCTTGACAAAGAGCTACTCCTCCCTCAGTTTCCCTTCCTGTTCCCAGCTCTCCCACCTCCCACCCCCGTTCTCTCCCTATCTGATCCCACTCTTGTTTCCCTCCCCATTCCTTCCCAGGTCTCTCTCTTTATCTACTTCTGCTGTTTATTCTATTTCCCCTTCAGAGTGACTTTCTGGCATCCCCTCTTACCGGTTTTTGTTGTTGTTGTTGTTGTTGTTTTGTTTTGTTTTATAATACACCCCAAACTGCATTCTTGTACTTTTAATTGTTTTGCATTGAACTATCTTGAAAGCATTTTAGAACTCCTGGCAACATTTAAATCTACATATATATTTTTTTCTTGGGTTTTATGTTTATTTTTCAAAGAACGGTTGATGGATATTTAATTATTTCTGAAAGATACACTCTATAAAAATGCAAGTTAAAGTTACTGTCATTATTCCCTTAAAGCCTGTAAACCTTTTCAAATGTTTCACAATGCACCTGCCTATCCAGTTCTTGGAGGGCAGCAACTAGCAGAAAATGGAGGCTGATGCTGAAGCCATCTTCCCTATATAGTTTGGAACTCTGACCTCTGTTGAATACCAGGTTAAGACAAGTTTAAGAAAAAACTAATATTCATTTACCCTGATTACAAAGCTATGGAAAATAGCATTTTGTCCCTTTTCTCTAAGATTACTTTTTTCTTTAGCTAATACTTAGAAGAAATTTCTCAGTTGGAGTAAATAAAAGTGGCAATAGTCATCAAATTATAGTTTAGGAGATCAACACAGGGATTCTAATAGTTCACATTCAGTCCACAAAACAATATACATTAGACACAGTATAAACAGTCATGTTCATCAGTCATAGGATGCTGAGGCATGAGAATTACCTCTTTTCAATCCAGATGCAGTCTCAACACCTGAAATCCAAGTACCTAGGAATCATAAGGAGGAGTAGTGTAAGGTAGTATTACCACAGAGAGTTTTAGGATCGCCTTTTCTGCATAGCAATACTCTGTCACATATGTAGGTTTTTGTATTTTTGTATTTTTTTTTAAGTAAAGCATGGCACTCATGAAACAAGGAAACTAATTGACTATCCAATTCAATTGGAGATCAATTTTTTTCTCATTCTCTATTTCATTCTGTGTCAACTTGAGAGATGAGAAGCTATATAAAAGTGTTTCCACACGCAAAATTTATGAACCTGATAATTAAACTTGATAAGTTCTGCCTTATTTAGTCCAAAAACGATTAAACAGATTTAAATGTTGTGCTTTTATGACTGCTTTTAAATACTAAAGTGTTGATTTCTACGAGGAACCATATCTTGCTTTACTATTATTGTTCTGAACTTTTCCTTTATAAATGCATTCCATGTTCTAATAAGATTTTTCAGATAATAAGTTCTTAATTAAACTCTTAAACTATTCAAGCATATGTTTTATATCCATTTAATAGAAATGTGTATTTCTAATATTTAGTAAGTCAGTGGAAAATTTAGAACATTTTTTTCTCACTAAACCATAACGAATAATGCTTATAAGTTTTAAACCAGGAATGATAGGGGGTGTGCCAAGGCAATGGTGATAACAGTTTTCAATTTTGAAGCAAACAAGAAAGAAAATCTGTCAAGGAAACTTTAGATATGCCTACGCATAGCTATTAAAACAACCATGGACAATATGTTGAAGTCCTATTTCCAGTGAAAATTTTTGCTTTATCGTAAGAATATAAGCTAGCACAGATTCAGTTTTATTACTTTGTGTGACTTTCACCACTTCTTTCCTGATGCCACCGTTACTAAGGCTACAGTCCTGATGTACATAGCTCATGTCTAAGATGTGCAATTTTATATTGGTGTTCTTTTAGTCTGTCAGCTAATTTGAACATACTTAAAGTTACACAGTGTTGCAGACATGTTCACACCTTCAAATTTAACCCTATGGAATGTTGATTTAATTGGACTCATGATATTTCAAAACTGCTATTATTCAGTAGAAGTTCATGGCTGAATGTTAGATGATGTTAACTGAATGCAGATGAGAAAATGAAGACACGAATTTCAAACCCACTTGTAGGGCTTTGCTGGATAAAGTTGAAGTCGGTCATCTCTAGATAGTCAATTATTTGCGCTTGGTAGATGATAATAGATTCCCTTTCCTTAGTGGGGTTCTAAAAGGCGCCTCTGAACTGGGTGACCCCAGGTCTTGCAAGGAGCTAAGGAGCATCATGTAGCCCTCAGGGCAGATTATAGGCCAAACCCTCCCCTGATAAGGAAACTGCTCTAGCAAACACCTAGGAATTACTAGTAACACCTCACCATGCTAAGGATCTTCAACAGTGACCTTCAACTATACTTGGAGATCCCCTCCCCACATAGAATAATTAAGAACTATGTTTTCCTTCTTGTGATAGGACCATTAAGTATCCCTGACCCCCTGACCTCCTGACCCCAGCAAATTACATTCACCCTTGAAATCTCTCCCTTTGTACAGGGTTTATATTGATCTTGATTTCACATGAAAAAAGGTTCACACTTTATGACTGCAAGACCATCTGAAATTCATCATTAACCAGGTTTACCCTATACCAGGCCTGAGTTTTGGCTGCGAGCCGGTTAGGCATGGGCTTTGGCCTGCACCTCTGCTTTGATTAGGACAACAGCTTAACCAAGGGCTGTAACACTTTGGTATCACCACAGGCTTTGGAATGCCTGAGTTTCCACTGCAGCACTGTCACTGGCGATCTCAGATTAAAAGAGCTAAACTGTAATGCTCTGTAGAAAACCTTTTCCACACCTCGCCTTAGCACAGTTGGGCCTCATTCTAAAGCTCCTCATTCTAAAGCACTCTAGCTGCCCCTGAGAGAAATGAAGCCCAGTTCTCCATCTGGAAGCCTTGCTCCAGACCAGCACAAAACCCAGGCCTTTGCCAAACAGAGAATGACACTCGCCAAGACAAAATCTTTATGAAACAGTCTGTTTTCGGAAAAACAAGAGTTAAACTCTAAGATTTAGATTAAGTCTGATCACAAAGCAAAGAAGGTAAATAACAAGGAGGACCCAAGGGAGGCTATTTAAATCTCTCTCAGATAAAGAGGATAGACAGCCGGAATGATTGAAGAGAGGGAACATGTTATGAGAGAGAACACAGAGAGAGATGAGGGTTGAAATCAGACCTGATGAGAGGGGTGAGAGAACAAAGGGCCTGCAGAAAGAAGAGAAACCATGTGTCTGTGGCAAGCTGGCAACCTACTGTAGGCTTCTGGGAGGATATAGGGAGCATCTAGCTAAGACTCCCAGGAGCAGGGGCCATGGAAACTAAAGAGGACACCCTCTAACTAGACAGGACTCCTAGTGGACAGAGGGGAATAACAACCCATCCACAAAAATTTTAACCTAAAATTTAGCCTGCCTGTATGACATGCAAGGATGAAGCTGGAGCGAAGACTGAGAGAATGTCCCGCCAATGCCTGGCCCTACCTGAGACCCACCCCACCGGAGAGAGACAGCCTCTGACACTATTAGTGATATTCTGCTATGCTCACAGTCAGGAGGCTGGCGTAGCTGCCCTCTGAGAGGTTTCCACCAGCAGTGGATCAAAACAGATGCTGAGACGAATAGCCAAAAATCGGGCAAAGCATAAGGGGGTCTTGTGGAAAAGTTGGGGGAAGGATAGAAGGACCTGGATGTGACAGGAGATCCAAAAGAAGGTCAACAGATCCAACACCCAGAGCCCACAGGAGTTTGCAGAGACTGAGACACCAACCAAGGACCAGGCATAGACTGAACCTAGGCCTTCTACACAGAAGTAGCCGATGGGCAGCTCAGGCTTCATGTGGCACCTCTACTAAAAGGAACGGGGGTTCTCTCTGACATGGATTGTGTCATCTGCTTTTTGATCACTTTCTCCTAGCAGGGCTGCCTGGCCAAGCCACAGAGGAAGAGGATGTGCTCATTCCTGATGCAACTTGGTGAGCAGGGGTGGGTTGGGGTATGCCCCTTCTCTCTAAGAAGCATGGCAGGGAGTGAAGGAAGAGGGAGAATGGGTGGGACAGGGAGCAGAGGAGGAAGGGGGCTCTGTTCAGGATGTAAAGTAAATACATTAATTATTTAAAAAACGAAGTCCGATTAAATAAAGATTAAAAATCTCAGTTTAAAGCATTTGTGATTTTTCTGATGCTGGAAGATAATTTTACATATTTACCATGTAGATCTATTACACCAGAAGTACAATAGTGCTCTGTTTTTTAATAGATGAGTGAATATCACAAAACATTTATATGAATTGGAGTCAGCCCGTATTCCTAGTTCAGAACATATAATAGATTAAGATGACAGTACCCACTCTAATAGGTCGATGTAGTCACAAAAATCTCCACTAAAATCTGACCTGATCGTTTACTTTTTGTGTGGAGATTGATAACTCAACCTTAAAATTTAAATAGAAATCCAAAACACTCAGAATGGCTGAAAAAAGTCACAAGAGAGCTGAACATTATAGCACCCTTTAACCAGTTTCAAATATGAACATAATTTTTGACATCAACATATTGTACAGTGTTACAGTACTCAATTATAGTTCTTAGAATTAGGCATATAAGCAATAAAATTGAAAGTCTGTCCAAAAGGGCGTTCATATGCTTATGATGCATTAATTTTGATGTGGGAGTCTATTCAATATAATAGAAAAATAATGTCCTTTTCAGACAAAGGAAGAGCTGAAAATACACATGAGTGTTGCAGGTCTTCTACCTCACAGCATAGAGAAAACCTGACTAAAATGTAGCACATGAAAATAAAAGGTTTAAAACTATAATCATCTTAGAGAAGGTATGGGGGTAAGTAGTCACAGTGTCAGATCAGAAAATGGTTTTCTAGATATAGCATCAAAAGCACAGAATTCACATTGAAAGCTTACATTTGACTGCCTAAAAATAGAATTTCTGGGTTTCAAAGCACATTGACCAAAAAGTCAAAGTAAATTCATATTGGGAGAGATTTAAGTCTCTTTTAGTTGTTTCTGTTGTCCCTGTTCTCCACCCTTCCAGTCTCCTAGTAGTATCTATTAATTAACTAAAAAATATTTCTATAACATAGTCATAGTCATGTAATGAGCAATCCTTGGTACCCCTTTAATATATATATATATATTCTTTCTATTTTTTAATTATTTTTAAATGGATTTTTTTATTAATTAATTTATTTTTATATCAATCACAGGTTAGGTACTTTGCATCCCAGGTGTAGCCTCCTCCCTCATTCCCTCCCACCTTCCCACTCCCTCCCTCATCTCCCTCCTCCCCGCCCCCTCCAAGTCCACCAAGAGGGGAGGACCTCCTCCCCTTCCATCCAACCCCAGCTCATCCTGTCTCCTCAGGGCTGGCTGCAATGTCCTCCCCTGGGATCTAGCCAGTCTGTCACTCCCCAGCATGAATGGCGGAGGGTCAAAGAGTCAGCTATCAAGATCATGACTGAAACAGTCCCTGTTTCCCTCACTAGGGTCTTCAGTCCTACACCTAGCTATCAGGGGCCCCATCTGAGCTGGGATTCCAGGCCATATCCACA
>CM053748.1:40645128-40667697 GCA_028658305.1 Pachyuromys duprasi | reverse complement strand
GATGAGCTGGGTTTGGATGGAAGGGGAGGAGGTCCTCCCCTGTTGGTGGACTAGGAGGGAGTTGAGGGAGGGAGTAGAAGGGTGGGAGGGAATGAAGGAGGGGGCTATGCCTGGGATGCAAAGTACCTAACCTGTGATTGATATAAAAATTCATAAATTTATTAAAAAAAGATTTCCTGCCTGCTATGACTCATTTGTTGGAGGAAGAAGAGAAGAAAAAAGAAATGAAGAAGTAGCAAATTTCAGGCTTCTAGGCGCCTCCGCTCATCAGGGATTGGGGTTACCCTCCCATGGGAGCTGCAACATCTGTGTTGAGGCGAACTCCTATCATATGGTTCCCGGGCTCCCATGCCTCAGGATACCCTTGGAATTCTGTGCCACCCAGAGATGTGAGGTTTGTGGGCTCCTGTGTCTCAGGATACCCTGGGGACTTTGTTCTACCTCATAGTTGGGATACCTTACCATTCATTGTAGCTATGACTCAGATTTGTGGCCCTCACAGTTGTGAGTGGCCTCCACACCCTTCCACCTGATCAGGAAGGCAGGCCAACCAAAAACAACAACAACATTTGGTGTTGGATTTGAGGCCTTAGAGCTGGGAGTTTCCTGGAAATCCTTCCATCTGAGTATCAGAATGCAGGCCAACCAACACAAAACAAACAACATTGTGTGTGTATAATGTACATATGAGTGCACTCATATGTGCAGATGAATGTATATGTATACAGAAGTGCCAGTTAAGGGCTGAGGTTGATGTAGGAATTCTTCCTTAATCACTCTATACCTTATTGAAGCAGTGTCTCTCAGCTGAACCTAAAACTCACCTATCTAAATTGTCTAGCCAGCCAGTCTCTGCCAGGAATCCCCTGTCTCTCCTCTCCTTACACTGAAATTACATCCTAAACCACTATGTTCTTACATGGGTTCTGAGGTTGTAAACTATAGTCCTTATTCTGTTAGAGAAATGATTTTGCCTACTGAGCTATCTCATGAGTCATAGTTTACTGAACTCTTCTGTATCTATTTTGAGTAGACTGGAAAATATAAGAACAGGAATATTGTGGAGTAGCTGGGGCAGAAAATGTGGGAAGATGGTCATGAAGCTACTTACCTATGATTTTGGACACATTTCAATATGTTAATAACAATATGGCCTTATCAGTATATATCATCTGACTAGCATCCTTCTATGCTAAATTGAGTGTCTTATGGTCTTGGTATTCTTTGTTGTCACATTGTCTTGATCTGATATCATTGGTAGCAACTTTTTAATTTTTGTGTTATTGTATTGAGACAGGGTCTCAAGTGGCCCAGGCCAAACATCTTTGTAGCTGAGGATAAATTTCAACTTCTCAAGTGCTGGAATGTATCACCACACTGAGTTTATGTAGAGCTAGAGGACAAGCTCAGGGCTTTGCCTATGCTAAGCAAGCACTCTGTTAACTGAGTTACAGCCCTGTCCACAGAGTCTACATTATTTCTAAGGTTTGTGCCAATGTTTTAAACTAAGTATGTTTGCCTTTGTTTTCAACATTGTGTCTCCCCAATTATCCAATGTGATCATAGTAGTATGTCAGATTTTTGTCACTGTGAGAAATGTGGGAAAAAAATCAACGTTCAAGGAGAAATGTTAATTTTATTTTGCAGTATTGAAACTTTCCATCAAGGACTGGAAAGCTTCATCAGTTCTGAGCAGTGTAGAGACAGGAAGGCATAGAAGGAGCATATAACATAGTAACATGTGTTTTCTCAGGCCACCCGGAAGGAAAAAGAGGCAGCAAATGATATGCCACCAATAACATTTCTTCAAGAGAAGAAATTTAAGTAACCTCATTTCCTCACGCTGTAGCCACCTTCCAAAGATTCCATCCATAGAAACAGCAACACTGGCTAGGTACTGAGATTTTGTGTTTGGCTTCTGAAAGACCTTATCAGGGCATCCTTCAACCATATCAGGCTGAAGGATGACTTGTGGAAAGCATTCTGTGTATAAATCATGTCAGGGGACTGCTCTTTGTATCATGGAACAAACATGAGTGATAGTGTGAAGAAAGAGATAACATGCTTAGTAGGGAAGCATGTACCTTTGTATGGACACTATTTAATCTCATACTATTAAAAAGTTACTTCATTTATTTTCTTTGTAAAAAATATTACCTAGCAAAGTGAATAACATTCAGAGATTTCAACAATAAAGCCTTTTATTAAGAATTCTCTAAGTTCATTTTCTTAAATTATATCTGCTGCTGTCTGTGTTTGAGCACAAATGAGTTTGAGAAGGAAGAAAAACAATCAAGATTTTCACCTTCATAAAGTATCATGAAGTTCCGTTTTTCTGTATTGCATCATAGACTAGACTGGGAACAAACTGAAAACATAATTGTGATTCTGATATCACCGCTGCTTTCATTCAATAAAGGAAGATTCATCCTTCTCTTTGTCTCCAGTGCTTCACATTACTGACAAACTACCAGACAAGAAGACACTAAAACAAACCCCAGAGGGTCATCAAAATTAATTTATAGTTTATAGATCCATGTCTATGTTTTCAGATTGTCACTGATGGGGTAATTACATTATAATGACCTCACGCTCACTGGAAGCCAAAATTATGATTTGGTTTATTATAAATTAAAACAAATCAAATGCCTTTCAATTTAGCAATGGCAAAGTCTTTGTCTTCAGAGAATTATTTTTATAGTAAAATTATTGAATCATTTATAGGAAACATATATCCAAAAGCAATTTATCAACTGTCAAACTTAAAGAGGCATTAATTTAAGTCAAAAGTCACATAGGGCTGGTTGTGGTGGTGCAAGCTTTTAATCCCACCACTCAGGAGACAGAGGCAGGCAGATCAATGCGAGCGTGAGGCCAGAGTGCAAGTCCAAGACAGGCAGGGCTACACACTATGCAGAGTAACCCTGTCTCAGACAACCTAAGTGGGGAAAAAAAGCTGTGTAGGACTCATAGTATAAAGGTAAATTTATCTCAAAGATGAAAACTATGAGACTTAATATCTGTTACTAATTGGCATTTCATATCTAAAGCCTTCTTTAGATAAATATATATTAATATGTTAATATACAAATATGTGTCCCCTATTAAAACCATATTTCCATCTTAACCATGCCAATGACAACTCGTTCTGGGTTTTATAACATATATGCCTAACTGTCATCTTTAAAAAGAAGTGATATTTTGAGATTTTCAGGACTATATTATCTCCATGGAAATATTTAATTATCACAAGTATAGCCACTAAGAAAATGAGGTTGAAGAATTCTCATAAAGCTAAAATTAAATCTACCACATGACCCGTATATATCACTCCTGGACATATGGCCAGCTGACTCAATGTCTCTTTCACAGATCAATCATGTTCATGTCTGATGTAGTCACAGCTCATAAATGTAAATAACCCAAGTGTTCTTTAACAAATGACTAATGAAAGTGTGGTACTTACACAGTATGAAATACTAGTCAGCAGTGCAGAAAACTGAAGTCACAGCTTTTCAGGTAAATAGATGAAACTAAAAAAATCGTATTGACCAAGAAAGCTAAAAGTTGAATGTTCTCTCTTGCTGGAGGATGAGAGCTCTGGATTTCCAGATGTGAGTGAAGAGCACGGAATAGCTGCAAACACCAGGAATATAAAATGGGACCACTGATAAATTTCCAAATGTGAGTGAATAGCTCGGAATAGCTGCAAACACCAAATAAGAATCCCTGTGTTTAGATGTTGATCAGGGATCTCCAGAAGCCTGCAAAAGCACACAGCCCATGTCCATTGCCCTTGATTTTCCTCAGCGGTGAAAAGTAAATCCATATAGAAGAATGTTGCTTAAAAGAAGGAAAATCCAACCGTTCTATTTTACCAATAAAGACTCAGGAGCCAGATGCTGGGGGAGGGAGGGGGGCTGCCAGCTCAGAGAGGCAGAGAAAGAAACCAGCTAATCTTCCTCCTCAGCTCTGGTCTGGATGGGGGGGGAAAAAGGCTCTTTAGCTCAGCTGATAGACTAGGAGCAAAGGCCACTAAAACCCAAGGTAAAAGGCTTGCTAGCTCAAAGCCCATAAAAGCCAGGGAGCTGAGGAGCTGAAGCCTAAGCTAAAGCCAGAGATTTACCTAATAGCCCTTTCTTTTTGTTAACAGTGTCTTAAATACCCCTCAACTCAGTGTCCCTCTTACCCTTTAATCCCTGTCAGCTGGTTTCTTGCTCTGCTTCTTGACCTCAGGTTAACTTTATTAAATCCTGTGTACAGAAAGCTCTTGAATTAAATGAATGTACTAGGGCTGGTTGAACCACACCATAATCACTGGTTTACAGTGAACAGAAAGTTCTTAGATTAAAGGTGCATGATAGGGATCAACCACACCAAAGAAACAGAGTTTTGTAGTTCATAATTTTGGGGTTCACATTGGGATCAAATATCTTGCAACATTGCCCCCCTTTTGTCTAAATTAAAGATCTTTGCCTCTTGGGGGTACCATTGCCACTAGACTATACACTACAGGTAAAAATTAAATCACAATTTCTATTCCCTATTTAATTAGCAACCTTGAAGAAAGCATTCTACTATCTATCCTGTCTTGGTGAGTCCAAAGTTCTAAATCACTTTGTATCAAAACTTGCAATACAAATCAAAAAACCATCTTTTTAGACTTAAAACATCTTTTTAAATTGTAAATAACTTTATAATAACTGTAATGTTATAACTATTTAGTTTTCAATCCCATCATGGACTTGAGAAGGGTTAATAATATCTGAATAAACAGGAAGTGCAGAACAATCAGCTTCTAAAACTATATATAAGATGGAGACTGCTGGTTGCCTGAACAGTCACCCAAGCTATCTCTACAACATTGGAGCATCATCTTCGGCCTTTTGGATCAGAATATCTGACAGACTTTTCTGTGAAGCAGGTATTATGAAGGACTTGCCTACCTTGTCCTTGCAAAACTTGGCATTCGACTTTTCTGCATCCAATTTGATCAGCATTCTGTCTGCAGTAGAAGCAAGGGCATTCCTTGCCCAGTGCCACATATGAAGTCATCTCCTAAAGGAGACATTTTTGATGCTCATCATTTTCCTCAAAGTCAAAAAGGAGCTGACATGTTTCTTTGCCAAAAAATTCTCAAATTGATAAAATATCTTTAAATGCCATATTCTATAGATCGCTGAGGTTTTTGGAGACCATTTATCTCTAGTATATCTGAATTACTTGTTTTTAGCTATATACTGACTTAGAAAACATGCGTTTAACTAAACTAGTCTCTAAAAAAAACCCCACAAATTTGATTCACGATTAGTTTGCATTTCTTAATTATCTTAAACAGTTTATAAGAGTAGTTTTCAAAAGGACTAGAACCTCACATTGCGTTTTTAAGAATTACATAGGTACAATACCTTAAAAAGAGTTGATGCATAGTATGTTGTAATCAAATATAACCTTAATTTTGTACCAACATGAAAATGATCTATACCAATGTAACCAATTATAACTTTAATTTTGTATCAATATACAAAGGTCTATAAGAGTAGATTCAATAATCTAACCTTTTGTCCTATTGTTCTTATGTTATTTCTATATCTCCTTTTTTGTCTAAATAAAAGGAATACAGTAAAACTATTTACTAAAATTAAGCAATTTTCACTAATCTTTCCACAATGTCCAGGTTGGTTGTATTTGGCAGTCTTAGGATTATGTATTTTTTAATTCAAGGTTCTGTAAAATGTTCATGTTAGTCTCATATGAACTCAGTATTTCGAATGTCCTAGACTGTCTGTAGTCCAAAGCTGATCTTTGGTTGATAATTGTCAGCTTAGTGGCAATCCTGACTAGGCAAAACATAACAATCAACTCAAAGGTATCCACAGTCTGTGCAAAGCTAAGCATCAGAAGAAACATGGAGCAGTTTTTTTTTTCTAGTAGTTGTTGTTACACAATCTAGGTGGTGTGTTCATCATTGGGGGCCCATCATCTTCTTGGGAAACCTGAAAGGTTACTGTTAGGAGTGGTAGGAAAGCTAAACGTTTTAAATGGCATAGTCAGCAGATCTCAGAGAGCTTTGAGGACCATAATTTACCGCGTATATCTGAGGTATAGAAACTTTGTTTCTAGTTACTTGCTTCAGACTCAAACCTGGAAACTCACACAGGAAGCTAGGTGAAGCTTATTACTAAAAGGAGTTAATAACTACTAATATCACTACTGAAAGTTTAAATACACATAATAATCATTTTAGAAACATTTTATTTTAAAAGTACTATTAACTCCAGCACTCCAGAAGGTAAAAGAAGGGGGATCTCTGTGCATTCAAGGCCATCCTTATCTATAAAGCAAGTCCAAGATAGCCATGGCTCCACACAGAGAAACACTGTCTCAAAACAAAACAAAAAATCTGATTAATTCTCAAACAGTGAATTTTATACAAATAATTTTATAGCTTTTGAGGTAATAGACCTTAAAAAATTAGAGAGTCAAATGAAAAGCAAAGGATTATGAGATCAATGGCAACAGAACAATCCCTATTTTTTATTTTCCTCTGTCCCAAACCAGGTGGGTCTTCTATGAGACAGAGATTTTGAATTTTCCTTAAACAAGCATACATGGATTTAGAGAAGGAAAGAGCCACATTCCAACCCCAAAGCCAGCTTTAATTTTTAATTGAATTGTACCACATAAAGACCATTTGCCATTCATGTCTATAGAGGGCAGAAGAGACAAGAGAGGTGGGCAATAACACTTGGTCAAAATACTCTTTTACTTGTCACATTTTCTCTTCATAATCTGTCCTTTTTCTTCAGATGTTTCATTTGTCCAGTGGTCTCTAGATTCCTTAGATGTTTTTATTCTCCTGGAAAGATAATAAAATGTTGCCCTACCCCTAACTTTCTTTTTTTGTGGGGTTTCTTTTTTGGTGGGTTATATCTTCCCTAGGGCAAAATGTTTTTGTTTTTGTTTTGGCAATAGAAAAAGTCTTCTCTCTCAATTGAAATTTTTAAAAAGTTCTTTATATAATTTTAAATTAAATATACCTTTAAATAAATTTATAGATAGATAGATAGGTAGGTATATAGACTGCCTTTTATAAGCGGCGCTTAGAATAAAAGCATTGTAATTTCTTTGTGCCCGCCTCTGTCTCTCAAATGTTGGGATCAAAGACATGGCCTCCCAAGTGCTGGAATTAAAGGTGTGAACCACCAAACCCTGTTCCTTACAACCCTAAAATTTAGAAAGCAACTAAACTTGTAGGGCTCTGCCTGTCTCTGCTAGGGTTAAAGGCATGGTCTACCACTGCCCTGACCATTTTTTTCCTTCACTTTTTAAAAAATAATATTAGTTACAGTTTATTAACTTTATATCCCAGCTGTATCTCGTGCCCTCATTCCCTCCGAATTCCACCCTCCCTCCCTCATCTCCTCCCTGCCCCTTTCCAAGTCCACTGATAAGGGAGGACCTCCTCCCCTTTCATCTGACCCCGTTTTATCAGGTATCTTCAGGACTGGCTGCAAAGTCCTCTGTGGCCTGGCAGGGTTGCTCCTCCCTCGGAGAGGGGGAAGGTCAAAGAGCCCCGCTACTGAGTTCATGTCAGAGATAGTCCCTGTTCCCCTTACTAATTAGGCTACCCACTTGGATACTGAGTTACCATGGGCTATGTCCGAGACTTCTTTTTTTTTTTAAATCTTAGTTCCAAATTGTTACTCAAAACGTTTTAAAATCTCTAACAGTGTCATTAATACCAAACAACAAAAAATAACTTAATTTAAGAAGAAAACTCAAGTCTTCATACATTAGTTGAGAATTGAGTTACTAAACTATTAAAGAACTATTGCCTCTCTTCATTCAAGAAATCTGTCTTGTACAATTCTACCAATTTAGATTTTATCCATAGCCTTCCTTCTTCTGTAGAAACAAAGGCAAAATCTCCTCCCCAGTTTAACACATACCCTGGTTTCCATTCTGAAGTCAACACATCTTTAAAATATACAAGTTTGTTTAATTCAGCAGGTTTTTTTCTATTATCTAATATCTCTCTGCAGCTGTTTTTTCATTAGCATTTTAAAAATTAAAGTTAATAAATCACTGTATAATCTCTGTCTGGGGGTCTTTATTACCCCTTTTTGTTCATGAGGCATATCCTTTAAAGTGTGATTAGATTTTTCTATAACTGCTTGTCTTGTAGGATTGTGTGGTATACATTTAATATGCTTAATGTTCTAATACGCACACACACAAAACCTGTTTCATTTTATTAAAGACATATGCTGGAACACTATCAGTCTTAATTTGAACAGGTAACCCCAAAATATCTGTAACTTGTAATAAATTAGTAATTACAAAATCAACCTTTTCAGATCTTAAAGCAGTTTCCCATTGAAGTCCTGATTATGTATCTATGGTATGACAGACATGCTTTAATTTTTCAAACTCTGCAGAATGAAACACATCCATTTGCCAAATTTCATTTCTTTGGGTACCTTTTGGGTTACTTCCTGCAGGTAATAGAGTTTATTTATACAAAGAACAACTAGGACATTGCCTTATAATTTCCTTAGCTTGTTGCCAAGTTATAGAAAAATCTTCAAACCTTTGTTGTTAGCATGGTGTTTCTTATGAAATTTCTATTAACAGCTGATCAATTTCATCGTTACTTTTTGCTAGAGGGGGCCTAGTAGACCCATATGCAATCTGATATGTGTTCTATACAATGGATGATGTCTATCTCTAATTTCTTGCTGTAATTGAACAAATAAAGTTAATTCTGGATCACCCAGAATTAGCTCAACAGTTTCAATATGTAAAACAACTCTTTCTGCATATTGTTAAGTCAGTAACTACATTAAGAGATTCAGGAAAATCACATAATACCATAAGAATGGCATACAACTCTGATTTTTGAACTGAGTCATAAGGATCCTGAGCCACTTTCTTTCTTTTTCCTGACTTATAGCCTGTCCTTCTTGATTTATATGCATCAGTATAAAATGTGGTTGTTCCAGAAATTGGTGTCCCTTTATTATACAAGGGAGATTCCCAATTAGTTGTTTTTATAAATTGAAGTCTCTTGCTTTGGGTATATTTGTTGTATGCCCTTTGCCAATGTTCATTTTCTGTGCGTAATGGGGCAATTATAGCATTAGTATAAACCTTGCCATAATTTCTGCTGAGTCTATTCCTGCTAATTGATGAAGTTTCAGTTTTCTTATTTATTGTAGTTTTTAGGGAATGTTTCTTGTTATGTCACATTAGGCTAGCCACAGATTTCCCAAGTACAAGAATGATAAGCTTGTACCACAATGAATCTTTACTTTAACTCATCCATATTCACCTAGAATTATATCTGTTATAAAGTCATAGAAATATATACACAGACGTGGGGATCACTTTATTATGAATCTTTTTCCTCATAAAATCTGTACCTACCATTTATTTTGTAGCATGTCTAGGTTGTTTGTCTTTTTCTTCATAAGATTGATTTTACTTAAAAATTAAGTTGAGATATATATATCATTTATATATATACACACACACATACAGCATAGGATATTATTTTCTTGGAAATGTATAAATAGTACACTCAAATATTCAGTCTCACATACAGACACCCTTTTTCCATTTGTAATATTTTCTCTGATTCAGTCCTCCCTGATGGCCATTTAATCAACAGCATAGCCCCTGGCCCTGTCCTACTTACAGTGACATTTTTATATTTGCTAGGGTGAATTTTCACATTAAAACATGATTGTGTTTTACTTTTCAAAAATGGCTTCTAATTTTTTGCTCTTTTTAAATTTTTTTATTTATTTTTCTTTATTATTATTTATTCACTTTGTATCCCAGCTGTAGCCCCCAACCCCTTGTCTCCTCCCTGTCTCACCCACTCTCGCTTTTCTGCTGCTATGCACTTTCCCTAGTCCACTGATAGGGGAGGACCTTCTTCCTTCTATCTGACCCTAGCCTATCAGGTCTCATCGGGACTGACTGCATCCTCCTCCTCTGTTGCTTGGCAAGGCTGCACCCCTTCTCCCCCAGGAAAAGGTGATCAAAATTTGCTCTTTTTAAAAATTTTCTTATCTCCACTACTGAGGGATTTCTCAAATAGAAGTTACTAATTACACAAAATCACTGTTACCATTTATCTAAAGAGAGAAGTTTTCTTTGTTACATTGAGAATATTTAGCTACTATCCAGGTAATTTTTGATATTAGGTTGAAATTCCAGAACTTTGTAACCAAACAACTTTTTCTTAGTTTTATTTGTCAGCAGCTTTTGTTTGTTAGGTCTTATTTTGCAGAAAAGACAGTCTTTCTTTGAAAATGTGTTTAAACTACATTGTATTACCTATAGAACAATTAGTATTAAGTTTAACCAAATACACAATCCAAATTTTCTACTTACTATAGCTATATTTTACACTGAAAACTTGTCAAATAATCCCAATGATATCTAAATACCAAAGTTGCTAAGCAACAGTTAATAAATTTTCCACCAAAAATGTTTTAGGCTAAGTCTCTCAAATATCAAATATTTGGACAGCCAAATCAAATCAAATATACTTCTATTGCAGCATAAAATGTTATTACAAATCAATAGTAACTACCCCATACACCTACAAGGAAATAAATGTAAAGTAAAATTGTTTATCTATCACCAAAGAATTACCATTTCTACAACTTTTTTTGCAAGAAAATGATGAGAATTTAATTTCATTAAATATAAGACTTTCCACTTGAATTTAAATATCTAAAATAAATTACTGCTCAATATGCTTTATAAAATATATATTACCATGTTTTCTTAGAATGTGACACAAATCTTTCAATAGAAGGGAAGGCATTTTCAGGTTCAAATGTTATTATTTCAAAGTACCCTGGCTCTTATACAGATAAAATTTTAGAATATGCTTGAACTTAGGCATAATAAGGGACTTCCTAAATAGAAGTACAGGCATTGAGGCCAATGATTGACAAATGGAATGTCATGAAATTTAAAACAGTCTGTACAGCAAAGAACACTATCATTTGAGTGTGACAGCCTACAGAATAGGGAAAACATGATCTATGCATTTGATAAAAGCAGCATCTATAATACACAAAGATAAGAAAAACTTTAACATTGGGGTGAGAGATAAATTTAAGTTTTAAAAATGGGCATATAATTAAAGACAGTTCTCAAAAGATGAAATACAAATGCTAAGAGTATTAGCCATCAGGGAAAGACAAATTAATACTGCAGTGTGATTTTATCTTACTCCATCCAGAGTGGCCAAAGGGGAAATAGACACCATTTGCTAGCATGTATATGGATGAAGAGGAACTTGTTAACTACTGTAGGAGTAAGCACTGGTTCTTCCACAATAGAAATCAGTATGGAGGCTGCCACTATGGAAATCAGTATGACCCAGATTTGGGAATATGTTTTCTCACTTAAATTGATCTAGCCAAGAAAACCCCTCACAAGTGTGCCAAGATGCTTGGATGTTAGTGGATTCCAGATGAAGTCAAATTGACAATCAAAATAATCCATCACAAAGTCCATATTACCGAATTCTCCTTAGGTCATGCTTAATTTCCAAATGAAAATAACAATTGGGTCATAGTTCTGCCTGAAGTAATATTACTATTTACTCTATAACCACAAACCAATATATTTTAAAATAGCTAACAATGCCCCTTCAGGAATGGAATGCTTACTTCTTAGTGTCTCAATTGATATTAATGAAAGTAAAATCAAGGAAATAAAACAGAAATATCTCTCAATGTACCTATATATATATACACACACATATATATGTATACATGCATATATTTGCACATATATACATATATGTGTGTGTGTGTGTGTGTGTACAAATATTTTCTTAACCAAATGTGGAAAAAAACACTCTCGTCAATGAGAATTCACATTTCTGTAACTGATCATGGCCTTTGCTGGCATTTATAACCAGCTTTCATTGTGTGGTACTTTAGGAGATAATGGTCTCCATAGTCTCATACATTTGAACACTTGTCTTTATTTGGTGGAACTGTTTGGAAACAATTATGAATTATGATAATCTGTTCTGTGTGTGAAATTTCAAGCAGGAAAAGGGACATTGTGAGTGGAAAAGAATGATCGAAGGGATGAAGTTTAAGATTTATGTAAATGTCAGATTGAACAGGTTATAGCTTTCTTTATATTGTGTGATGAAATGATAAGTTTAGCAGGTATCAGCTCTTTCAGATTTTAAGACAATGACCTGACTTGCTGTGCAGACTGGATTGAAATAAGGCAATGAAGTCCATTCTGGATATCTTACTAGTGGAGGCAGAAAGTATGAGTAAACAAGTGCCCTAGAAACTAAAATAATAATAGTATTAGGAAACTGGCCCAGAACTGAAGATACTGATCATATTCAGGATGAATTTAAGAGTTGTGTCAACAAACTTACCAGTATACTGAGGAAAACATGATGGGTTGAGAATTGGGAAAGAATAAAGGAGTTCAACATTAACCACATGTTTTTTTTCTTTCCTTCTGTAGGCACATGGTGTGCAACTACTACAGGAATCATAAGGACATAAAAATATTTTGGTGACTAAAGCAAACTTCTAAGTTGCTTTTCAGGACACTTTGTCAGTGATCTTGAGCCTGGTGAGTAAGAGACTAACATTTTGATACAGCTTGTGTACAAAACAAGGTAGGAAAGAGTGGTTAATCACATTATTTACATGGATTAAAATTAGAAGTACCATTTTTATTTAAGCAAAATTATTGGTTGTAAACACAGAGCAGATTATCATAATTCATAATTGTTTCCAAACAGTTCCACCAAATGAAGACAAGTGTTCAAATGTATGAGACTATGGGGACCATTATCTCCTAAACTACTGCACAATGAAAGCTGGAGAAGCCAAATTTATTTATTGTTTTTAAATAATACTTTTGTTAATGTTCTGAGAATATCATACAATGCATTTTGATTAGATTGACCCCTTCTCTCATGCCAAATACACCTTCTCCACCTTCCGGTCCTCCCTACTTTACTTTGAATTTTCTTTTCTTTTTCTTTGCCCACTGAGTCCGATTTGGGTTGCCTAACTACTCTTGGAAATGAGCCCTGCCCTTGGGTATGATCAACCTCTCACGTGCAACCTTCCAATGTGAGTTTCTCATTAACTAGTGGTATGATTCTATACATATTTCCTTTTCTCCCTGGTTAGATTTTTCTCTGACTAGAAATCACATAGATCTTGTGTATATATTTACAGTTAATGACTTTATATGTTAAAATTCCCTATTGTCTATAGAAAATATTCTTCCCTGGATGGTATCCACCATTTTTGTCTTTCCTCTGCAAATATCCTTAGGCCATGGTGGCACATGTTTGACCTGTATATTTCAATGAAAGCTGACAACTCCACAATCTCTTATTCTCTGCTTGTTGAACCCATTGGAGACCTCCATGATAAGAACTTCTCTGATGGGGTTTGAGAAATAGAGGGATCTATGGTGTGCTGGCTTGAATATGTATGGCCCCATACAAACATGTATTTGAATGCTTGGGTCATAGGAAATGGTACTATTAGGATGTATGGCCTTGTTGTCCAAGAGAGGCCATTGGTGAATGTGTAGGCCCAGTGGAAGTTGAAGGACCAGAACTGAAGGGGTCAGGCATAAAAGTTAAAGATTTGCGCCAGAATGAGAGCCTATAAGAGGCTGGTGGTGAAAGCACAGCCCAGTTCCAACAGAAGATCCTAGGAATTTGGAGATGCTGTGACCATCAAGAACATCAGTAGCAGTGGAGTGGAGGCAGCTAGAGCTTAGAAGACAAGCTGTGTACTATGGAGGGCAAAGCTGGAGAAGTGACCTGAGATCATGAGTGGATCCCAGACATTGAATGTTTAGAGTTTGATTTTGCATTGCTTTGATGGCTGCTGTGCCCTGAAATTTTCCTTCTTGAAGTAAGAAAGTATTTTACTGGAGCCCACAGTTAAGAGACTTTGAATTATAAAAGACTTTGGGTTTTAAAAGAGATTGGATATATTAAAAAGACTGAAATTTTAATGTGTTTGAAATCGTAAAGACTGCAGGACTTTAAAAGTTATTTAGATCTGAGGGATGAGTAAGAAAGTAAGGGTTTAGTCTTTTTTTATTAATTACACTTTATTCACTTTGTATCCTAGCTGTAGCCTTCTCCCTCATCCCCTCCCAATCCTATCTTCGCTCCCTCATTTCCTCCCATGCCCCTCCCCAAGTCCACTGATAGGGGAGGTCCTCCTCTCCTTTTATCAGACCCTAGCCTATCAGGTATCATTAGAAAGGCTGCATTGTTTTTGTCTGTCGCCTGGTGAGGATGCTCCCCACTCAAGGGGAGATGATCACAGAGCCAGCCACTGAGTTCATGTCAGAGACAGTCCATGTTCCCCTTACTAGTATACACACTTGGAGACTGAGCTGCCATGGGCTATGTCTGTGCAGGGGTTCTAAGTTATCTCCATGCATGGTCCTTTTTTTGAGTATCATTCTCAAAAAAGACCCCTGTGCCCAGATTTCTTGGTTCTGGTGCTCTCCTTGTGGGGCTCCAGTTCCCTCCAAGTCTTTCTGTCTTCCCCTTCTTTCATAAGATTCCCTGCACTCTACCCAAAGTTTGGCTATGAGTCTCAGCATCTGCTTTGATACCCTGCAAGGTAGAGTCTTTCAGAGGCCCTCTGTGGTAGGCTCCAGTCCCGTTTCATGTTTTCTCCCTCTTTTGATGTCCATCCCATTTGCCTTTCTGAGTGAGGATTGATCATCTTACCCAGGGTCCTTCTTATTGCTTAGCACATGCTGGAA
The DNA here is from genome assembly GCA_028658305.1 of Pachyuromys duprasi. NCBI lineage: Eukaryota > Metazoa > Chordata > Mammalia > Rodentia > Muridae > Pachyuromys > Pachyuromys duprasi. Next base: position 40,652,877 of record CM053748.1, on the reverse strand, counting down.
AGGATATGGAGAAAGGGGAACCCTCCTCCATTGCCTGTGGGAATATAGACTTACTTTGAAATCAGTCTGGTGCTTTCTCAGACAAAGAGGAATAGTGCTTCCTCGTGATATAGCTATAACACTCCTGGGCATATATCAAAAATGTGTTCAAGTACACAACAAGGACATTTGCTCAACCATGTTTGTAGCAGCTTTATTTGTAATAGCCAGAACCTGGAAACAACCCTGATGTTCCTCAACTGAGGCGTGGATACAGAAATTGTGGTGCATTTACACAATGTAATACTTACTACTCAGCAATTAAAAATCATGAAATTTGCAGGCAAATGGCGGGACCTAGAAAAGATGATCCTGAGTGAGGTATCTCAGAATCAGGAAGACACACACGGTATATATTCACATATAAGTGGGCATTATACATATAACATAGGATAAACACACTAAAATCTGTACACCTAAAGGATTTGGTCTTAACAGTGATGTGTTTGTGTTTTTATATGCTGTTGTGCTCCTTGCCATTACGACAGTTGGCTATCCCTCTGAAATTGTAAGTAGGCCGCAATTAAGTGGTTTCTTTTAGAAGAGTTACCATGGTCATGATGACTCTTCATAGCAACAGAACATTAAGTCAGAAGTCTCATCCTGGCATGCCTGAAGGTTCCTGGTGAATACTAGCATCATTTTTTATGTTATATGATTCAAGTTTGTGATGTCTTTAGCAATAGTATCTCACTGTCAGTTTCTACAGTGTACCCAAGAATATTGGTTATAGGCTGGAATGCCTGGAGGTCCACATCCTGTCATTGGCAAACAACTCAAAATAGGTAACTGAATCCCTTGTACTGGTTTTTAAAACTTGCCTGCAAGAGGTAGCTAGCTGGGATATACTCACGATATGTTGTAGAACAACTCTATTAAAACCAGGCCACAGAGGAAGACAATGAAGCCAGTCCTGATGAGACCTGATAGGCTAGGGTCAGATGGAAGGGGAGGAGGACCTCCTCTATGAGTGGACTAGGGGGGGTGCATAGGGAGAGAAGAGGAAGGGGAGATGGGACTGGAGGAGGGGACTACAGCTGGGATACAAAGTGAATAAATTGCAATAAATAATAAATGAATATTTATTTTTTAAAAAACTCTTTTGTATAAGTACATATTTTAGTGAGCTTTGATAGTAGTAGGTTTCTCTATGACTTTTGCAAAAGTCAGTTAGTATTAATTACCATTCTGCCTATTATCTAACCTGCTCTCCCTTACCCCAAACCAATTTAACCCTTCCTAATTGGTTATTTCTTTTAATCTTTTACATCACTGTGTTCTATGTCTCCCATCTTAAAAGCCCATACCCTCGGTCATACCTATCTACTTTTCTGACACTGGAATTCCAAAGGGAGGATATGTCTCTGGGGATTAAAAGCTTGCACATGAGAGAAAAGTTGTATTTGTCTTTCTCTGAATTGTATCACTCTATCTAGAACTTCAAGTACTGTATCAAATAGATACAGAAAAAGTGGATAACCTTGTCTTGTCCAGGATTTTAGTGGGGTTGCTTTAAGTGTCTCTACATTTAATTGGCTATTGGCTTCCCGTATATTGCTGTTAGTGTATTTAGGTATTTATCCCTGATGTCTCCAAGACTTTAACACAAAGGGATTTTGGATTTTGTCAAAGCATCTAATGAGATAGTTATGTGTTTTTTTTTCCTTTAATTTTGTTAGTTTAGTGGATTACATTGATGTATTTTCATATATTGAAGCATACCTGTATCCCTGTAACAAAACCTACTTTATCTATCAGGATGATGTTTTTTATTAAATTTTTATTTTTTATATTAATTACAGTTTATTCACTTTGTATCCCAGCTGTAACCCCCTCCTTCATTCCCTCCCAATCCCACCCTCCCTCTCTCATCTCCTTGGAAGGATGATGTTCTTGTTGTGTTCTTAGATTCAGTTTGTGAGTATTTTATTGAATATTTTTCCAACAATGTTCATAAGGAAGATTGGTCTGGAATTCTTTTCTTATTTTGAGTCTTTGTGTTTTTTAGGTATCATAGTAACTGTGGCCTCATGGAATGAATACAGCAATGTTTTTTTTCTGTTTGTAATTTGCAGTTTAAGGAGTATTGTTAGCTTTTCTTTGAAAGTTTGTTCAAATTCTGCCCTAACCCTCTTGTCCATGGCTTTTTTTTTGGGGGGGGGGGAGACTTTCAATGACTGTTTCTGTTTCCTTATGAGGTATAGGTCTGTTTAAGTTGGTTACCTAAACTTGATTTAGTGTTGGTAAGGTGTATCTATCAAGAAAATTGCCCATTTCATTTAGATTTTCCAGTTTTGTGGAGTGCAGGTTTTTGAAATAAAGCCTAATAATTCTTTGGATTTCCTACATGTCTATTGTTACATCACCCTTTTCATTTTATTTTGTTAATTTGGATAGTGTCTGTCTGCCCTTTAGTTAGTTTGGCTAAGGGTTTGTCTATCTTGTTGATTTTCTCAAAGAGCCAGCTCTCAGTTTCATTGATTATTTGTACTGTTCTCTTTGTTTGTTTCAAATTTATTGGCTTCAGTCTTGAGTTTGATTATGTCCTGCCTGTCTACTAATCTTAAGTGTGTTTATTTCCTTTTTTTCTAGAGCTTTCAGATATGCTGTTAGGTTGCTAGTACAAAATCATTTCAATTCCTTTATAAAGACATTTAGTGCTATGAACTTTCCTCTTAGCATTGCTTTCATTGTGTCCCATAAGTTTGGGTATGTTGTGCCTTCATTTGCATGGAATTCTAGAAAATTTTAAATTTCTTCCTTTTTTACATTCTGACTCTGGGTTTACTGAGTAGAGAGTTGTTCATTTTCCATGAGTTTGTAGGTTTTCTGTTGTTTCTGATCCACAGAATGGTGGATCAATGGGATCGAACAGAAGACCCAGAAATAAACCCACACACCTACGGATACTTTTTTTTTTCCTTTTAGAACATAGATTTTAATTTGGCCTGAAATCTGGGCCATGCTCAACTTCTATTTTTTTTAATTAAATTTTTTCCATTAATTATAGTTTATTGACTTTGTACCCCAGCTGTAACCTTCTCCCACATTCCCGCCTTATCCCCTTATCTCTTCCCATCCCCCTCTCTAATTCCACTGAGAGGGGAGGTCTTCCTCCCCTTCCACCTGAACCTAGTTTATCAGGTCCTATCAGGACTGGCTGCAGTGTCCTCCTTTGTGGCCTGGCAAGGTTGCTCCTCCCTAACAGGGGGTGGTCAAAGAGCCAGCCACCGAGTTCATGTCTGAGACAGTCCATGTTCCCCTTACTAGGATACCCACTTGGAGACTGACCTGCCATGGGCTACATTTGAGCAGGGGTTCTAGGTTATATCCATGAATAGATCTTGGTCTCTGGTTGGGGTGTCAGTCTCAGAAAAGACTCCTGTGCCCAGATATTTTGGTCCTGTTGATCTCCTTGTGGAGCTCCTGTCCTCTCCAGGTCTTACTAACTCCCCCTTCTTTCATATGATTCCCTGCCCTCTGCCCAAAATTTGGTTATGAGTCTCAGCATCTGCTTTGAAACACTGCTGTGCAGTCTTTCAGAAGCCCTCTGTGGTAGGTTCCTGCCCTGTTTCTTGTTTTCTCCTTTTTCCAATGCCCACCCCATTTGCCTTTCTAAATGAGGATTGATCATCATACCCTGGATACTCTTTCTTGTTTGGCTTCTTTAGGTGTACAGACTTTAGTACATTTATTCTACATTATAGGTCCAGTATCCATTTATAAGTAAGAATATACCATGTGTGTCTTTCTGCTTCTGGGTTACCTCACTCAGGATGATCTTTTCTAGATCCCACCATTTGCCTACAAATTTCATTATTTCCTTGTAATTGCTGAGGAGATGAGGGATGGAGGATGTGTTTGGGAGGGAATGAAGGAGGAGGTTATAGCTGGGATACAAAGTGAATAAACTGTAATTAAAAAAGGAAAAGAAAAAATTAGTAGTAAAATACAGTCCAAATATAAAGCTTTACTTGTTTTAAGAACACAATTCCTAAATATTTTAATCTCCTCTGCCTGTGTGGTGTACAATTCTCAATAGAAGCATATTATATTTATTTAGTAAAGCAAATATTCACCTAAAAATGCCATCTTTATTCTCCTCTAAAAGTTTGCAGAAAATGTCTTGCAGTGTAGTAATCATACCAAGATATTTATCCACCCTACTACAGTTATTACAGATGATGTAATAGTTAATCTTATGACAGTGTTAAATGTAGGCTATTATCTCTTAAATTCTTATTCTATTAAGAGCTATAGATCTACAAGAACAACACACAGACTCTTGAAGATCAGATAATCAGAAAAGGCAAATTTTAATAGGTCAGTTAGTCTATTATGTTTTATTCCTCTGATAAATGAAATACATAAAATATAATTTTGACATTATATTTCAATGATTTTAAAACATCAATACTAAATATTTGCTGGAAATTCACATGCCTATAGACTTTAATCATCCACATTTAACTGATATCAAATATTCAAGCAATGTTAGAACAATGGGTCACTATTTCCTTTGGTGAATAGATAAGTATCACACTCACATACTTTGCTTATATTAAAAGCAGAATGTTTCATTTGAGGTAGTTTGAAGACAATTATACCTATTTTTTCCTGAAAAAAAAAATGATGGTGGAGGCAGGGGGAGTGGAGGACATGAAAGCTGTGGTGGGGATGTGCTGTATGAGAAAATAATCTGTTTTCAGTTTTAAAGGGGAAATTAAATGTTAAAAAAAAGAATGATCAGAAAGAGTCCCAAAATGATAGAAGACAGTGTATATCGGGCAATTATTGAATGGCACACTGTTCTCTGTCTCCAAGGTCCTTGTTTCATACATAGTGCGGTTGGGTGGGGCCATTGGCTCTGATTTCTCTACAACACCCAGCATCAGGTCGTTCTTTCACAGTTGAGCACACTGACAGCATTTCCCCTGGTGCTTCCTGAGCTACAAGAAAAAGATTTCTTGTGAACTCAGTCAGTATCCTTTGAAACAGCTGTTTTGGAAAACTGACACAGAAAATGATAGAAGTATGTCAGCTGCTTTTAATGTCGGAAAATTCTCTGAGACAAAGCAAGAGCAGTTGTCTCAGGGCATAATGTGAAATCTGAGGAGACACTGGAGGAAGAACATTCATGGTGAATGATAAATCTTAGACTATTGACTTTATAAAAGTGTTCATGACAATAGAGCAAAAGCCAAAAGTGATGAATTTACCATAAACTACTGTTTAAGACTTGTCTGTTTTACCTTATTTACAGAGTAGAACGCCTTTGGTTTACAAGCTCATACACTTTTGGCATAAACAATATTTTAAAATGTCACCTGCTAACTATGTAATGAAAATATTTTAATTGTTGTTACTGAATAAATAGCAATTACACTGTGTGAAGTCTGCTTAAGTCTATATTTACAAACTTATGATTACTACATATACAATTTACTAGAAGCATCTATTACACACAGTAGAAAATGTGCCATTATATGAAAGCATATTGGAAGAGACTTTCATTCCCTATAAGATTTCTTCATATAAACTATAGAGTCCTTACTATACCAAAGGGCTCTGCCAATCTATCATTAATATACAGGTCCTCCACAAAATCTCTACCTTTTGCCTATATTATCTCAATTGAACTAATGTTATCTTTTATTTTTCTTCCCAGATTTAAAATGGTCTATTCTAAAGGTCACATCCTAGTGTCCGCAGTTGGCTGAAGACAACTGTTTAGGATATCCAAATGGATTTGATTTTGCTGAAGTAAAAGAAGGGTGTAGTTTATGTCTCCATGAGGACAGAGAAAGCACATCTGTGTTCATTTATCCTGCATATGCTAGACCTGCTGTGAATCCTAGTCTGTGTCTCTGCTTTCTCCATAAGGTACACTTATAAAATATGTCTGAGTGTCTTTAATTATGTTGGCTGTGTGTACTGTCATGGAATATCACTCCTGATAGGAGTAGAAAATTATCTAGCATACCAGGCAAACATGTAAGTTCATCTCAAGTATCCTGTTTACATAAGAAATATATGCTTTAGTCATTGTTTTACTGACTCTAATAGGTCACACAATAATCATTGCAAACATGTTACAAAAATAAATGTAAATCATCATTGTGACATGCAAAAGAGAATGCAGTTCACAAAGCACATTCTATCTCTATAAAGTTAAAACATTATATACAACAGGTCACCTTACCCTTTATAACATCATATTTTCCATTTGAAAGTAAGTCTGAGGAACTACTTTAGTATAATTTTTATTTCATCTATGCATCCACAGTGAAAAGGGTTTCAATATGGTTATTTTTGGAGAAAGAATCATGGTCTGCTGAGAATAATGTATATTCGTCATTATTTAGGTCACATGCTCTGAGAAGTCTTTGTGACCCATTTGATTTATGATGTCCTTTAATCCCAGTGTTTCTATGGATGATCTATCTAGTGGTGAGAGTATTGTGGTAGATTAATGAACTGTCACAGTGTTAGAGTAATCTGAATGTTTACATACAATATCTGTTTTTTGAGACTAGGTATGCATTTATATCAGACATGTATGTTTTATATTGTTATATCTTCTAGATTGGTTCATCTACTTTTATTTAAAAATGATCTTTGTCACATTTAAATATTTTCAGTTGAAGTCAGTTTTGCCAGATATAATTTTATTCAGAATGTTTCTCTGACTTTGATATGGTATTCTTTTTTTTTCTATACTCATAAGAACATTAGGTCTTGTTGTCAGGTCTAAGTTCTTTCTCATATGCCCTATGTTCTAATACATGCATACACATATACATCATGTCATTGACCTTTACTGAGTGATCAAATTCTTATGCCTTGTCTTCCATCCATGTCATTGTGTTTTCTACATGATCAAGTCTTTTGGAGAAGCTTTGTACTATTTTAAATTTAAGTTTTTGGAGTTTTTGTTTCCAAGATTGCTTCTGTGTTTCTTCAACAATTCTTTCTCTTTACCGCATTTTATTTTCATACATTTTCTTAATTTTACTTCATTGAACTCTTTGATACTGTTCTCTTGGGCTGAACTCAGGTCTTCTTTCAGTTCCTCTAAGTGTTTTTTGTTAGTTTGTTTGTTATGTTATGTTTTGTTTTTCTGGAAGTTTGTCTAAATCATTACCATTGACACCAATTACTATGGATTGGTAGGTTTAGCATAGTGAAAATGCCATCCTACCAAAACCAATCTACAGATTCAACGCAATTCCCATCAAAATACCAACACAATTCTTTACAGATCTTGAAAGAAAGATTCTCAATTTCATATGGAGAAACAAAAAAACCAGAATCTCCAAAATGATCCTGTACAAGAACAGATCATCTGGAGGTGTCTCCATCCCTGATCTCAAGCTCTACTACAGAGCAATAGTAGTAAAAACCGCATGGTATTGGCATAGAAACATAAAGGAGGATCAATGGGACTAAATAGAAGACCCAAAAATAAACCCATGTGGGTTGATTTTTTACAAAGAAGCCAGAACCATTCAATGGAAAAAAGACAACATCTTCAGCAAATGGTGCTGGTCCAACTGGATGTCTATATGCAGAAAAATGAAAATAGTTCCATATTTATCACCCTGCACAAAACTAAAGTCCAAGTGGATCAAAGACCTTAACATAAAACCACATACTCTAAATCAGTTAGAAGAAAAAGTGGGGAAGAGCCTAGAACTCATTGGCACAGAA
>CM053748.1:40626098-40644628 GCA_028658305.1 Pachyuromys duprasi | reverse complement strand
GGAATGTAAACTTGTACAACCACTCTGGAAATCAATCTGGCGCTTTCTCAGACAACTAGAAATAACGCTTGCTCAAGACCCAGCTATACCACTCCTAGGCATATATCCAAAAGATGCTCAAGTACACAACAAAGACATTTGCTCAACCATGTTTGTAGAAGCTTTATTTGTAATAGCCAGAACCTGGAAACACCCCAGATGTCCATCAACTGAGGAATGGATACAGAAATTGTGGTATTTTTACACAGTGGAATACTACTCAGCAATTAAAAAAGAGGAAATCATGAAATTTGCAGGCAAATGGTGGAATCTAGAAAATATCATTCTGAGTGAGGTATCCCAGAAGGAGAAAGACACACATGGTATATACTCACTTATTTAGACCTATAAGATATGATAAACATACTGAAATCTATACACCTAAAGAAGATAAACAAGAAAGAGGACCCGGGTAAGATGATCAATCTTTACTTAGAAAGACAAATGTGATGTAGGAGAAAACAACAGGACAGGGTCCTACCACAGAGGGCCTCTAAAAGACTCTACCTAGCAGAGTAGCAAAGCAAAAACTGAGACTCATAACCAAACCTTCAACAGAGTGCAGGAAATCATATGAAAGAAGGGGGAGTTAATATGATCTGGAGAGGATAGGAGCTCCACAAGGACCAAATATATCTGGGCACAGGAGTCTTATACGAGACTGTTTCTCCACCCAATGACCATGTATGGATATAACCTAGAACCTCTGCTTGGATGTAGCCCTTGGTAACTCAGTATTCAAGTCGGTACCCTAATAAGGGAAATAGGGACTGTTTCTGACAAGAACTCAATGGCGGGCTTTTTTACCTCCCCACCCTGCAAGAGAGGAGCAGCCCTCCTAGGCCACAGAGGAGGATTTTGCAGGCAGTCCTGAAGATAACTGATAAACCAGGATCAGATGAAAGGGGAGGAGGTCCTCCCCTATCAGTGGACTTGGAAAGGGGCAGGGAGTAAACGAGGGAGGGAAGGTGGGATTAGGAGGGAATGAGGGAGCGGGATTCACCTGGGATACAGAGCTAATAAATAATTAAAAAAGAAAATAAAAGATATATGTATATAATTTTTGGAATACTGACATACATAGCAACTGACAGTTTAACACATTAGAGTTCAAATTTCTGATATATAGATATGATTTATATGTATATATAAAACTTTCTACACATTGACAGTAATATATGACTAATATCAACTAATACATAACATTTCTGGGTTTACTAATATGTGACTATGTGCTTTGAATAAGTTACATGTGTTTGAAACTGCATAACTGTATTGTCATAAACACAAGTAAATATATGTCTAGTTATGTTTATACCTATACATAATTTTGAACACTTATTTTAGATGGATGTTTTTCATAATGTATATTTATGTATCATGTCCATGAAGGTACTGCAGCAGCCATAAGACGGTCACGGACTCCCTGGAATTGAGGTTATGTTAGGTTGTTAGCCATCGTGTAGTTCTGGGAATTAAACCAGGGTCTCAGGAATCTCAAATAGTTCTCTTATCTGCTGGGCCACCAGCGATGCATGAGTCTTACCCTTATTTCACATCCTTGCTAGCAAGAGTTGTCACTTGTATTATTAATCTTAGCCATTTTGACAGGTGTAAGATAAATCTCAAAGTACTTTTGATTTGCATTTTTCTGATGGCTAAAGATTTTGAACATTTCTCTCAGTGTTTCTCAGCCATTTGAGAATTCTCTATGCAGAATTCTTTGTTTAAAACTATACCCTACTTTGATGATCCCGTTTACCAGTCCCCTTAACTGTTCATCCAATTGAAGTAGTCAGCCCTAAGGTAGAGTATATACATGCAACACTAAATGAAATCAGCAGCCTGTACTTATATATTGAAACATATCTGTAACAAGAACAAAAAAAGAGTCCGTATATTTGAGAGGGAACAAGGATGGCAGTACATAAAAGAGGGTGTAGGGAAAGAGAAAGTTATGTGGTTATATTTTAAATTAAAAATACATGTAGCACAGCTAGAGTCCATTTAAAAGAAAGATTAATTATTTTCCATATGCAAAATGACCATTTCATGACTTTCTTGATAACAATATGTCATTTTAATTTAATGAATTAATTGTATCAATATGTCCATAATTTGTGTATTGCAATCATATTTAAAGGTTTTTTCCTTGTTTTCTTGGGCCATTATCTATACAAAATATATTTTTTTAACTAAAGTACATACACTGGCATTTATTTGCTGTCTGATTTTTCAAATTCAGAAACAGACTTCAAAGATCTGTAAAAATATATAAGCTCTGCTTGAATTTTCATAGTGCGACACTCTTGTGTATTCCTACAGTGTTTTGAAAAAATCCTTCCACATTCACTCACATTAAATTTCTCACTTATCCAGCCCCGCCACTTTTTTCTTCCAACTTCATGTGCTCTTTAAGCCCACTTAGTGCTTTATTTATGTGTATAGGTGTGAGACCATAGGTGGAGCATGGGAAGGCCCTCAATGACCACACCCTGAAGAAAACAGGACAAAAGGCCAAATTTCTGTCTGGCTAGATATATTTTTTCTTGCCGATAGCTCCTTCACAAGCTTTGCCTCATGAGGCTGGTATTTAGGCATGGTTGGTCATGTTCAGGTTTTGTGCATGCATTCCTACTGTTATGAATTCACGTGTACAACACTCCTGTTACAGCTGGAAAATACTATTTTACTAGAGACCTCCACTACATCTTGTTTTATGATCTTTCCATTCCATCTTCCAAGACAATTTGGGGGGAGGGGGAAGGATTTGATATAACGATTTCATCTAGATCTGAGGACTCTTCCACCCTGCCTTGTCACCCCTCATTCCATTTAATCCTTCAGGGCCTATTATTTTTCTTTCTCAATTCATACCATTTGTGATCTAGCTCCTTTTCTTATATTACCCCCTCAAGATGATACCCTACTAGTTTCTTGACCGTTGTGGACATTCAGATTAAACACATATATTTGAAGATTCAAAGCTAGCATCTGCATATAAGACAGAACATACAGAATTCATTTTTCTAGACTTAGGTTTCCTTACTCGGAATGCTTTTTTTTTTTTTTTTCAGGCTCCATTAAGCGAGCTATGACTTACATTTTTCTTTATAGCTTAATAGTGTTTCCTTGTATATGTGAACTACGTTTTGAACATTCATTCATCAATTGGTGACAACTACATTGTCTATCTTATTGACTGTTGTTAATAGAGTGAAAATGACCATACTTCAGCAAATACCTCTGTACCAAGATTTAGAGTTCTTTGGATATATGGTTAGATGTTATATAGATAGATAAACAGTAGTTGATCTGTTTTTTGAAATTTTTTCTTTTTGTAATTTCATTTTAATTTCATTTGTACATTTATTTATTACAATTTATTAACTTTGTATCCCTGCTGCAGCCCCCTCCCTCATCTCTTCCCAGTCCCACCGACCCTACCTTTTCTCCCCCTATGCACTTTCCCTAGTACCCTGATAGGTGAGGACCTCCTCCCCTTCTATCTGATCCTAGCCTATGAGGTCTCATCAAGGCTAGCTGCATCATCTTCCTCTGTGGTCTGGTAAGGTTGCACCCCTTGGGAGGTGGTGATCAAAGAGCTTGCTGCTGAGTTCATGTTAGAGACAGTCCCTGTACTTCTTACTAGGAAACCCACTTGGAAACTGAGCAGCCAATGGGCTTCTTTTGAACAGGGGATCTAGGTCCTCTCCACGTGTGGTCCTTGGTTGGTGTATTGATCTCTGCAGGACCCTTTAGGGTCCTCTTTGTTGTTTTGTTTCTTGATTTTTAAGTAATCTCTACACATTCTTCCAAGTGTATATAGCAGTTTATTCTCCTTCTCTCAAAGCCACACTGACATTTGTTGACCTTTCCTTTTTAAAATTTTAGCCATCTTGACTAGGATGAAATCTCACAGTTGTTTTAATTTGCATTTCATGATATCTAAAGATACTGAAAATTTTTAAAATATATATATTTCTCATTCATTTATATTCTTTATGTGGTAATTGTTCAGTCCCATGCTTCAATTTTTAATTGTATTTTTCGGTTGTTTGTTTCCATGATGTTCAGTGTTTTTGAGCTTTTGTTTATTCTAGACACTCACTGTGACAAATTCACTGCCAGTAAAAATTTTCCCCGCCTACATCTTTACCCTAATAGTGGTGACCTTCCTGTACAGATGTTTCAAAACTTTATAAAGTCTTATCAGTCAATTGTTGGTTTAATGCCTTAGCTACTGGGGTGTATTAAGAAAACCTGTTTCTGTGTCTATGAGCTGAAGTGTAGCCTCTTCTCTATCCTATAACAGATTCAGAGTATCAGTTCTTATGTTGAGGTCCACAATCCATTTAGAATGCACAGTGAGAAAAAAGAATTTTATTCTTCTAAATACAGCCTTCAAGTTTGACCAGTATCATCTGTTAGAGATGCTTTCTCTTTTCCAAAGTAAGTTTCATTCATCTTTGTTAAAGTGTATAGAGATATAGGAGAACGGGTTTATATCTGGGTTCTCAGTTCTATTCCATTGGCCAATATATCTGCTTTTATGCCTGTAACTTGGTTACCTTGGTGTTTTGTAACTATAGCTCTGCAACATAACTTGCAATCAGAGTTGGTCATGTTTTCACCAGAGACATTTTGTTCAGTATGTTTTGTGGCTACATGGATTTTTTTCCCACTTAATTTTGTTTTTAGGACAGTGTTTCTCCGTGTAGGCCTGGCTGTCTAGGACTCACTCTGTAGACCAGGCTGGCCTCGAACTTACAGAGATCTGCCTGCCTCTGCCTCATGGAGTGTTGAGATTAGAGGCTTGTTCCATCATGCCCAGCTTCCACGTGATTTTTTTATATTAGTTTTTTCAATTTTGTAAAGCATTGAATTGGCTTTTTGTTGGGTATTACATTGAATAAGCAAGTTGCTTTTGGTTAGGATGGCCATTTTCACACTATTGATCCTACTAATCCATAAAAATGTTTTTCATCTTATGCTATCTTCGTTTATTCTTTTCTCCAGTATCTTATATTTAATCTTTAAGTTTCTGAAGGTTTAATATTTCTCTTCAATCTTGAAAATGAACTTGTCTGGGAGACTTTTTGCACTCAAGTGTTTTTTTTTTAAATAATTAAATCTTATTTTAACTCAACTACATTTGAAATAGATTATAGTTCCCCTGTCTACATGGAAGAAGGTATACAGCCTCAAAATTTTGTTTCATTCAATTAATCAAGAGTTCAAGTCTATTCTATTTTGTTTTTTAAAAAAATAATTTAAGTGTCCTGAGATAATTACTTAATTAAAAGCTGTTTCAATATCTGGGTCAATAAAGGGACTATTTGAAAAGCATAGGAGTTAAGGGTGATTGTTGCTTCTTTTTCTTCAATAATATTACTACTCCATCAAAGCACATCAAATCCTAGATATTGCTGTTTTCTCATCTATACACACTTTTAATTACACACACACATACACACATACTTCTACAGGGACACACATGTGGCAGATATGGAAATGATAGAACACCTTGTTGAAAATTAGTTCACTCTTTCCATCATGAGCATCCAAGTCACTGAATATACATAACCAATATTGATAATAAGTGCCTATGCCCATTGAGCCATCTCTTTAATCTTTAACCGTTACATAAAATATAAAGTCTGGAGCTTACACCAGTATCCAAGATAAAACTACTACTATGATTTGAAGACCCCAAATATTTATTTAACAGATAAAATCTTATTTGTAGAATATGTAACAATGTAAGAAGAAATCTTAAAATAACGTAAGATGTTATTAATGAACTAGAGAATAATCTATATACTTTTAACTGTATGAATTTCACAGTATTGGGTTAGATGCCTATAAACATTTTTCTATACAAAGGAAATAACATCTTCTGTCTATGGCCTTGCCAGCACTCCCTTTATTTATGTTGATAAAACAAATGAAAAAATCTAAAATGGAGCATGGAAATATTGACATACACAATACAGTTTTAAACATTACTTAACTAAGTTAGTTGTTACCAGTAAATAAATAAATATATATATAACATGCAAAAGAGTTGCTTATAACAACACTTTTAAAAAATTTTTTCCATCTGTAATTGTACAAAATATTTGATTTCTACCTCAGTCTTCAACTGCAAAATAATTGTCTGTTGTACTTAGCTTTCTTTTAAGATCATGGCAAATTTCCTAACAGGAGATTCCAATACTGACATTGAAAAAGACACTGATACAGGAGAAGAAAACCTGAATAAATTATTGTTCCTATGTTAAACATTATTAGCTATGACATTATATTAATAACCACTTCTTGAGACATGTGATGGATTTTCTAAAATTCATGTGACATAAACTGGTTAAAGATAACCAATACAGTGCTTAAACTATTATGTGTTCTTATTAGTCTTATTATTCTTTGAAACAAGAAAAAAAAATCTTGTATTTCCCTCCCCCAACATCTGAAATATGGAGGTTTCTTCCATCCACTTGCACCTCTTCACATTCCCTTCTTTTTAAAAAACTTCTTTAGGGACTGGAGAAATGGCTCAAAGGTTAAGATCACTGGCTGCTCTTCCAGAGGTCCTTAGTTCAATTCCCAGCAACTACATGGTGGCTCCCAACTGTCTATAATGAGATCTGGTGCCCACTTTTGATGTTCAGACAGACATTGCATACATAATAAATAAATAAAATTTTTAAAATTTACTTTAGATTTAGCATGCTATTTTATTTTATAAGTATTCTGTCTGTATGTATAGATGTACACAGGTGGCATGGAGTTCAGAATGGAGTATTAGATCATCTGGAACTGAAGTTGCAGATGTTTTTAGGCTATTACTTGGGTACTAAGAACTTAATCTGTTTTCTCTGCAAAAGTACCAAATTCTCTTAACTATTGAGCCATCTCTCCAGCTCCTCCAAATTCCTCATCTTAAACGAACAAGTAAGAATATTTAAGATAGTACTTATATTGAATCTGAGGACTTCGGTCCTCTCATTCCCTCCCCCCTCCCTTGTACAGTCCCATCTTGCCAAAGCCATTGTTGAACAGAGAAGACAAGCCAAGATGTTGTGTATCAGTCCCACTCCATATCCGCAGCTGCTTAATTTGAATTTCCAGTTTAAGGAACCTAATTGTATAAAGAAAAAGAAAAAATTTAACTCATAATATTCTTTCACAGTTTGCCATTAATGGATGTCTACACCTTCATTCAGTACAGATTCTCTGAATCAAAATACATCCTTGCCTGGCCTCAGTGGAAGAGGACTCCCTCAATCCTGATGTGACTTGATGTGCTGCGGTGGATTGATACTGGGGGAGGGGCTTCCCTTTTCTGAGAAGAAGGGGGTATAGCTAGAGGGTGGGACTGGAAGGAGATAGGGGGAGGAAGCTATGTTCAGAATGTAAAGTGAATAAATAAATAATTTTTTAAAAAAGGAAACTGAAACACAAATATACCACAGATAGCACTTCAGTATCAAGATGGTTGCCAAGCAACGGACAGCTATCAAGGACACTTAGTTTTAACAAATATCCAATGCCTATGAGGGCTGCTTCTCTTTTCCTGGACACACCAGCAATTTTTGTTACTAAATCTTGCATGTGATTTGTTTAGAACAGCAGCAGATATCCCACATTAGGGAGTAGGATGCACGCTTTATTGAACGAAAAAAACAGTTTTTATAGCAGGAAATAAAATTTTAATTAGTTAAATAATTACTTCAGGGGCTGAAATGAGCATCTGAGAAGTGCACTTATCTCTGCTTTCATATGTGTCTTGGAACCTGAAACTGTCTCCACTCCGAGGAAGAATTTGAATTAGCTGTGCTATTGAACAAATTGTACACACTAAACCGCTATTGGGATGATGGACATTCTTAACTCTCAAGTCTCTGGTTGAGAGTGATAATATAAGGAAGCATAAAAAAATGTTAATAAACAATGTTTTTTGGGAAACGTAATTTTAGGAATGCTTCTGGATGAAATTTGAGCATCACGACAGACTTCTCTCTGGTTTGTGACTATGAACGAGAGCTATGAGGATAATTAAGCTGTGAGGGCTGTGGAATTACAACAGAAAGGGAGTATAAATAACTCTCATGGCAGCTAGGAGGACAAGCCCATGCTCATCACTACGAGATGGGAAACTTCAAGGCAATTAAAGCATTTCATGTTAAAGTCTGTACATTCTTGAAATATTTATCTGACTGATTTTTTTTTGGCAGTTTTTTAAATTGACTAAGAGCTTCATAATGGGTAGCTGTAACTAAATACAAGAAAAGGTCTTCCTCACAAACCACTAAGCATAGGAGGCCAGAACTAGAACCATGGAGCTTTAGATCTACAAACACACCAAGGTAGTAAATTTCTTAATATGTTATGTGGGCCACTCTGATATTTTCAGGAATACCTACTTCTAAGAGAATAAATGGTAGATTTTTTTTAGCAAGATTCCTCTAGCTAGGCCTGCTGTGGGGGTGTATGCATTTAATCCAAGCATTTGGGAGCCAGAGTCAGGCTGATGTCTGACCTAGAGGTCATCTGGGTTTGTTTTGTTTTGTTTTATTGTGTTGTGTTGTGTTGTGTTGTGTTGTGTTGTGTTGTGTTTTGGGTAGAAAGGGCTTGCTTTATCTCAGTGTCCATCACAGCATGTACATCAAGGCAGCTGAAACTTGCAACAGTAAGATGACATCTATAGTCAAGAGCAGAGGGAAAGAATTCCTGGCTATCTACTGCTCAGCTCCCTTTACACTTACACAGTTCAGGGTTCTAAACCAAGGCACAGTAAGGCCACATTCAGGCTGGCTTTTCCACATCAATAAAATCAAGAGAGGCTCCTACAGACATGTCCACCAGATAGTGTGATCTAGACACTCTCTCACTGGCACTGTCTTTCCAGGTGATTCTATATTGCACCAAATTGACAAAAGTAATGGTCACAACTTGACCCTTTGTGAACTTGACATACAAACACATTACTTTTAGCTTTAATTATCTACTCAAAGTCTCACATTTATCATATAAAATTCAGGCCAACTTGAAAAGTCATCAAAGTCTTTGAAAGCTCAAAATATCTTAACTGAGAAGTCTTATAAAGTGAAAAACAACTTACACATTTTCCACTTGTAATTAACAGAGAAAAACGTCCTATTCCAAGCAGAAGTAATAATAGGCCATAGAAAATGAAAAGTCATACCACAGCCACCCAAAAGCCCAGCAGGAAGAGTGCCATGTCTCACAGCTGCATGTGGAGTTCACAAGTTCTCTCTGTTCTAAAGGGCTTTGGTAGCTCCACCGATCCAGCTCTGCTGCTTGTACCACACATAACATCTCTTGCAGATTTAGGCCAGTTCCACATTTGTATCTCATCTTGGTGAACATCCCACAGTCTTGGCATCTTTAATATCCTACTATCTCCATTGTAACTGAGGCTTCACTGGAACATTTTTGTTATTATTAAAATTTTTAGTATCCCAGCTATATCCACCTCCCTAATCTCATCTCAGTCTAATCCTACCTACCTCTTCTCCCCCTATATCCCTCACCTAGTCCACTGATAGAGGAGGTCCTCCTTCCCTACCATCTGGCTCTAGCCTATCAAACCACATCAGGACTGGCTGCATCCTCTCCCTCTGTGGCTTGTTAAGGCTACTCCCCCTTCAGGGGTAGGTGATCTTTTGAGCCAGCTACTGAGTTCATGTTAGAGAGAGTCCCTGTTGCCATTACTAGGTAACCCAATTGGAGACTGAGCTGCCATAGGCTAATCTGTGCAGGGGTTCTAGGTTATCTCAATGCATGGTCCTTAGTTGGAGTATCAGTCTCAGAAAAGACCCTCAGGCCCAGATTTTTTGGTTCCATTGCTCTCCTTGTGGAGCTCCTGTCCCCTCCCGGTCTTTCTATCTCCCCTTTCTTTCCTAAGATTCCCTGCACTCTGACCAAATTTTGGCTATGAGTCTCAACAACTGCTTTGATGCCCTACTGGGTAGAGTCTTTCAGACGTCCTCTGCGGTAGGTTCCTGTCTGTTCCCTGTTTTCTCGCTCTTCCAATGTCCATCCTCTTTGCCTTTTTAAGTGAGGATTGATCATCTTACCCCGGGTCCTCCTTCTTGCTTAGCTTCTTTAGGTGTACAGATTTTAATGTGTTTTTTCTATATTATATGCATAATATCCACTTATAAGTGAGTATATACCATATGTGTCTTTCTGCTTCTAGGATTCCTCACTCAGGATGATCTTTTCTAGTTCCTACCATTTGCCTGCAAATTTCATCATTGAATCACCCTTGCATGCATGGGATGAAACAAACTTGGTCATGGTGGATGGTATCTTTGATGTATTCTTGGATTGGCTTTGTGAGTATTTTATTGAGTTTTTGGTTTTTGGATTTTTGGGGTTTTTGTTGTTGTTAATGTTCATAAGAGATATAAGTCTGAAATTCTGGGCTTTGTTGAGTGTTTGTGCGGTTTAGGTATGAAGGTGACTTGTGGACTCATAGAATAGTTTTGGTAAAGTTCCTTCTGTTTCTACTTAGTGAAATAATTTGAAGAGTTTGGTTATGAGTCTCAGTATCTGCTTTGATACACTGCTAGGTAGAGACTTTGAGAGGCCCTCAGTGGTAGGCACCTACCTTGTTACTTGTTTTCTCCTACATCCAATGTCTATCCCATTTGTCTTTCTAAGTAAGGGTTGATCATTTTACCCAGGGTCCTCTTTCTTGTTTATCTTCTTTAGATGTGCAGACTTTAGTATGTTTATCCTATCTTATAGGTCTAGGTCTAGTACCCACTAGACCTAGTATATAAGTGAGTATATACTGTGTGTCTTTCTCCTTCTCTGTTGATGGACATCTGGGTTGTTTCCAGGTTCTGGCTATTATGAATAAAGCTACTACTAACATGTTTGAGCAAATGTCCTTGTTGTGTACTTGAACATCTTTTGGATATATGCCTAAGAGTGGAATAGCTGGAATTTGAGAAAGCTCTATTCCTAATTGTCTGAGAAAGTGCCAGATTGATTTCCAAAGTGGTTGTACAAGTTTACATTCCCCTTCAGCAGAGTACAGGGAATCTTATGAAAGAAGGGGGAGTTAGTATGATCTGGAGAGGACAGAAGCTCCACAAGACCCAAATATATCTGGGCACAGGGGTCTTTTGTGAGACTTTATCTCCAACCAAGAACCATGTATGGGTATAACCTAGAACCCCTGCTCAGGTGTAGCCCATGGTAGCTCACTATCCAAGTGGGTATCCTAGTAAGAGGAACAGGGAATATTTCTGACATGAACTCAATGGCTGGCTCTTGACCTTCCCCACCTCCCACCCAAAGGAAGAGCAGCCCTGCTAGGCCACAGAGGAGGACTTTGCAGCCAGGCCTGAAGATACCTGATAAGTTAGGGTAAGATGAAAGAGGAGGTCCCCCCCTATCAGTGGACTTGGAAAGGGGTAGGGAGAAGATGAGGAAGGAAGGGTGGGATTGGGAGGGAATGAGGGAGTGGGATACAGCTGGGATACAAAGTTAATAAACTGTAACTAATATTTAAAAAATAAAAATTTAATTAAAAATAGTTTGAAGAATATTGTAATTAGGTCCTCTTTGAAGGACTGGTAGAATTCTGCACTGAAACCATCTGGCCCTGAGCTTTTATTGGAAGGGAGACTTTTGATGACTGCTTCTATTTCCTTAGGAAATATAGGACTATTTCATTTATTTACCTGATCTTGATTAAAATTTGGTAAATGGATTCTATCAAGAAAATGTTCTATTTCTTCTAGATTTTCAAATTTTGTGGCCATCAGGCTTTTGAAGTAAGACTTAATGATTGTTTGGATTTCTTCCATGTCTGTTGTTATGTCCCCCTTTTCATATCTGATTTTGCTGATTTGGATAGTGTCTCTCTGTCTTTCAGTTAGTTTGGCTAAGAGTTTGTCTAGCTTAAAGAACCAGCTCTTCCTTTCACTGATTCTTTGAATTGTTTTCTTTATTTCTAATTTCTTGATTCAGCCCTGAGTTTTATTATTTCAGCCATCTACTCCTTTTAGGTGTGCCTGCTTTTTTTTTTAATCTAGGGCTTTCAGGTGTGCCGATAAGTTGTTGGTATGAGATGTCTCAAACTTCTTTCTGAAGGCACTCAGTGCTATGAACTTTCCTCTTAGTGCTGCTTTATTGTGTCCCCTAATTTTAAGTAAGTTGTGACTTCATTTTCATTGAATTTTAGAAAGTCTCTAATTTCTTTATTTCTTTCCTGACCTAACCGTTGTTGAGTAGACTTGTTTAATTTCCATCTGTGTGTAGGCTTTTTGTTATTTCTGTTGTTATTGAGGTCTGGTTTTAGACCATGGTGTTCCAATTGTACACAAGGGATTGTTTCAATCTTCTGTTATTTGTTGCAGCTTGCTTAGTGCCCAACTATATGGTCAGTTTTTTGATGTGCTGAGAAGAAGGTTATTCTTTTGTGTTTGAGAGAAAAGTTCTGTAGTCATCTATTAGGTCCATGTGATTTAGAGCCTCTGTAAGTGTTACTTTTTCTCTATTTAACTTCTGTCTCCATGGTCCTTGGTGACAGTGGAGTGTTGGAGTCTCCCAACACTCGATGTGTGATTTAAACTTTACTAATGTTTCATTTATGAATGCAAGTACTCTTGTATTTGGGGCATAGATGTTCAAGATTGTGATGTCCTCCTGGTGGATTTTTCCTTTGATGAGAATAAAGTGTCCTTACCCATGTCTTTTGATTAATTTTAGTTGAAAGTCTGTTTTATTAGATATTAATATGGCTATTCCAGCTTACTTTCTGGGTCCATTTGCTTGGAAAACCTTTTTCCAGCCCTTTACTCTGAGGTAGTGCTTATCTTTGTTGCAAAGGTGTGTTTCTTGAATGCAGCAGAACATTGTATCATGTTTCCTCACCATTCTGTTAGTGTGTGTCTTTTTATTGGAGAGTTGAGTCCATTGATATTGACAGATAATAGTCAGCAATAAATGTTAGTTCCTTTTATTGTGGAATTAGTGGTGAAAGTATGTTTGTGTGCTTGTTTTCTGGGGGGTGTAGTTGATCTTGTCAGATTGGAGTTGTCCTTCTAGTATCTTCTGTTGAGCTGGTTTGCTGTGCATATATTGTTTAAATATCTTTTGTCATGGAATATTTTGTTTTCTTTATCTATGTTGATTGAAGTTTTTACTGAGTATATTAGTCTGGGTTGGCATCTGTGGCCTCTTAATGTCTGCATAAACTCCGACCAGGACCTTCTTGATTTTATAGTTTCTTTTGAGAAGTCTACCAATACTCCTCAAAATATTCCACAAAATAGAAACAAAAAGCCACATTCTGTTGAGGAAGGAGATGTTGGGGCAAAGTCAAGCACGTTGGGCCTCAAGATTATGTGCTTTGCACTGATGGACAGAAAGGTCTATGATATCACAGAGTGTTCTAGATGCCAACATGTGGGAATCTCCTCAGATAACCAGAGTTTCTTACCACAGCTCATGTCTCAGATACAGGACACCAGTGGTCAGCAGAGAGCCACTCCAGAAGCTTCTCCTGATGACCTGCAAGATTTCTTGAGACAGAGCTTTCAATTGTACTGTTATCCAATAGAAACTTCTTTGCAGTGCCTCATTCTGGCCCTGTGACCACTTCACCCTCACAGCCCAACTGTACAATACCCAAGAAAGAAGCACAACCTAAGCAGCAGAAGAAAGTGAGATGGCCCTTCCTGCATTGATGCTAGTTCTCCAGTTCTCTGTCTTCCTCAGATCAATCTCAGGGAGTCAAAAGGGTTGAGTACAACACACACACACACACACACACATACACACACACACACACCACATAGTGGTCATATACAGACATGTATATAGTGTGTGTATGTATGTATATATGTGTATATGTATTCTTCTCTCATACATTATATCCCTACTACAGTTTTTCTGTCTCTACTTTTCTCTGCCTCCCCTCCACCTACCCTTTCCCGATATCCACCCTTCCTCTATTGCCCTTCAGAAAAGAGCATACGTCTCTGAGATGTCTGCCAAATGGTTTATTTTAAGTTTCAATAATAAGACAAAACACACACTTCAACATCAAAGGTAGACATTACTTCATAGTAAATGTAGAAAAAATGTTTTTCAAGCAAATGGACCTGAGAAGAAAGCTGAAGTAGTCATTCTAATATCTAACAAAATAGAGTTAAACAAAAATTAATCAAAAGGACACTTCATACACATTAAAAAAAATCCAACAAGTTGATGTTTCAATTCTTTTTTATTTTTATTTTTATGTTAATTACAGTTTATTCACTTTGTATCCCAGCTGTAGCCCCCTTCCTCATTCCTTCCCAAGCCCACCCTCACTCCCTCATCTCCTCCCATGTCTCTCTCCAAGTCCACATGCTTTAATTCTTAACATCTATGCCCCAAACAGGGTCATAGATGTTTTTAAACACGCGTGCAAGGATGCCCATGATTCTAAAAGAAACCTTACTAAAGCTTAAATCACACATTGACCTTCACAGATTGATTGTGGAGATTTCAATTCTCCACTGTCAACAATAGACAGGTCATCTAGACAAAAACTAAACAGAAATACTGTGGATGCCGATGTTATGAACTGAATTGACCTAACAGATAACTATAGAACTTTTTACACCGACACAAAAGAACATACTGCCTTGTGGGGATGGGGAATCATGGGACTGTGGGAAGCTGAGCCAGAGCAAGAGTGTGGCGGAAGTGTCTGCAAACCCCAGAAATCTCGCGATCCTGCCTCTGCCTCCTTCAGCAAATCCTACCTATGTGTGCTACCACAACCGGCAGAAATCTCACCTTGAGCTTGGCAAGAGTAGGCTAGCTGCCCTCTTGTCCTGGGGCCGGTTTGTCCTTGCCCTGAGTCTCACCTTTGCCCTCTAGAGGAGGTCAGGTAGCCTAGCAGCCAGAATAAACTTCCTGTCCCCTTAAATCACCATGTCCAGCAGCACCTGGAATTCTTCCTTATACAAATAAGATATCCCCAGCACCCGGGCCCCAGCCAAGGAGGTATACTCAAGAAAAATAAATAAATAAATAAATGCATAAATAAGTAAGTAAGAAAGTAAGTAAATAAGCCCTATCCCACTCCAAGGTTTAAGTAGCTTTTGTTCTACTCATTATAAGAGCTGTCGTTCTGAAGTCTGTCTCCTCAGGGTCTGTATTCACATCCTCTTGAGCTCTCTTCAGCTCTCAGTATCCACCTGTCACAACGGCACACCATCACACCTAAGGGGAGCATTAACAGCACATTCATCTCAGCTTCCCACGAAACCTTCTCCAAAACTGACTACACATATAGTCAAGTCTTCAACAGATACAAGAAAACTGAAATGACCCCCTGAATCCTATCAGACCACAATGGAGAGATCTCATACTAGCAACTTAACAGAATGAATGCCTGAAAACTCTAGAACAAAGGAAGAAAGTACAACCAAGAGTAGCAGATAGCATGAAATCATTTATTTGTAAATAATTTTTAAAATGGGGAAATTTAAATTATTCTCTCAATATTTAGAAGAAGGAAGCCTGTGATTTGGTCTCCATTATCCCCAATCACCAGGAATTGAATCTTGCCTTCTGAAAATAATAATTAAAAAAAAAAGAGGTAGAGGTAGCTAGAGCAAAGTACTTAGGGTCTGTACCTAGTTGAGTAAATATATTACTAGAGTGTATAAGTTGGAATTTCTCTGGGTTCAATTACCTTTATATTATCATTTGCTCTCAAAGCAAATGAAACATACAACTTTTTAAATGAGTATATCTTATTTATTAACCCATTTCAGGGGTCACCAACCTCCCCTCTTTACCCTGATCACTAGCTGAAAGAAAAAGCACGTGGCCCTAATTTGGAGACCTAAAATTAAGAACAGGAAACTGACATTTTCATCTGTAACTTTCACTTAATGGGCAAAGCACCTAATTTCAGGTTTGTTGATTCAAGGAAGGCCGAAGGTAATTAATCTTAAAAAGCAGACTTTTGCCCTGTGCCCTTGGACTAGGGCAAGTAGAGAAAGACCAGAGCCCTATTGTTTTCACTTTTTATGGTTTGTTCATATTTGTATGCACATATCTATCTAAAACCAGGGGATTATCTTTCTATAAATATGTAACTGGCAAAACAAAACTAAATTGAAAAAGAAAGTGAAATACTTCTATGAGAGCATAGAGGAATTGGCGCCAAGTGAACATTCCAAAGAGAAATAGGAACACACAATGAGTTATCAAGATAAGGCAAGGAGAACATGGGCAGCAGAAGGATTGTAATTTTATTTCTAGTAGCTGGGCTATGCTATACTAGGGGATGGGTCTCAAAATGTCTAGAAACATAAATCAGAGTTGTCATTGTAGCTACATGCCCTTTTCCTTAGTTTAGCTCGCCTAGATGTCCTTTTATTATTTTTTCTGTTACAGATTGCTCAGACCTCTGCTTCTCTTGAGTCACTACTATAGCTTCATGCATCCGGTCACAGCTTCGCTCTGTTTTACCCACCTGGTTGTAGGCACTCATGTTACCCCCAGCACACTGCCAGTCTTAGAAGACTTTTACTAGCAATCACAACATGAAATGTGTATTGCATTATTGCATGGTAAAAGCCAACAGCTTACATAGACTAACCAAGTTCTGTTATACCTGGGCCTATCTAAAATACAGGCCCAGAGACCATGTAAATGCCTTTCTAGGTAAGTTTTGAGAGAAAATAAAAAAAAAAAAACAATATAATTCTGAACACATATGAAATATAGACCATGCTGTGACTTTTCCTTTTTTTGTAAAAATAAATAAATTAAAGTTAAAAATGAAAGACTCTACCTTAAAAGTGTGGGAATAGCATGATGTGTCCATAGCTAC
Organism: Pachyuromys duprasi; assembly: GCA_028658305.1. Taxonomy (NCBI): domain Eukaryota; kingdom Metazoa; phylum Chordata; class Mammalia; order Rodentia; family Muridae; genus Pachyuromys; species Pachyuromys duprasi. Next base: position 40,627,704 of record CM053748.1, on the reverse strand, counting down.
AGAGTTATTGGCCATGAATAATTTCTGGGAGAGGGAGAAGCCATTTTCTTCAAGGGTTTGTTTCCTGGTAGAATGATCATGCTACAGATGCTGGCTCCATACCCATGACCATGGATTAATACATTTAAGAATTATGAGAGACAATAAGAGTACACAAATTTGTATGGATAAGAAAGGTGTTAGATCTGGGAGGATTTGGGGGATATTTTGAAATGTACTGAATCCAATATATATCTATATATATTTTTATTAATTATACTTTATTCACTTTGTATCCCCCCATAAACCCCTTCCTCCTCCCCTCCCAATCCTACCATCCCTCCCCCTTCTCCACTCATGCCCCTCCCCAAGTCTACTGATAGGGGAGGTCTTCCTCTCCTTCCTTCTGATCCTAGTCTATCAGCTCTCATCAGGAGTGGCTGCATTGCATTGTCATCCTCTGTGGCCTGGTAAGGCTGCTCCCCCATCAGGATAAGGTGATCAAAGAGCAGGCCAATTGGTTCATGTCAGAGGCAGTCCCTGAACTGCCATGGGCTACATCTGTGCAGGGGTTCTAGGTTTTCTCCTTGCATGGTACTTGGTTGGAGTATCAGACTCAGGAAAAACCCCTGTGCTCAGATTTTTTTGGTTCTGTTGCTCTCCTTGTGGACCTCCTGTCCTCTCCCTATCTTACTATTTCCCACATCTTTCGTGAGATTCCATGCATTCTCCCCAACATTTGGCCATAAGTCTCAGCATCTGCTTTGATAGTCTGCAGGGCAGAGCCTTTCAGAGGCCCTCTGTGACACACTCCTAATTTGTTTCCTGTTTTCTTCTTCTTCTGATGTCCATCTGATTTGCCTTTCTGGCTAGGGATTGAGCATTTTAGCCAGAGTCCTCCCTCTTGATTAGTTTCTTTTTTTATGTTAATTGGACACAATGCATAACTTAACAAATTGAAATTATCAGTTTACACATTATTAAATCATCAGGACTTTGTTGTAAGTCTTAGGAAAATCCTTAGCCAGTTGGAAATTTAAAAGGATTCTTTTTTTTATAAATTTATTTATTTTTATAGCAATCACAGGTTAGGTATTTTGCATCCCATGCTTAACCTCCTCCCTCATTCCCTCCCACCCTCCCCAACCTCCATCATCTCCTCCCCACCACCTCCAAGTCCACCAACAGGGGAGGACCTCCTCCCCTTCCATCTGATCATCTTGTCTCCTCAGGGCTGGCTGCAATGTCCTCCCCTGGGATCTAGCCAGGCTGTTACTCCCTGGCGTGTATGGGGGAGGGTCAAAGAGCCAGCCATCAAGTTCATGACTGAAACAGTCCCTGTTTCCCTTACTAGGGTCTTCAGTTTGACAATGAGTTATCATGGGCCACATCTGAGCAGGGGTTCTAGGCCATATCCATTTATGGTCCTTGGTTGGAGAAACTGTCTCATATAAGACCCCTATACCCTGCTCAGTTTGATCTTTATGGAGCTCTTGTTCTCCACAAGTCTTACTAACTTCCCCTATTTTTATTATTACTTCCCACCATCTGCCAAGGGCTTAATTGTAAGTCTTAATATCTGCTTTGATACATTGCTGTACTGATTCTTTCATAGGTCCTCTTTGGT
>CM053748.1:40596401-40625598 GCA_028658305.1 Pachyuromys duprasi | reverse complement strand
GGGCAGTTAAATTCTTCTCCATTTCTTTGAGGGCCTTGTTCATTTCCTCTTTTTGTCTCTCTTCTTTTTCCTCCAATATCTGCAGAATCATAGCTTTAACATAATTTTCCTGTGTCTCCACTGAATTAAAATCTCCACTGCTTATGGGTGTTTCTGGTGGGGCCATGGTGTCCTGATTTTTGTTGTGTGAGTTCTTTCGCTGATTTCTGGGCATTTGTTTATATACAATCAATGTGCTGTTTGTGCTTTAAGGCTGAACTTCAGACTGGAACTGTCAATCTCTTGTGTCAGGAGTATTCTTCAAGAAGATCAGGGAGTTCTGGTGGTTTGTTAGTGTGTGTTGTTGTCTCAGTTGAACTCTGTTGTGTGTTCTGTGTGTCCAGCTTCCTGCTCTGTGCTAGAAGCTGTGAGCACTGCAGGCTGGTCACACTTCTGGTCTGGAGGCCTTGCTCCTCACTCTGTGTTAGATGCTGAGTGTCCGGTTTTGAGATGTCAGCTGGGGGCTCTGCGCTCTGCCCTGGGCTTGCTGCTAAAGGCTCTCCCCTGGACTGGAGTCTTGGTGCCCCCTTCAGCACCAGGGGCTGTGCACCATGGTCTGAGATGATATTTGGGGCACACACAGTGTGTCTGGATTGGTTTCAGGCCTTGCCAACAGTGTGCATCTGCTGTATGCAGGCCTGTCTGATATGGTGCCCAAGGCCTTCTCAGACCGGCCTGTGGACACACACAGGGACTGAGGTGGTCGCTGGCGGACCCATGTGCTCAGTCTGGTTAAAACTGTCTCCTAGACCCTCTCAGTCTGAGGTGTTTCCGGTGGACACGATTGGTGTGCACCTGCTGAATGCCTGCTGGTAGAAGCAGAACCCAGGTCCTTCCCAGACTGGCCTTTGGACACACACACACACACTCACACACACAGACCGAGGTGGTCGCTGTCAGGTCTGAGCAGTATGTGCCCCACAGTGTGCAGGCCAGTCAAAAGGGTCTCCTAGGCTCTCTCAGTCAGGTTCGTGTCCACACACACACACACAGACACACACACACACACACACACACACACGGACTTTCTCTGACTGGCCCGTGGACTCACACATGGACTGAGGTGGTTATTGATGGATCCGCAGTGTGCAGGTCAGTCAAAACGGTATCCAGTTCCTCCTCCATCTGGCCCAGAGGCTGTGAGACCCAGTCTGGTATTGTGTCTGCAGGCGCCCAGCACTGCCGCTCGTTCAGATCAGAGCTGTGCGCCACTGGTCACCTGGAGATTTTTCGGGGAATAACTGGGTGTCCCTAGGATTTTCCCACTTGATTTCCTCACCGTAGGAGTTCCGCTCACCTGGCAATGACAAATGCTGGTGTTTTAGGTCCCAGAGTTCAGTCTCCTGGTCGCTGCGTTGTTTCTGCTGTCCTACTCCTCAGACAAGGTGTCCTCTCCTGGCAGCCATCTTGGATTTCCCTCCTTGATTAGTTTCTTTAGGTTTACAGATTTTAGTAGGTCCATCTTATATTATATGTCTGTATGAGTTAATATATACCATGTGTGTCTTTCTGCTTCTGGGATATCTCACTCAGGATGATCCTTTCCAGTTCCTACCATTTACCTGCAAATTTCATGATATCCTTGTTTTTTATTGCTGAGTAATAATCCATTGTGTAGATGTACCACAATTTCTGTATCCATTCCTCAGTTAAGGGGAATCTGGGTTATTTCCAGCTTCTGGCCATTACAAATAAAGCTACTACAAACATGGGTTGAGCAAATGTCTTTATTGTGTACTTGAGCCTCTTTTGGATATATGCCTAGGAGTGGTATAGCTGGATCTTGAGGAAGTGTTATTCCTAGTTGTCTGAAAAAGTACCAGATAACTGGATATCTACCTGTAGAAAAATGGAAATAGATCCATATTTATCACCCTGCACAAAACTAAAGTCCAAGTGGATCAAAGAACTCAACATAAAACCAGGCACATTAAATTGGTTAGAAGAAAAAGTGAGGAAGAGCTTTGAACTCATTGGCACAGGAGACAACTTCCTGAACAGAACACCAACAGCGCTGGCTCTAAGATCAACAATCAATAAAAGGGACCTCATGAAACTGAAAAGCTTCTGTAAAGCGAAGGACACTGTCATCAAAACAAAATGACTGCCTACAGATTGGGAAAGAATCTTCACCAACCCTGTATCTGACAGAGGGTTAATATTCAGTATATATAAAGACCTACAGAAGTTGAAAAGCAACAAATCAATTAATCCAATTAAAAAATGGGGAACAGAGCTAAACAGAGAACTCTCGCTAGAGGAATATCGAATGGCAGAGAAACCCTTAAAGAAATGCTCAGGGAAATGCAAATCAAAATGACCCTGAGATTTCACCTCATACCCATCAGATTGGGTAAGATCAAATACACAAGTGACAACACATGCTGGAGAGGTTGTGGAGAAAGGGGAACCCTCCTCCATTGCTGGTGGGAATGTAAACTTGTACAACCACTCTGAATTCAGTATTTTGAAAGAACTAAAAAAATGAAACATTGAAAAAGTGACCTTTAATAATATTAGACAGAGAAAGAAATTAGCTATGAAGTCTAATAACAAATAATTTACCGGACCAACTAAAGCTACAACCTTTACAAAAAAAAGTAATAGGGATAACACTTGATTTTAATTGTAGCCGATGGAAATATACAACACCAGTAAGTACCGTGAGGAGAAAGAATTCTGCTCAGAACTGCTCTGGGTTGGTGGGAATAGACAAGTCTGTAAAGACAGTATCTGCTTCTGGAATGAAGAGTCTGCAGTGTTGTTGGACAGAATAATACCAATAGAGTCATATTTTAGAGAAAATTGTAATGGAACTTATTATAATAGAAAGTAGGATCACCTTCTCTAACAACCAATCACATGCGTGGTTCTCCACCTGATGCTTTCTGAATCAACATATGAGAAGTAGGCCTGAGATGTAGCACAGCAAAGACTAGTGGAGTGATCACAGTTCCTGTTGTGAGCAGGAACATCTTTGTCTTCTAGTCAGACACCTCTTTTGTTTTGTTATGTTTTGTTTATTTCATGAAATTCCAACAGCTAATGTGTTTACTAATAAGTGTAGCAAGAAGGTCATACCAATCAGTTCTGAACAGTCATAGTGGTAAGGACAGATTGGTGAGAGGAAGAGGTTTCTGGATTAGTAAGGGTAGGAGACTCAAAAGCTAAGTAAAGTGATTTGTCAAAAATCCATGAAAAGTGGTAATAAATAGGCTTGCCAGTGGAGAAAAAAAAAGACAACATGAATCAATCTTTAGGCTGATTCAAGGTGGTGGTTTTGCTTCTATAATTAAATGCATCTTTAAAATGATAAAACATATGTACATATTTCTCTAGCTAAAAGAAAAAAGAAAAACCATTCTCTATAAATCATTCTATCATATTAACCTATGTCATTCTCTAGAATGTTGTAGTTTGCTTCAAAGAGAAATATGTATATGGTCTTTGATCCAACAAAATTTCAATATAGCAATCAAAGAAATAAAAGTCAACTGAACTTAATAGGTTTATTTTAATTAGAAGACTGTCTCTATTTTGAAGTTGCTAAATATATCTTTTGCAAAGCTAAACCAAAGGCAATTTTTCATATCTTGCATAAAAGTGCACTTCAAATTCTCTTAGTTGATAATATAGCTGATTAGGTTGTCAAAGTATAGCTAATAAATTAGTACATGTTCAATAATGATGAAAGATTTAGAAAAGGAGGGAAAATCTAATACTTAATTTCATCCAGGCAGCTACTTCTTAGCTGCTTTTTTCTAGGTGAGTTCCTGATTCTTCATGGATCACACACCACTTACAAAAATGAGCTTCCCTTTGAACATCATAGAAGTCAATTGGCTTTCTTTGCTTGTTGACCTCATGTGTTCCTGTTAAGAAATTTATTTTCCTTCTTTAATCATGTGTTCTTTCTAGGTAGATGTTGGGGGTAATACATATGTGCAGGTACACCAGATGTGTCAACATTGTATGTCTTTCTCTACCTTCTCTTTATTTTGAGACAGGGTATTGCCAAACCAGCAGCTCACCAATAAGCAACAGGGGCTAGCCAGTAAGCCTCTAAGATCTGTCTTTCGATAGCCTTCATCCCTAAGATTACAGGCTATGCCTGTGAATTTGGGGGTTCCTCATCTCAGATTCTTGGACATACAGAGTACGTACTAGCTGGTCCAATTTCTTAGCTAAGACTTTATTCATAAACAAATACTTATGTTACAATTAAACAAAGCAAAAGTCTTTTTAGACGAATATATAATTTAACAAATACGTTTCAGGCAATGCATTCTATGCTGCTTTAAGAATGTGTTTTAGTAAAGTAGTTGACAACTTTTTACTTACAGTCTGTTAAATCACCATTGGTTGGGCTTTTATATCTAGGCAAATATTATATATATATATATATATATATATATATATATATATATATATATATATTAGTACAAAAAATAGCTACATCCCCAATGGACATTAAGAGTAAGCCTTGCTTTTTAAAGACAATGCAATAAAAATTCAATAGGTCTATTTGGGTTTGTCATTGTGGCAAAAACAAATGTCTGCTGCTGTCAGAAGCAAGACTTCCTGGGGCTTTGGCAGGCCACATGACTGAGTCTTTCCTTGTTATATTTTGAAGTCAGAGGCTTGCTCCTTGTCAACTTCAATTTAACATTTTACACAAACTTGAAAAATAAGACACATAGAAATACATTTTGTATTTTTTTTCTCCTTAGCTATTGGTAATCTTAAAAGCTAACAATGTCATATTTCAAATTTGTCCTTCACTGATTTACCATCCAGAGAGCTGAAAACTTTACAGCTTTTATTGTTCAAATGATTTCTAATCTTTTTCTTTACAGAAGCTTTTCAGTTTCATGAGGTCCCATTTATTGATTGTTGATCAACAGCCTGTGCTGTTGGTGTTCTGTTCAGGAAGTTGTCTCCTGTGCCAATAAGTTGAAGGCTCTTCCCCACTTTCTCTTCTAACCAATTCAGTGTGTCTGGTTTTATGTTGAGGTCTTTGATCCATTTGGACTTTAGTTTTGTGCAGGGTGATAAATATGGATCTATTTTCATTTTTCTGCACATAGATATCCAGTTGGACCAGCACCATTTGTTGAAGATGCTGTCTTTTTTCCATTGAATGATTTTGGTTTCTTTGGCAAAAATCAATGTCCTTTTGTCTTTGGTATACAGGAGGGCTTCTGATTTTTTTTATTTAATTTTGTATCCAGCCACTTTGCTGAAGGTATTTACCAGCTGAAGGAGCTCTCTGGTTGAATTTTTTTGGGGGTTGCTCATGTTTACTATCATATCATCTGGGAATGATGTGAAATTTTGACCTCTTCCTTTCTGATTTGTATTCCCTTGATTTCCTTTAGTTGTCTTATTCCTCTAGCTAGGACTTCAAGTACTAAATTGAAGAGATATGGAGAGAGTGGGCAGCCTTGTTGTCAGAACAAAACGACAGCCTACAGACTAGGAAAGGATATTCACCAACTGTATATCTGACAGAGGGCTAATATCCAGAACATATAAAGAACTAAAGAAGTTAAAAAGCAACAAATCAAGGAATCTGATTTAAAAATGGAGTACGAAGCTAAACAGAGAAGTCTCTGTAGAGGAGTACAAAATGGCAGAGAAACACTTAAAGAAATGCTCAAAGTCCTTTGCCATCAGAGATACAAATCAAAATGACCTTGAGATTTCACCTGACACCCATCAGAATGGTTACAATAAAAAACTCAAGTAACAACACATGCTGGAGAGGTTGTGGAGAAAGAGAAACCCTCCTCCATTGCTGGTGAGAATGCAAACTTGTACAACCACTTTGGAAATCAATCTGGTGCTTTCTCAGACAATTAGGAATAGTGCTACCTCAAGATCCAGCTATACCACTCCTAGGCTGTTCCTTGTTTTCTCCTACTTCCTATGTCTATCCTGTTTGCACTCTTGAGTGAGGTTTCAGCCTCTTCTCTAGGGTCCTCCTTGTTGTTTACCTTCTTTAGGACTATAGATTTAAGTATGTTTATCCTATATTATATGGCTAATATCCACTTATAAGTGAGTATATACCATGTGTGTCTTTCTGCTTCTGGAATACCTCACTCAGGATGATCTTTTCTAGTTCCCACCACTTGCCTGCAAATTTCATGATTTCCTTGTTTTTAATTGCTGCATAGCATTCCATTGTGTAAATGTACCACACTTTCTGTATCCATTTCTCCTTTGAGGGACATCTGGGTTGTTTCCAGATTCTGACTATTACAAATAAAGCTGCTATAAACATAGTTGAGCAAATGCCTTTATTGAATGGTGGAGCATCTTTTAGGTATAGGCCTAGGAGTGGTATATCTGGATCTTGAGGTAGCACTATTCCTAATTTTCTGAGAAAGTAGCAGATTGATTTCCAAGTGGTTGTACAATGTTGAATTTTACCTCTTTTTAAACATAATACTTCAAATTTACTGAATTAAGCATAGGCAAATTAATCACCTCCTAAAAGTTTCTCTCTCTCTCTCTCTCTCTCTGTGTGTGTGTGTGTGTGTGTGTGTGTGTGTGTGTGTGTTGTTAAGAAGTTCTAGGACAACAGCCTGCCACAGAGGGCCTTGGAAAGACTCTACCTAGCAGGGTATCAAAGCAAATATTAAGAAACATAACCAGCCCTTTGGTAGAGTGCAGGGAATCATATGAAAGAACAGGGAGTTAGTATGACCTGGAGAGGACAGGAGCTCTGCAAGGACCAAATATGTAAGGGCACAGGGGTCTTTTATGAGACTGTTTCTCCGACCAAGGACCATGTGTGGATATAACCTAGAACCCTTGCTTGTATGTAGCAAATGGTGGCTCAATATCAAAGTGGGTACACTACTAAGGGGAACAGGGACTATTTTGGACATGAACTCAATGGCTGGCTCTTCCACCTCCCCACCCCCTGAGGGAGAAGAAGCCTTGCTAGGCCACAGAAGAGGACATTGCAGCCATTCCTGAAGATGCCTGATAATCTAAAGTTAGATGGAAGGGGAGGAGGTCCTCCCCTATCAGTGGACTTGGAAAGGGGCAGGGAGGAGATGAGGGAGGGAAGAGGGGAATAGGGAGGGAATGCAGGAGGGGGCTATGGCTAGGATACAAAATACATAATCTGTGATTAATATAAAATAAATGTTAAATTAAAAAAAGAAGTTCTAGATTAGTTTCAAACTCATGGATACCATTGAATGTTCTAATAGATTTCAACAGCTTCTGCACTGGAGGGAAATTCATGGAAAAAGGAATAAGAATTGATTTTTCTAAATTATGTGATACATTTTTACTTTGGAAGCCTATTTTCAAGTTGATAGTACAAGATATAGTATGAGTTCTTGCATGCATACTATTTGTAAGCATGAATAGTACTTTGAAGTAAATAATTAGTAATGTCAAAAAATTACTTAGTAAATAGCTATTAGTATTTACACACTACACCAAATAGCTTAATGATATCATTGTATTTAGATAAGATATAATATTTTTTTCCTGAAGCAGGAATGGGAACTTCCTAGAGCACTTATTGCAACTTAAGTCTCTCACTGAGAACCTCTCCTCATAATTCATTTTAGCAATCCACACAATAATAAAATCATGATTGAGAGTATGAATAGAAATTTTGACAAAATAGAAATAAAATCTCATTTACTAAATTAAAATCTCATCTTTAAAATAGTTTAATTATAAGAGGAGCTAAGTTAGCAATTTGTGGGCCATGATAATTTATTTTACTTTAGATTATAATTGATCTCAATATAATAGATAAATTATAGGCCATAGGAAAAAATCTATTATTCTTCAGCTCAATGGCACATCATTAGGCCCATCAATTAATGAATAACAAAGCTCTTCTCAGATAAACTTGAATTTCTTTAGTTGGTGATTAACACAGAGAGCCACAGGCAGCTAAAGTGCAGAACATAAGAAACTGAAGAATGCTGCAGCTTAAGTGGAACATATGTACCGTACCCTCTCTTCTCAAGACTCAGAAATAATGGTGGAAGAGGTGTGGAAAGAGTACAAGATCCCAAGTCATTAGATGACTATAAGAAAACAGTTATTTCAGATATCAGCAGAGCTACATATATGAACTCATGGTGGTTGTGATAGAGTATACAAGATATATAAAATTTCAAAGAAGAGCAAAGCCTACATTTAGAAATGGAAATTGGCACAAAAACCCCACACCTAACTGTGGACTTATTGGCAATAGGATAATTGGGTTTTCTCTAAGAAATACCCTCTGTTAATTCAAACATATTCCAATGGAAGAATACATACATATCTAAGAATGTTTCAGTAGTATAAATTGGGCACAGTAGGTTTAGTGGGGAAAAGGCACAAAGTTGAATTGGTAGGTAACTATGGACTAGATCTGGGAAGACTTTGAAGAGGGGGTAAAGATGATTAAAATGTAAAGCATTCACAAAAAAGTACTACAAATATTTATTAAAGAAATTTTTCTGAAACTAATAATTATTTTAAAATATATATGTGAAATTTCCAAAGAAAATAAGAAAATATCAAGGTAACATTGTTGACTTAAAACTGTTTTCAGTTTGTATATGTAGGTTATTATTTTTCTATAGTAGAATATTTATTAATCCACAGGATTTCTAAGTAAATAATAAGACATAGGTGTGAGAAGCTCTTGTCTTAAGAAAAGTTATCTAAGTTAATCCTAAAAATAGAGAAGCCTCTGTTGTGGAAGGAGGCTCATTAATACAAAAAGGGAAGGTGAAGCAGGTTGTTCTAATAAGATGTGAAACATGCCATCCCATGGAGAAGCTTTTTAAATTCAGAAAGAAACTCAAAACAGCTTCAGGCGGTCCCTGAAATTGACTTGCTCCAGTAGGCCCTGTTTCCTGTTTTCATATATATATGAAAGATATAAATGATAGCTGATGATAAGATATAAATGATAGCTATAAGATAAATAGATAGATAGATTGACAGGTAGATAGACATGCAGAGCTAGCTAGGCAGATAGATTAGATTAGATTAGATAGATGATAGATAAATAGATAGATGATACATAGATATAGATCCCTCCCTCTTACTTTCTGTTATAAATTTACTTTTTTATTTTTTTATTCTCATTATGCTCTCTTTGTAATCTATCTCTGCTTATTTTCCCTGTCCATCTTCAATCTGTCTTTCTATCATCTATCTTCTCAGGACTCTTAGGTTACCAATGGCCAGCCTCTCTCTCTCTCTCTCTCTCTCTCTCTCTCTCTCTCTCTCTCTCTCTCTCTCTCTCATCTACCCCCTCATGGAAGAGTAATGTTGGCAGGTTGATTTCTTTTGTTGTTGTTGTTTTGTTTGCTTTGCTCCCTTGCACACACTTAGGACGTGTGTTGCACAACAGCGGGGTAGAGCAATGAAGCAGCATAAAAGAGCACATTAGAGCAATGAAGATATTTACTGAGAATTTAGCTCAGATGGTACGAATTTCAGAAAGACATCCTGATTAGCATTTCTACCAAAGTAAACACAATGTAAAAAAAATCGTGGAAAAACAAGTAAGGTGTTAAATAAGGTGAAAATGAAGAACCACACTAACAGCTGTATAACTGAATACAGTGCTTACAACCATGACATCTTTCCTAAGTAGAAAAACCCTTCAAAATAGCCATATCCCAAACTTGAAACAAAATAGTGATGTCTACTCATGCCTCTTCTAAGGATCTTTTTATTGTAGTGAGGGGAACAGAGACTGTCTCTAACATGAACTCAATGGCTGGCTCTTTGATCACCTCCCCCTGAGGGGGGAGCATCCTTAACAGGCCACAGAGGAAGACAATGTAGCCAGTCCTGATGAGACCTGATAAACTAGGGTCAGATGGAAGGGGAGGAGGACATCCCCTATCAGTGGACTGGAGGAGGGGCAGGGAGGAGATAAGGGAAGAAAGGTGGGATTGGGAGGGAATGAGGGAAGAGGCTACAGCTGGAATACAAAGTAAATAAACTGTAATTAATATAATTTTTAAAATTCCCACAAAACATAAATTAATTAATGAACTAAAAGATGAAAGAAAACTATTCATCTCGCCATCATCTAAAACACAACAAAACAACAGAGTTCTCAAAATAGTAGATAAGATTAGGTTGACATTCACACTGAAATCAAGAAAATCAGGATACTCTTCCTTCTATATCTACATTGCACTGAGAGGTTCAAAAACTTGGAGTTAATTCTTGGGACTGGGGCAAAGTCACCAGATCACAGTCCTTTCAGAGCAGGGGTCCAGCAGCAGTCCCCCACCCAGATTAACCTCACTAGCCCCTAAGGAAGCCTATGGAATGTGTTAACTCCACCACCCCCTTGCTACAGCCTAACCTGCAGCCTTACCTAACAGGGCAGTACCTTGGAGGGGGAGGGGGTAGCTAGACCTGATCATTTGCAGTTTTGGCGCCTGAAAACAAACCAATCATTTTAAAGGTCAGCTCCCCTAGAGACCCTTTCACCCAATCCAGTACTGCCGAGACTTGTGCTTCCCTGCTTTTGTTTTGCCCTCTTAAAAACCCTGTTTACCCAGAGTTGGGGGTCACTTGCCTCTTTGTTCTTGTAAAGGGCAGCCACCCAGCTGCCCAGATTGTAATAAAGGCCCTTGTGTGTTTTGTGTGGGACTCAGAGCCTGTTGGTCATTTGGGGACTCGAGATCAGGGTATTGCAGCACCATAATTTCTACTTGAATGTAAATTCTTCTGATTTGTATCTCATCTACTCATCCAGGTGGAATATAGTAATGTGCCAAAACAACTCCTTTCTTCCTTAACTAAACAGTGTTAGTTTGATTATAGCATGAGAAAAATAATAAATACAGTGATCCCCCATCAAAATTGGTGAAATAGATGGTGATATACTCCTTTAATCTCAGTAGTCAGAAGCAGAAATAGGTGGATCTTTGTAAGCTTAAAGCCAGCCTTGTCTGCAGAGTGAGTCCCAGGACTGCCAGGGAGATATAGTGAGACACTTTCTCAAATAATATGATTAAAATAAAATATGTGAATGGCCTTACATCATACCCTAATTAGGAAACATCAAGTCATCCTGATATTATTCCATGAATAATGACAGTCAACAGGATAGCACAAAATCACAAATAAAAGTAATTTTAATCATATTTTAATAGTATTTAGTATCACAGCAATAATATTTGCTGGATATATGCAGGTCCCTCGCTTACTTGTCTCAGTTCTGAGAGTCTAAACCCAATGATCGAGGGGGCTGGCATATCTGAATTATAGCACAAAAACCAAGAATTCAAAAAATCAAAACTTTTTCTAATTAACAATAAGCATGCCTGAATTTACCAGGGAAGGAAGTAAAAATAACTGTATTATATCAGATTGTATATACATTAGAAAGAAACTAATTTTCAAGGGTGTTTGTTATCTAGACATGATTGAAATTTTAGTACAGAAGAAAGCTAATCAGTGCCTCCACTCACAAAGTCTCTGAAACTCCAGATACAAAACAAAATATCTCTGAACATCTATTTTCCAGTCCTCCAGTCTTGACAATAAGACACTACCCATCCCTTTGTATTAATAAACAATCTTATAGACATATGTCTTAATCTAGTAGCTCTGGTAGCCATGTTGAAGCCTTCTAATTGCATGGATATCAACATAACCATTACCAGGATGATGTTTAATACCTGTATCCCTTGTTTCCAGCAAATGTCCTTACATAAAGCAGCCACAGTGAGTGTGGATGACATTACAGAAGAAAGAGTGTGGTTTAGTATTTGATGGGAAAACAGAACAAAGAAAAATCTCTGTAAACCTGCATTATCCATAGAACAATGACTTTCAAAAATCTGAATTAATAACAAGATTGTGGATGAGCCCAATATAGCTAATTTTTAATGCATATTCTTCAGTCATAAAAAATATCCAGCACTTCTGGCTCTTTTGATTACAAATATATTAACACGAACTGTGTTCAAAGATCTGAAAGTCTTCAAAAGCAAAATTGAACTTCAAAGGAGCTTACTGTGCACACAGAGCTTTCTTTGGAAGATTCTCAAGTCTTGGAAAGGTTTTCATGATATAAAACCAGCCTTTTAATGTTAGTAAATACAAGAATGTATAAAAGAATGTGTACTTTAAATGTCCCTCGGGAATACAATTCAATACTACTGAAATACAAAATAAAACAGTTATTCAAACCTTATTAACTAAAATGTATTACTATTTAATGACGATAAAGAGTATCACTCTACTCCTGTTTTCATACTTTAAATACCTCAGGAGAAATAACAAGCATAAAAACATCAGTATCTTCATCCAAGCACCCAGGTGTTCGGGGCTTAAACTTTATGATTTCAAACTAAGAGTAGTCCTGTGTTTTATGTGAAATTTATTATCAATTTTAATATTTATAATTGAATTTAATATTTTAATACTTGTAGGTATGTGTGGTGTATGTGCATGTATGAATTCATATGCACACCTGTGTAGACTTGCAGACAGATGGCGTAGGTGCTTTGCGAGCATTGGAACACAAGCATGTGGAGACCTGAGGTTGTTGCTGGCTACTTCCTCAACTGCTTTCCATTTTATTAGCTTCTGTTACTGAGCATGGAGCTCAGAGATTACAAATAGCCTAGTAAGCTCATTTGTCTTTGAAGTTCTCTGGCTCTGCCTCCAAAGCGCTGAGATTCTTGTGCCTACCGCCGTTTACCTGAAGGCTGCTCCTTACTATGACAAACACTTAGCCTGTGAAACATCTCCACTGTTGCACCTGAACCACTCTGAAAACGGTTTATTTTGTAAGGTTAAACACATAAATCCCATCTATAATGCTGCTTCCTTGTTCATTTTATATGTATTTTAGTTAAAATACACTTCTATCACTTTCCTTTCATTTTTCTCTCTCTAACCCCTCCTATGTTTCCTCCACACTCACATTCAAACATCTATTTCATTAATATACATATATATGTCAGAACTATATAAAATATCAAAGATACATATGTGTATAATATGCACAAAATACAAACATATTCTACTGAGTTTTATTTTATTTTTATTTGTGTGTGTCTGTGTACACAGTATTAGGGCTGACCCCATTGTATTGGGTAACCAATCCGGTATCTTATCCTGGGAAAAGGAACCTCATCCTCCCTCAGCAGTCCTTGGCTTCTCGTAGTTCTTTGTGTAGGCGTGAGCCGCAGGAGGTTTTTCTCCTTCCACTTTAGCATGTTTATTGACATGGTCACTGTTCAGGTCTTGTTTATAGAGCCTTATTTGAGAGGTGCAGTGCTGTGGCCAGTCCTGGCTGTCAACTTGACCATATCTGCAATCAAAGTAAATCCAAGAACCTGGGAACATCTGTGAGGGATTTTTTTTTTGATTGGATCATTTGAGGACAGAAGACTCACCCTTAATCAGGGCAACACTCTTTTGAGGCAAGACAGGGAAGAAGAAAACTTTTGCCTTTGCCGTCTTCCCCTTACTCTCACCTGTAAGTTTATCTATCTTGCTGATTATACATTCATTCATTAGTATTAGAACCATTCCAACATATATAAAGACCAGCTGAGACATCCAGCTTTGTGGAATAACAACTATCAGATTCTTGGAATTTCTGTTGACTTCCTGGTATTCTAGCCCTTAACATTTTTCTGTCTCTTATGATGTTCAGTGAGCCATAGACACAGGAGCTGTACTGGAGAAGTACCCATAAACGTTGAGTTCCCATAACCAGTGATCTTTTCATTGTGTGCAGTTGTGGTTTCTGTGATGGTCTAAATTTGCTGTTGATTGAACTTTCCCTAATGAGGGGTGATAGATACACTTATCTGTGAGTATAAGGATGGGATTTGGAATATAGTTAAGGAATTGGTACTGGTCCAGCAAACTGGTAGTAGTAGATTTCTTTTTGAAAGATCTATGGCCTTACTAGCCCTCAGTTAGTTATGTTTTTCATAACTTTTAATTGGGTCTGAAGTTAAATTAGACAGCTGTTGGTTACTACCAATGTGTGTGTACCGCTTATTGCATCTCTAGGATTATAGTGCCGTACTGTTCGTTACTATTGTTTAGAGGTTTCACAGCTGGGTAGAGATATTAATTGCTTCATTCATATTTATTGCTCTTTTTCCTCTGTATTCCTCCCTTCACTGAATTCATTTAGAGACCTTCTTCTTCTTGCTATTCTTCTTTGCTCTTTATATAAGCATATTTTGTTATTCCTTTCTTCAGCCTGGGTAGAAATATTAATTGCTGCATCCACTTGGCATCGTGCATAGTATTTTATTTTTCTTTGCATATTAAAAGCAGTTGTTTTGAAATGAGATTTGCTAGGATGACTTGTGATTCCAACCTGTTCTGTTTCATACCTTAACCAGAGTCATGGTTAGATATATTTGGTTAGCTATATTGTTCAGACCATTGATAAGTTTCATATCTTGCTTCTTTCTCTTATTGTTATGCATTTCTCCCTTCCTCATTTTCTTCTTTCTCTTTCAAGTACATATAGAGATTTGCATGTAACATAATGATATTCCACATTAAGAAATTTTCATCTTTTTATCTCTCAATGAAAACTTGTGATCTACAGCAGTGAAATGAAGATAATTAGAACAGATTTATTCAGCAAACAAATCCTGTTTCTGAAGCACATGGTGTTTTCACAAATAGAGCTTTACCTTTAACCTTGGAGAGGTATCCAAGACAAACAACTCAATGGAGTTTGCTTGTGACTGTTGATACTGATATTTTTGCTAGTCTATGGCTCTTTTGGGGAACATTATCAATCGGAAGTGCCATAACTTCATTTAAGCCATGAGTGTGTGCATACAGACATGCATACACGTGCACACATGCATGCATGTGTGTTTACATCCATGTGTCTGTATTGTGAACCCATTTAAGTAAATATAAATAAAAATTATCCCTGAGACATTACCAGGCAACCTTGATTCTGTCTCTCCTCCCTTCTTTTCCTCCGTATCCCCCTTCCCCTGTCCTCGTTTAGAGATCTTGTTTTTCTCATTTGCTCTTTATATCAGTATGTCTTTTTATTCCTTTCTCAAGGCTGACCCCCATGATCTTTTTATATCTTACTGGTTTTTAAATGTTTATAGTGTGTGTGTTTGTGTGTGTGTGTGTGTGTGTGTGTGTGTGTGTGTGTGTGTGTGTGTGGCAATTCTGCTTTACCCTCATTTCTGAGTATTTGGAGCTAGGAACTGCAGATAAGCAAGAACATGCAGCATTGTGTTTTCGAGGTTCTAATACCACTGTCTACATATTACATTCATTGTCTCCAAAGATAAATCAATGACTTTGACTGAGAAGGCTAGTGTTATTTCAGTCAGTAATGATTGATTACATAAAATAGAATGAGCTAACAAAGCTACATTATACAAATGCAGGTTTATTGGGAGCAGCAAGGGAAGAGGAGGAAGAGGAGCATGGGCTTGGGGGAGGGAGAGAGAGCAGGAAGGGGGAAAATGGGAGCAAGGGCTGAAAGGGGATGAGGGAACCAAGATGTCTGATTATATAGTGAAGGGTCTCTGGTAGAAAAGCCCCACCCCTAGGTGGAAGGCAGGGTATGACAGCCACACCCTGCAGATGGTAAGGATTTTAATGTCCCAGCCTTTTGTTGCTAATAAATGGATAAAGGGTGAAGAATCTTTTCCAGCTGACATTGGGGGTGTTTGCTTTGGGGAATAAAGCCAAGTTCCAAGAGCAGGTTTTTCTATTTGCTGTCCAGGATCTATTAGACCATCTGCAGCTAGGAAACTGCAGGTCCAGATTATGTAGTCTGTGAGGTTTAGGCAAGAGCACCTGAGTTCTGGATGCAGCTCTTTAGACACAGGATACTGGAAAAATGTATTTGTTAGAGACACAAGATAAATTTAAGGAGTTTAATTTTAGGCCTGTGGACTTTTAGGCCCATAGTCTTGGTAATTGGGGAATGGGAGCCCCAAAACTAGGGGAGGAGTCCCACCCTCGGGAATAGGTAGGCTGGGAAACAGCTGTTGATTAGCAGTACTTATCTGGAGGGTGACCTGTGGATTCTAGTGGATCTCCTGAAGTGTACAGAACCTTTTTAAGTTTACCAAAAGAGACAAATTGGCATGGGAGACAATTTAAAATCTGATTACTGTTAAGGCTCTGAATAGTCTTAATATAAAAACAGTAGCACAGTGGCGGGACCCTCAGGAATACATAGCTGGGAAACAGGCTGTGAACTGGCAGTACTTTTCTGGAGCAGGTAGGGACTTTAACAGGTACTATATGAAAACTTGCAATAATGATTTAAGCAATAGTGTTTAGCAGATTGCACATAAAGGAAAAAGAATGAACACTAGAGAGGACCAATTCCACGCACTCATCACATTCTTCCTCTTTCTTTTCACAGGACTGCTGTGGATAATAAAATAAACAAATTACAAACAAAAAGCCAAAAGCTCTGTATAGCTAAGGTTGTACCCAAGTCTTTTTAAAATTTTTTTCTTCACTATTTATTCATTATATATCCTGATTGAAGCCGCTACCCTAAACAGCCCCAGCCCCACCTTCCCTCCCCTTTCCCCTCCCCTTCCCCTAGTCCCCTGAAAGGCAGAGTTCTCCACTATTTCCATCTGCCCATAGCTTGTTGAGTCTCATCAGGAATGCTTGGATTCTCTTCCTCCATGGCCTGGCAAGGCTGCATCATCAGGGGCAAGGGATCAGAGAACAGTCAACTTAGTTCATGATAGAGGCAGCCCCTTATCCCCTCGCTCAGAGATCCACATGGACACTGAGCTGCCATCTGGCCACATATGAGCAGGAGGTCTAGGTCCTCTCCATGCATGGTCCTCCTGTGGTGCATCAGTCTCTGCAGGACCCCCATGGGCTCATTTCTTTTAGTTTTGTTGGTCTTGTTGTGGGGGTCCTGTCCCTTCCATGTCCCTCTCTTCCTCCAAAATTACTCCCTGAGCATTGCCCAAAGTTTGGCCCTGAGTCTCAGCATCTGCTTCGATCCCCTATTGAATGAATCCTTTCAGAGGATCCTCTATAGTAGACTCTCTTCCTGTTTTCTCTCTTCCAAGGCTTCAGGTGTCTATCCTGTTTCCATTCTGAATGAGATTTCACCATCCTCCCTAGGGCCCTCTTTAGTATTTAGCTTCTTTAGGTCTGTAGATGGCTGTCCTATATTATATAGCTAATATCTGCTTATTAGTGAGTGTATACCATGCCTGTCTTTATCTTTCTGTATTATGTCACTCAGGATGATCTCTTCTAGTTCCATCCATTTCAGGCCTGCAAATTTCATGATTTCCATGTTTTTAATAGCTGAGTAGTATTCCATTGTATAGATGTACCAAAATTTCTGTATCCATTCTTCCATTGAGGGACATCTAGGTTGTTTTCAGATCTGGCTATTACAAATAAAGATCCTATAAACATAGTTGAGCAAATGTCCTTGCTAAATGGTGGGGCACCTTTTGAGTATATTCCCAGGAGTGGTATAGCTACAACTTAAGTTAACACTATTCCCAATTTTCTGAGAAAATGCCAGATTGATTCACAAAGTGGTTGTACAAGTTTTTACTCCTACCAGCAATGGAAGAGAGTTCCCTGTTCTCTACATTCTCTCCAAGTTCTTGATCTTCCTTCCTTCACCTTCTAAGTACTCTACCATAAGAGGCTATGAAAGCATTTCTTGATTGAGGAGAACTATATAACTTTTCAGTTTGTTCTTTAAATTTTGTTTCAAAAAGATTTATATGACGATTTTTTTCTGTGCCCACACAGATCAGAAGATGGCATCAGATACCCAGTAACTGAAATTACAGGTGGTAGAGAACTACAGTGTTGGTAATTGGAACCAAATTTGGGTCTTCTGAAAGAAGAACAAGTATTTTCTAACCACAAAGTTATCTTTCCTGCCTAATAAAAATTAAATTAAATAAATAAGTAAACAAACAAATGTCAAAAAAAAACCCAAGGAACTCAAAACCAAAGCAAATAAACTTTCAAAATATATTGCTTACTCTGCTATGTTGGTACCTATGATGATTTGAACAAGAATGTCCCCCATAGGCTCAGATGTTTAAATACTTGGTCCCCAGTTTGCAGAACAGTTTGGGGAGCCTTAGGATGTGTGGTCTTGCTGCTGAAGGAATAGGTGAGTTTAAATACTTCTAACATTAATGCATAACAGAACTGTGGATGGATGACACATATTACATCTTAAGGAAAAACCATGCCTATTGCATTTCCCTACTACTCATATGCAGCATTGGAAGGATGAAAACTCAATAAAAAAAAAAGTTCAGTAATGCATTGAAGTTACTTGTACCTCAAAGGGAAGGAATAAAATTTAACAGTAAGAAAGGAAAGGATTGCTTAAACAACATTTTGACGTGAAGCAGAAGAAGCAAAACTACTCTGTCATTTTCTTTCAGATCTCTGAAAGAATTGGAATATTTTTATTCCAAGACTCGACTCGTTATAATTGTCATTTCTGTTATACTGAGAAGCAAGATATAAAAATTGAATTCAGAACTTGGTTTGTCAAAAATTTTAGAGAACTTGGCCTTGTAATGCCACAGCATCCAATGGCGTCACGTCTACTTAACAAGGCGCTCTGCGTTCAAGTTCAAAGCCACAATCAGTTCCAACTAGAATCTGATAGTTTAGGTTTCACTTCCTTTGACAACCTCCTTTAGTAGCAAATCTGCCAACTGAGTGAAATAGAATAGCACTTAAGCATGGAGTATTCCATATGCTCGTTGTTTGAGCAAGTATTCAAAACTGCAATGGTAAAATGGAATTGGGGTGTAAAAGTTATAGTAACTACATGAGGTAGCATTTACGAATTAAGAAGAGGTCAGGAGGCACTGTAGAAATAATTCCACCTGAAGTTTTGATAAAGAGGAATCTGAGGTACTGAGTCTCAGGTGTCAATTGGGGTAAATAAGTCCCACATCCTCCTCATGTCCAAGAAAGTCATAGAAGACCTTAAGCACTGAGGCTCAGAGCTCTCTGGAGAGGAAGCTTGGTGTTAACACCTCCAAGAGAAAGTTTCTGAGACTGTACCTTTCTCAATGGTGGGCTCTTTTACCTCCCCACCCTGCAAAGGAGGAGCAGCCCTACTAGGCCACAGAGGAGGACTTTGCAGGCAGTCCTGAAGATACCTGATAAACCAGGGTCAGATGAAAGGGGATGAGGTTCTTCCCTATCAGTGGACTTGGAAAGGGTCAAGGAGGAGATGAGGGAGGGTGGGTGGGATTGGGAGGGAATGAGGAAATGGGATACAGCTGGAATACAGAGTTAATAAAATGGAACTAATAATAAAATAAAATACTTGAACATCGCCAAAAAAATAAATTATGAAATATAAGAACTTAAACACACTCTTCAGTGATTATTTTTAATGAGATTCTGTAACAAATAGGAAAAAAACAACACTGGTTATTTTAAACAGTAACATACAAGTTTATACGTTTCAAGTGTTACTTCTATATCTTAGGCCTAAGTTTTAGATTGACTAAGTTATTTATTCACTTTACATCCTTTTCACAGCTTGTCCTCTCTCCTTTCCTCCCAGTCCCTCCATCTCTCCTCAGCTCCCCAATCCACTCCTCCTCTCCTTCTTACCAGAAAAGGTGTGACTTAGACCTAGATTGTTATATTTTTTAATTTCTCTGTAAAATTTTATCATCTTATTTTAATGACATATGTCATTTCTAGCACATAACTGAATTTTACAACTGAAATAATAACCAACGTTCTCAAGAATTAGGTTTTTTCTCTGGGCCTGTTTTTATTAATTTTTCTATGTTAAGACACAGCAAATACCATGCTGTTTTTATTACTGTTGCTCTGTAGTACATCTTGAGGTCAGGGATGGAGATACCTCCAGATGATCTGTTGTTGTAGAGGATTGTTTTGGAGATTCTGGTTTTTTTGTTTCTCCATATGAAGTTGAGTATTTTTCTTTCAAGGTCTATGAAGAATTGTGAAGGTATTTTGATGGGGATTGCATTGAATCTGTAGATTGCTTTTGGCAATATGGTCATTTTCACTATATTAATCCTACCAATCCATGAGCACGGGAGGTCTTTCCACCTTCTAATATCTTCTTCAATTTCTTTCTTCAGAGATTTGAAATTTTTTTCATATAGGTCTTTCATTTGCTTGGTTAGAGTCACCCCAAGGTACTTTATGTTATGTGTGGCCATTGTGAAGGGTGTCCTTTCCCTGATTTCTTTCTCAGCCCTTTTGTCTTGGGTATACAGGAGGGCTTCTGATTTTTTTTAATTAATTTTGTATTCAGCCACTTTGCTGAAGGTGTTTATCAGATGAAGGAGTTCTCTGGTTGAATTTTGTGGGTCACTCATGTATACTATCATATCTAATAAAAACGGCATAGTATTGGCATAGAAGCAGAGAAGTAGATCGATGGAACCGAATAGAAGACCTAGAAATAAACCCAAACACCTATGAATACTTGATTTTTAACAAAGAAGCCAAAAACATTGAATGGAAAAAAGACAGCATCTTCAACAAAATGGTGCTGGTCCAACTGGTTGTTGACATGCAGAAAAATGAAAATAGATCCATATTTATCACCCTGTACAAAACTGAAGTCCAAGTGGATCAAAGACCTCAACATAAAACCAGATACACTAAATCAGTTAGAAGAAAAAGTGGGGAAGACCTTGGAACTCATTGGCACAGGAGACAACTTCCTGAACAGAACACCAACAGCACAGGCTCTCACAGCAACAATTGATAAATGGAACCTAATGAAACTGAAAAGCTTCTGTAAAGCAAAAGACACTGTTGTCAGAACAAAACAACAAACTGGGAAAGGATCTACACCAACTCTATATCTGACAGAGGGCTGATATCCAGTATATATAAAGAACTAAAGAAGTTAAAAAGCAATAAATCAAGCAATCCAATTAAAAAATGGGGTACAGAGCTAAACAGAGAATTCTCAATAGAGGAATATCAAATGGCAGAGAAACACTTAAAGAAATGCTCAATGTCCTTAGCCATCAGAGAGATGCAAATCAAAACGACCCTGAGATTTCACCTTACACCCATCAGAATGGCAAAGGTTAGAAGCTCAAGTGACAACACATGCTGGAGGGGTTGTGGAGAATTGAGAACCCTCCTCCACTGCTGGTGGGAATATAAACTGGTAGAACCACTTTGAAAATCAATCTGGCACTTTCTCAGAAAGCTAAGAATTGTGCTTCCTCAAGATCCAGCTATACCACTCCTAGGCATATATCCAAAAGATACTCAAGTATACAACAAG
This sequence comes from Pachyuromys duprasi, assembly GCA_028658305.1. Taxonomy (NCBI): domain Eukaryota; kingdom Metazoa; phylum Chordata; class Mammalia; order Rodentia; family Muridae; genus Pachyuromys; species Pachyuromys duprasi. The sequence goes on along the minus strand of CM053748.1, from coordinate 40,604,258 downwards.
GACATTTGCTCAACCATGTTTGTAGCAGCTTTATTCGTAATAGCCAGAAGCTGGAAACAGCTCAAATGTCCCTCAGTTAAGGAATGGATACAGAAATTGTGGTACTTTTACACAATAGAATACTACCAGCAATTAAAAACAAGGAAATCATGCAATTTGCAAGCAAATAGTGGGATCTAAAAAAGATCATCCTGAGTGAGGTATCCCAGGAGCAGAAAGACACACATGGTATATACTCATATAAGATAGGATAAATATACTAAAATATGTGCACCTAAAGAAGATAAACAAGAAAGAGGACCCATGGTATGATGACTAATCCTCACTTAGAAAGACAAATGGGATGGACATGAGAAGTAGGAGAAAAGAAGACACAGGAGCCTAACGCAGAGGGCATCTGAAAGACTCTACCTAGCAGTGTATCAAAGCAGATGCTGTGACTCATAACCAGATCTTCGGTAATCATATGATAAAAGGGGAAGTTAGTATGACCAAGAGAGGACAGGAGCTCCTCAACGACCCAATATATCAGGGCACGGGGGTTCTCTATGAGTTTGTTTCCGCAACCAAGGATCATGTATGGGTATAACCTAGAACCCTTGCTCAGATGTAGCCCATGGTAGCTCAGTATTCAAGTGGGTTTCTGTAGTAAGGGGAACAGGAACTATTTCTGACATGAACTCAATGACTGACTCCTTTACCTCCACCCCCACCCCCAAGGGAGAAACAGCCTTGCTAGGCCACAGAGAAGGACATTGCAGCCAGTCCTGAAAATACCTGATAAGCTAGGGTCAGATGGAAGGGGAGGAGGACCTCCCCTGTCAGTGAACTTGGAAAGGGATAGGGAGGGAGATAAAGGAGGGAGGGTGGGACTGGGAGTGAATGAGGGAGGGGGCTACAGCTGGGATTCAAAATAAATAACCTGTGATTAATATTTAAAAAATAAAAATTTAATTAAAAAAAGACAGCAAAATCTCAGAAGGATAAAGCAAGTGAGATCAAGCAGCTAAGATTAGAATGCATGGGTCAGTTCATCTTATAGCAAGTTTATATAGAGAGTATAAAAAAGCATACATGTCAATATTCATGTATATAACTATCATATATCTACACTTATACCTTGAAAGATCCCTGTCCAGATGAAACATAAATATAAAAAATGATGACTATCACATAGACTGCACTTTTGATAGTCTCTATATATTTAGTATTTGACTTACCTAAAACATATATATATATATATATATATATATATATATATATATATATTGAGCTCTCTGTTTATATTAACAAAGAATTCAATGCTAACTCTTTTTTAATTTTTATTAATTACACTTTATTCACTTTGTATCCCCCTGTAGCTCCCAACCCTTTCCTCCCTCTCCCTTTCCACACATGCCCCTCCCCAAGTCCACTGAGAGGGGAGGTCTTCCTTTCTTCCTTCTGATCCTAGTCTACTATGTCTCATCAGGACTGGCTGCATTGTCTTCCTCTGTGGCCTAGTCAGGCTGCTCCCCCCTCAGGGGGAGGTGATCAAAGAGCAAACTCTTGATGTTGATCCCTAGTCTATGCACAATATCTGTGACTTAGGTTTTTTTCTCAAAAGATAACTAAGTGGTTAGGGATAAACAGTATCATATCATATTGGTTTTCATACCATCTGACTTAAATGATTCAGTGTTAAGAAGTGTTCTTTATCCCTTCCAGAAACTGGGATAGCAACTGTGTCAGATAAGTCTTTGGTACATTGTGATATAATTCAGTGCCATGCAGCTAATAAAATTATCAGAATATCCTCGCAATGCAACTTATAAATTTATGTGAGAAACTATATCGTCATGATAAGCTTCAGTGGATCTGCAAATTATTTCTTTCTTCTGAGCCAAATTACTATATAAATCCAACCTTAGTCATATGATACTCGGTGTGATTCACATTAGAAAAACATCAAAGCTATATGTGCTTAGATACTTAAAAAAGAATTGGCATTGGAAGTAGGAAAAGACAAGGAACAGGACAGGCCTTCCACAGAGGACCTCTGAAAGACTCTACCTACCAGGGTATTGAAGGATATACTGAGACTCATAGCCAAAATCTGGGCAGAGTGACAGAATCCTTATGGAAGACAAGAGAGATAGAAAGACCTGGAGGGGACAGGAAAGCCACAAGGAGAACAACAGAGCCAAAATACCTGGGGCTACGGGTCCTGCAGAGACTGATACTCCAACTAAGGACCATGCATGGAGAGGACCTAGACCCCCTGTTCAAAGGAAGTCCATTGGCTGCTCAGTTTCCAAGGGGATTTCCCTAGTAAGGGAAACAGAGGTTGTCTCTGATGTGAACTCAGTGGACAGTTCTTTGATCGCCTCCCCCTGTGGGGTGCAGCCTTGTCTGGCCAGAGGAAGATGATGCGGCCAGCCTTGATGAGACCTAATAACCTAGGGTCAGATAGTAGGGGAGGAAGTCCTCCCCTATCAGGGGACTAGGTAAAGGGCATAGGGGAAGAAAAGGGCAGGTAGGTGGGATTGGGAGGAGACAAGAAAGGGGGTATTCCTTTGTCTCTCTGAAGCAGGGATACCAAGAGAATAAATTGTAATAAATAAATATATAAATTATATTTTAAAAGAAAGAATTGGTCCATATATTCTTATTACAAACATATTATGAAGTGATTGTGAACTTACAATAGAGCACATTGACCAATATGGTCTTGTTTGTACACTTGAGAAGAAATAACACAGCTTCTCTATGATGAGGTATACACTGGTCCACATGGAAGAAAACGTGCTCTGTATCATTCAACAAGTATCCAGAGGAGAAAGGGTTAAAAAACAGTCATTCTTCAGCTTCTACATACTAATAGGGACCTGGAGAATTGTATGGATATACTTTTGAAACTATCTAATGGGTTAAGTACTGTTCTTGGGTCCTTGGCTTTGTGCTTTTTAAGTGTGTTATTTACCAGTGATCTGCATTTGCAGGCTGCTTTGCATTATTTTTTTTCAGTTCAAATCTTTTTTTACTTTTTTAATTTTTATTTTTATTAATTACATTTTATTCACTTTGTATCCCCCTTAAGCCCCTCCTTCCTCCTTCCCCAGTCCCACCCTCCCTCCCCCTTCTCCACACATGCCCCTCCCCAAGTCCACTGATAGGGGAGATCTTCCTTTCCTTCCTTCTGATTCTAGTCTATTAGGTCTCATCAGGAGAGGTTGCATTGTCTTCCTCTGTGGCCTGGTAAGGCTGCTCCCTCATCAGGGGGAGGTGATCAAAGAGCAGGCCAATCAGTTCATGTCAAAGACAGTCCCTGTTCCCATTACTATGGAACCCACTTGGACGCTGAACTGTCATGGGCTACGCTTGTGCAGGGGTGCTAGGTTATCTCCATGCATGGTCCTTGGTTGGAGTATCAGTCTCAGAAAAGACCCCTGTGCCCAGATTTTTTTGTTTTGTTACTCTCCTTGTGGAGCTTCTGTGCTCTCCAGGACTTATTATTTCCCACTTCTTTCATAAGATTCTCTGCACTCTGCCCAAAGGTTGGCCATAAGTCTCAGTATCTGCTTTGATACCCTGCAGTTAGAGCCTTTCAGAGGCTCTCTGTAGCAGGCTCTTGTCCTGTTCCCTGTTTTCTCCTTCTTCTGATGCCCATCCTCTTTGCCTTTCTGCATGTGGATTTAGCATTTTAGCTGGTGTCCTCCATCTTGATTAGTTTCTTTAGGTGTACATATTTTAGTAGGTTTATACTATATTATATGTCTAATATCCACTTATGAGTGAATATATACCCTGTGTGTCTTTTCTGCTTCTGGGATACCCCACTCAGGATGATCTTTTCTAGTTCCCACCATTTACCTGCAAATTTCATTATTTCCTTGCTTTTTATTGCTGAGTAATATTCCATTGTGTAAATTCCTTCATTTCTATATCTATTCCTCCCTTGAAGGGCATCTAGGCAATTAAAAAATAGGGTACAGAGATAAACAGAGAATTCTCAATAGAAGAATATCGAATGGCCAAAAAACAGTTAAAGAAATGCCGAAAGTCCTTAGTCATCAGGGAAATGCAAATCAAAAAGACCCTGAGATTTCACCTTACACCCATCAGAATGGCTAAGATCAAAAACTCAAGTGACAACACATGCTGGAGAGGTTGTGGAGAAAGGGGAACCCTCCTCCACTGCTGGTGGGAATGTAAACTTGTACAACCACTCTAATCAATCTGGTGCTTTCTCAGACAACTAGGAATAGCGTTTCCTCAAGATCCAGCTATACCACTCCTAGGCATATATCCAAAGATGCTCAAGTACACAATAAGGACATTTGCTCAACCATGTTTATAGCAGCTTTATTTGTAATAGCCAGAACCTGGAAACAACCCAGATGCCACTCAACTGCTTTGCTTTATTTTAATATGCATGTATAGGAAACAATTTAGGGAATAGAACAAGTCAACATAGACCACCTTTTACTGAGTCTGCAAAACCTTAATCATTTCCTTACTATTATACTAAACACCACAATCTATGAGTTAAATCATACCCAGCCTTTCCAAATGCAGTGTCTAAAATCACTATTCAGATCAACAGCTAATACCAATGTAACATTAAAATATGCATTGCCCAGTAAGCCTTATATTTATGCCTGCTTAGAGGGTCTGCACAGTAGCTACCATACACTTGACAAATATATTTTCAAATACAACAGTAGACTATCAAATGTGGTGTAAATTTATATTTCTTAACTGTTATGTTTTAAGCTTCATGGAATTCAGATGGCACTGTTTTAGTATGTAAATATTGTATACCTGTTTCCTAGTGATAAATAATGGAAAACTCCAATGCATTTTCTGGGGATTTTGAGAAGTTCTGAAATAAGAAAGCCATGGTGGAAACTTCATATCATATTCAGAAAAAAGAACCCCATGGCATCTGCACTGTAAGGCAGACCACTTTCAGGACATTGCCTCTCTGAGGGGCTCTTAGGGTCAGCATCAGAAGCTGAGACTGGTGTTCCTTCAGAGGTGTGAGTAACCCAGGGTTATCAGAACATATTCCTTATAAACTGGTCTGAAGAGTCTGCTTTCTATTGTCTGGGAATTCTTGGATGCTCCAAAGAGAAAATTTTAAGACATAAAAAAGACTGAGTAGCTTTGCTCCCATGACTCACTATTTAGAATCAAATTGGGCAAAAGTCTTTCATTCTTTACATTGAGTGTTAAGTGGCTGAGCATAGGCTGGGTGCAAACTTTCGTAACAATTTTATTTTTATGTAATAGTAAAACATAAGACTTTATTTCCTGTGTCTTAACTTTCGATGGCTTTAAAAGAGAGCATATACAATATTTCTAGTATCTTTTTCTGGAAAGAAACCTATTCTTGGAAGAAAAAATCTTCAAAAAAGTAAATTTTTGTTGTTGGGATTTTTTTTGCTAATGTTCATAAAAACTATAAAGATGTTTTTCTAGGCTAAGAAACACAATTACATCTTTTGTGGACAATAAGCAGAAACTGGAAACAATGTCAGGAAGAATTTCAAATTGTCCCTGTTATTGAATTTGAATTTCGATATATTATGAAAGTCATAATGAAAGCCAGTGAGGCTAATTTTTAAATAATATATTTATTTAGTTTTAGTTTTTATTTTCACTTAAACTGGTTTTTTCTGGATTATATAAAGGAAATACAAAATCATATAGATCAATGTTCCAAACAGCATCTAAAATCAGCTTGTTCTCTTTTTTAACATGTTTTGAACCGTATATAAGTGAATGAACCCATATAAATAAAAATGCATTTTTGGATATGTAAAATGTACTGCATTAAATAAATTAACCTCAATTCTCATGCTTCTATAAAATTATTAATGTATCTTTCTATCTCTCTCTGTTTCCCTCTCTCACATACACACATATCTATAGTAATGAAGGGATCCAGGTATAATTGGGACACTGCGGTAGCAGAATGACAGACTCCACATTCAAGGGAGTCTTTATTACCTTCAAGAATTAGCAGCCACATGCAGGACTCAACAGAACAACCTGTGGAACAGATGGTGATATTTTTGAAAGTCAAGGATGTTGGGACTCCTTCCAGGATTCTTACTGTAGAAATGTGTCTACAGTTTAAAAAGTTCTAATTAGAGCAATATTGAAGAACTATTTCAGCAAATTCTGAGACACTTTACAAACCCAAGATGGTACTCTTTTAATGAAGAACATAAATGGAAGAGAATTATCTTAGCTGTTTTTAGTCTGTGGTATTACAAAGATGGGAGATCTGAGCCAACCTATTAATCGGCAAGGATCTGAATTCCTAACACTTATTTAGCATTTAGAATCAGATTGAGGCTACTAGAAATGATAAACTGCAAACAGCCAGCAGCAGGTAATGATGTGTTTAAACTTTAAAGTGGCTGTTAGATTCCCCGATGTGACAGGAAGGAGAATACAGGGAACAAGAGTTACCCAAACACAGTCTGTGTGTTCATTTGACTGGACAGAGTACCTTAAAAAGGATATTTGTAATAGTTTAAAAAGTCACTAGTAAAAGATGCAACGGTTTTTCCCTCAGAAATTGATCTTTTACTATTATGATGATTAGCATAAAAACATTGTAGAAACAAAATATGATGCATCCTAAAAACTCTTAATTATATTATGTCAAAGTATTTCATAATGGTTTTTCTTTTAAAATAGAACTCTTGCCTCAACGTCTAGCACAGCATGAGGAGCAAGCCTCCAGAGAACAGGGGTGACCAGCCTATGGTACTCACAGCTTCTAGCACACAGCACGAAGCCGGGCACACAAAGCCCACAACAGCGTTCAACTGAGACAACAACACACACTAACATACCACTGGAAATCCCTGATCTTCTTGAAAAATACTCCTGACACAAGAGATTGACAGTTCCAGACTGAAGTTCAGCCTTAAAGCACAAACAACTCCTTGATTATATATAAACAAATGCCCAGAAATCGGCGAAAGAACTAACCCAACAAAAATCAGGATACCATGGCCCCACCAGAAACACCCAAAAGGAGTGAAGATTTTAATTCAGCAGAGACACAGGAAAAATATATTAAAGCTTTGATTATGTAGATATTGGAGAAACAAAAGGAGAGACAAAAAGAGAAAATGAACAAGGCCCTCAAAGAAAAGGAGAAGAAATTAACTGCCCACATAGAGGAACAATCAAAGATAAACAGAGAGGAAACAACGAAAATAGGAAACACAGTCAATCAGTTGAAGGAAACTGTACAAAGCATGAAAATGGAATTAGAATCTATAAAGAAGACACAAAGGGAGAAGAACCTGGAACTAGAGAACTTACAGAAAAGATCAGGAACCACAAAGGTAAGCATCACCAATAGAATACAAGAGATGGAAGAGAGAATCTCGGGAGCAGAGGATACGCTGGCTGAAATGGATTCCTCACTCAAGGAAAATAGAAAATCAGAAAAATCCCAAACACAAAACATCCAAGAAATTAAGGATGCCATGAAAAGACGAAACCTAAGAATAATTGGAAGAGATGAAAAAGAAGACTCCAGGCTCCAAGGACCGGAAAATATTTTTAAGAAAATCATAGAAGAAAAATTTCCCAACTTAAAAAAAGAATTTCTCATCAACATACAGGAAGCCTACAGAACACCAAATAGACTAGACCAGAAAAGATATACCTCTTGTCACATCATAGTCAAAACACTAAACCTACAAAACAAAGAAAAAATATTAAAGGCAGCAAGGGAAAAGGGTCAAGTAACACATGAAGGTAGACCGATCAGAATCACACCACACTTCTCATCAGAAACTATGAAAGCCAGAAGGGCTTGGGCAGAAGTCATGCAGTCTTTAAGGG
>CM053748.1:40534372-40595901 GCA_028658305.1 Pachyuromys duprasi | reverse complement strand
AACACAGCATCTTCAACAAAAGGTGATGGTCCAACTGGATGTCTACATGCAGAAAAATGGAAGTAGATCCATATTTATCACCTTGCACAAAACTAAAGTCCAAGTGGATCAAAGACCTCAACATAAAACCACATACTCTAAATCATTTAGAAGGAAAAGTGAGGAAGAACCTAGAACTCACTGGTACAGGAGACAACTTCCTGAACAGAACACAAACAGCACAGGCTCTAAGATCAACAGTCAATAAATGGGATCTCATGAAACTGAAAAGTTTCTATAAAGCAAAAGACACTGTTATCAGAACAAAACGACAGCCTACAGACTGGGAAAGGATTTTCATCAACCCTATATCTGACAGAGGGATGATATCCAGAATATATAAATGACTAAAGAAGTTAAAAAGCAATAAATCAAGCAATCCAATTTTGAAAATGGGGTACAGAGCTAAACAGAGAAATCTCTGTAGAGGAATTTAGAATGGCAGAGAAACACGTAAGGAGATGATCAATTTCCTTAGCCATCAGAGAGATGCAAATCAAAACGGCCCTGAGAGTTCACTTTACACCCATCAGAATGGCTAATATCAAAAACTCAAATGACAATACATGCTAGAGAGTTGTGGAGAAAGGGAAACCTTCCTCCATTGCTTGTGGGAATGTCAACTGGTACAACCACTTTGGAAATCAATCTGGGGCTTTGTCAGACAATTACGAATAGTGCTTCCTCAAGATGCAGCTATAACACTCCTAGGCATATATTCAATAGTTGCTCAAGTACACAACAAGGACATTTGCTCAACCATGTTTGTAGCAGCTTTATTTCTAATAGCCAGAACCTGGAAACAACCCAGATGTCTGGAGGAATGGATTCAGAAATTGTGGTATTTTTACACAACAGAACACTACTGAGCAATTAAAAAGGAGGAAATCATGAAATTTGCAGACAAATGGTGTGATCTAGAAAATATCATTCTGAGTGAGGTATCCCAGAAGGATAAATACACACATGGTATATACTCACTTATTTAGACCTATAAGATATTATAAACATAATGAAATCTATAAATCTAAAGAACATAAACAAGAAAGAGGACCCAGGGTAAGATGACTAATCCTCACTTAGAAAGTCTAATGGGATGGACTTTGGATGTAGGAGAAAACAAGTAACAGGACAGGATCCTACCACAGAGGGCCTCTGAAAGACTCTGCCTTGCAGTGTATCAAGGCATATATTGAGAATCATAACCAAACCTTTGGCAGATGGCAGGGAATCATATGAAAGAAGGGGGAGTTAATATGATCTGGAGAGGATAGGAGCTCCACAAGGACCAAATATATTTGGGCACAGGGGTCTTATATGAGACTGTTTCTCCAACCAAGGACCATGTGTGGATATAACCTAGAACCTCTGCTTGCCTGTAGCCCATGGTAGCTCAGTATTCAAGTGAGTACCCTAGTAAGGGGAATAGGAACTATTCCTGACATGTGAAGTCAATGGCGGACTCTTTGACCTCCCCACCCAGCAATGGAGGAGCAGCCTTCCTAGGCCACAGAGTACTTTGCAGCCAGTCCAAAAGAGACCTGATAAGCTAGGGTCCGATGGAAAGGGAGGAGGTCCTCTCCTATCAGTGGACTTGGAAGGGGCAGGGAGGAGACAAAGGAGGGAGGGTGGGATTGGAGAGATTGATGAAGCAGGATACAGCTGGGATACAGAGTTAATAAAATGTAACTAATAATAAAAAATAAAATAATTTAGAAAGCCTTTATGTAAATACTATTTCACGTTATTTTCTAGACATTTTGTACAATGTATTATAGCCTACCTTCAACTATTTTGCTCCAAATGAAAATTCAGAGAAAAGTACTTCTACTTCACTTAGTGGAATTTTGGTTTAATAGGAAATAATTATTGATTGGAAAAAGAAAAAATAAAAGGTCTGCTCTTAGGCTTAGGAAATTCTCCCAGCACATGATGAGCCAAAAGCACTTTGGATATCCCATTAGACTATCAGCACGAACTTTCCAAGACTGAATTCCATATCAATTTATCTGCTCTACAACCTGATAAGTCAGTTTGACAGGACTACCTGAGGTTCTTGTCGTACAGTTGGTTCACTTGCTTGGTTACAGTTATACCAAGATATTTTATATTATTTGTGGCTATTGCAAAGGGTGTTCCTTCCCTAACTTCTGGAAGTATCATCATCCCTCATTTCAAACTGTACTCAGAGAAACAGTAATAAAAACTTCATGGTAATGGAATGGAAACAAACTGGTTGATCAATGGAACTGAACTGTAGACTCAGAAATAAACTCATACACCTATGGTCACTTGATTTTTGACAAAGAAGCAAAAAACATAAAGTGAAAAAAAGAAAGCATCTTCAACAAATGGTGCTGGTATAGCTGGATATCTGCATGTAAAAGAATGCAAATACATCCATATTTATCACCGTGTACAATACTCAAGTCCCAGTGAATCAAATACCCCCACATAAACCAGATACATTAAATCTAATGAAAGAGAAAGTTGTAAATAGTGTTGAATGCATTGACACAGGAGACACCTTCCTGAACAGAACACCAACAGCTCAGGATCTAACATCAAGGAATAATCAATTAGGCCTCATGAAACTGAAAAGATCTGTAAGGCAAAGGGCACTGTCAATAGAACAAAATGGCAGCCTATAGATTGGGAAAATATCTTTGTAAACTGAAGATGAGGAGAGGGAACTATGTGGGAGAGAGTAAGGATCAGCTGTGGGGATAGCAGGGGTGGGAGGAGAAAGGGCTGGGAGAAAAAAGGGAATGCAATGAGGGGGCATTTCTGGAACAAGCTGGAGGGCTGCCATAGGGCATGCTCCTGGGAGGATATGGGGTGACTCTAGCTGAGACTTCTAGCAGCAAGTGTCAAGGAGACTGAAGAGGCTACTTCCAAGCCAGACAGGACTACCAGTGGAAGGAAAAGGACACCAACTCACTCACAGACCCTTCAACCCAAAATTTATCCTGCCAACAATATGTGCAAGTGAGAGACTAGTATGAAAGAAACTTCCAAGTCTCTGAAGAAAGAAATCGAGGCAGATATCAGAAGCCGGAAAGTCCTCCCATTCTCATGTATCGGTAGCAGCAACATAGTCAAAATGGCCATCTCACCAACATCAATCTAAAGATTCACTGTAATCTCTGTCAAAATCCCAACACAATTCTTTACAGACCTTGAAAAAACCCAGGATAAGTAAAACAATCCTGAAAAAAAAAATTCAGGAAGTATCACCATCCGTGTTCTCAAGCTGTACAATAGAGATGTAGTAATAAAAACTATATGGTATTGACATAAAAACAGATATGTTGATCATTGAAATGGAATTGAAGACATAGATATAAATCCACACACGTATGGACACCTGATTTTTAATAAATATTCGGAAAAATACACTGGAAAAACAAAGTTACTACAAATGGTGCTGCACTAACTGGATGGCTATATGTAGAACAATGCAAATAAACCCATACCTATGACTCTACATAAAACTCAAGTACAGATGGATACAATGAACCTGATAGAAGAGAAAGTACAGAATAGCCTTGAATGAACTGACCCAGGAGACAACTTCCTGAACAGCACAGGCACTAAGATTAACAATTAATAAATGTGACATCATGAAACTGAAAAGCTTCATGATGTAAAGGACACCATAAATAGGACAAAATGCCAGACTACAAAATGGAAAAATATCCTCACCAACTCAATATTCAAAATTTATAAAGGACTAAAGAAACTAGAGTAAACTTAATAATCCTAAACATAAACTTGTACGACCACTTTGGAAATCAATCTGGTGCTTTCTTAGAAAATTAGGAATAGTGCTACCTCAAGATCCAGCTATACCACTTCTAGGCATATATCCAAAAGATGCTCAAGTATACAAGGACATTTACTCAACCATATTTGTAGCAGCTTTATTCGTAATAGCCAGAAGCTAGAAACAACTCAGATATCCCTCATCTGAGGAATGGATACAGAAATTGTGATACATTTATACAATGCAATGCTACTCAGCAATTAAAAACAAGGAAATCATGTAATTTGCAGGCAAATGGGTGAAACTAGAAAAGATTATCCTGAGTGAGGTAACCCAGAAGTAGAAAGACACATATGTTATATACTCACTTATAAGTGGATATTAGACATATAATATAGGATAAACATACTATAATCTGTATATCTAAAGAAGCTAAGCAAGAAGGAGGACCCTAGGAAAGATGTTCAATCCTCATTCAGAAGGGCAAATAGTATAGGCATCAGAAGTGGGAGAAAACAGGGAACAGCACAGGAGCCTACCACAGACAGCCTCTTAAAGACTCTATCCAGCAGGGTATTAAAGCAGATGCTGAGACTCATAGCCAAACTTTGGGCAGAGTGCAGGGAATCTTATGAAAGAAGGTGGAGATAGTAAGACCTGGAGGGGACAGGAGCTCCACAGGGAGACCAACAAAAGCAAAAATATCTCGACACAGGGGGACCTGCAGAAGCTGATGACTCAACCAAGGACCCTGCATGGAGAGGATCTAGATCCCCTGCTCAGATGTAGCCCATGGGCATCTCAGTGTCCATGTGAGTTCCCTAGTAAGGGGAGCAGAGACTGCCTCTGACATGAACTCAGTGGCAGACTCTTTGATCACCTCACCCTGGGGGGTGCAGCCTTACCAGGTCACAGAGAAAGACAATGCAGTCAGTCCTGATGAGACCTGATAAGCTAGGGTCAAATAGAAAGGAGAGAGGACCTCCCCTATTAGTGAACTTTGAGAGGGGCATGGGAGATGAGGAACGGAGTGTGGGACTGGGAGGAGATAAGGGAGTAGGCTACAGTTGGGATACAAAGTGAATAAATTGTAATAAATAAAATTTAAAAATGGAGAAAAAATATTAAAGCTCGGGACCTTTTGAGGTTGGTGAACAGGAGCAATAGCCCAGAGCAGCACTGGCTGATGTGACACTCTCAAGCTGGGCCGGTGACTGAGACAAAAATTCATTTCCTTATACTTGTTTTTGCCCTCAGCTTCCTGATATGATTAAATAAAAATTATTAATGAGTAGATGCACACCTTAAAAAAATAAAAATGGGGTAAAAATTTAAAAATGGATTTCTCAATAGAGAAATTTCAAATGACTGAGAAACACTTAAAGAAATGTTCAATATTCCTAGCCATCAGGAAAATGCAAATCAAAATGACACTGAAATTCCATCTTACACCAGTCAGAATAGATAAGATCAAAAACTGAAGTGATATCACATGTTGGAGAGGATGTAGAGCAAGGGTAATACTCCTCCACTGCTGATGGGAGTGCAAACTTGTAGAGCCACTTTGGAAGTTAATATGCTGGTTTCCCCTAGAGTTGGAAATTGATCTACCTCAAGATCCAGCTATATCATTCCTTGGTACATATACAAAGGACACCCTATCCTTGCACAGGACACTTGCTCAACTATGTTCCTAGGAGATTTATTCGTAAGAGACAGAAACTGGAAAAAAAAAACTAGATATCCCTCAACTGGAGAATGGATAATGAAAATGTGATATATTTACACAACAGAGTATTTCTCAGCGGTTAAAAACAATGACAGCATGGAATTTGCAGGCAAATGAATGGAACTAGAAAAAAATTATTCTGAGTGAGGCAGCACATATCCAGAAAGAAAAACATGGTGAGTACCCACTTGTAAGTGGATCCATATCTGTAAAGTAAAAGACATTCATGCTATAGCACATAGACCCAGAAAGGCTAAGTACAAGGTGGGCTTAAAAGAGGGATACAAGAGTCTCCCTGGGAAGGGGAACTAGAATACTCTTTTCAGGTGGACTGGGGTCAGTAGGCCTGGAAAAAGGAGGGATCAAGTTGGGAGTGGGAGATAAAGAGATGAAGAAAATGCTGGGAGATGGGACTGGAATTGGGGGGAGAGGGCTTTCAAAAGTGAGGTGGAAATCTAGTGCAATAGAAATCACATGGAATCTAACCCTAGCAAAGGCCACCTAGTAAATGGAGAAAACAGTTCATAATCTAGCCATCTTCTGTAACCAAGTAAGTCACCAAGTTGAGGGAATGGGTCTCCAATCCAGCCACAAAACCTTTGACCTAAAATTTGTCCTTTCTGAAGAGGGTGCTGGGAGAGGAATCTAGCAGAATCATCATCAAAGAGACCAGAGAGGCTTCATTCAGCAACTGACACGAGCACATGAAAAGCATCACAGCCAAATATTATGCAGACCTCAGGGAGTCCTGTAAGAGAAGAGGGAGGAATAATCAGAGGAACCAGATTGATCAGGCAAACACCCTGAGAACAAGTCCCACAGAATCAACTGACTGGGACTTATGAGAACTTGTACAGATCAGGGAGCCTCTAGGGGTCTGACCTAGCTCCTCTGTATATATTATGGTTGAATAGCTTGGTGTTCTTGTGGAAATCCTAGCAGTGGAAGTAGCAGATGTCCTTGATTCTTTCGCCTACTTGTAGGACCCTTTTCCTCCTAATAGGTTGCTTTGTCCAGCATTGATGTGAATGGGAGTCCCTAACTCTATTGCCTACCAGTGGGACCTTTATTGTCCTGCTGGGTTACCTTGTCTACCTCAATATAATTGTATGTGCCATGTCTTATTGTAGCATGTTATGCTGTATTTAATTGATGTTCCTGGGAGGTCTTTTCTGAGGTGAGGTGGAGTGGGAGGGGTGGATCAGAGAGAGAAGAGTTTGGAGTGGGGGAAAAAGGAGAAACTGCAGTTGGTTGTAATATATGAGAGAATCTAAAAACATATAAAAACATGATTCATAAGAGATCAGCATCATGAAGGCAAAATCTTCATGATGACACCTTCCCAGCCCACAGAAGGTGTGATTCAGAGAATGTCAAGGATGCGACTTCAGCTGAAAGCTAAGTTTGATCATGTGTATAAGTTTCCCACGAGATACTGGTCAGCATGTAAATTTCATGACTGAAGGGTCACAGAGAGCATCACTTTGAGAGGTCAAGGGCAGTCTATTGGAAATGGAGCAGTGGAAAACCCATTATTGAAGGGATCATGAAGACAGTCTCAGGCCTGGAGCTGTGAGAAGCCAGGAAGGGGTCAGGGTGAGGGGTCAGCCTGAGCAGCAGTGGAGATGCTAGCTATTAGAGAGAGCAGGACCACAGGACAACCACTGAGGACATGGCGGGGCTTGTATAAGGCTGACCTGTGCCTAAGAATCAAGCTTTGTGTTTAGGCTGGCCAAGGTAGAAAGAAGTGCGACTACCCAAGCTCTTCAGAGCTCAGAATATTGTGAATATTGGCCTAGACATTGGGCACTGAGCTACAGGATCTGATCTATAGTTATAGATTTTTGTTTTGCTTTGATCTGACTGTAATCGTGCCCTGGTTATTTTCTTTTGCGATAATATTTATCTTGTTTCTGATTTTTATTAGCCTAAAGTTAAGAAATTGGATTTTTAAACAGGCCCTGGGCTTTTAGAGGGTTAAATAATAATAATAATTACTACTATTATTATTATTGCAAGGTAATGTGCAGAGAGACCTTGGAAACTCAGTACAAAGTGGAATGTCTCCACCAAATCCTCTCTGTCATGGCACAGGGAATCTGAGGAATAGGAATCAGAAAGATTATTTGAGCCGAAGAGGATGGTGGAAACCAGGAAATAAGCCCTTCTAAGCACAGCAGAACTGATGGACGTATAAAATCACAACAAGTGTAGCAACATGAAAATAGGCTACACAGTCAGTGCCTGATGAGGTTCTAGTGCTGAGAAGAGAAGTGGACTCAAACTCATCCCTGTCCCAGAAGAACCTCCAGTTGATCAGCACTAGCACATGAAAAGATGGTTCTCTTCAAAGCAGACTTTCTGGAGACACAATCCACTCTTAAGGATAGACCCAGTGGCCAGAAGTAAATGGACAACACAAAATGAACTCAGTGAGGTCTTTGGAGGCTCTTCATCTAGTAATGTTTTGCCCGGTAATTTTTTAACCTTATGGAACCACTGTATACATATTTTAGCTTTCTGCTTTGAATTTTTATGGAATTCTTTTGTGTATGGACATGGATGTCTCTGTATCTTTATGTTTTTCTCACGCTTTTCCTTTCGATTTTCTGTTTGTTTGAGTTTTCTTTATTTGTTTGTACCTATTCTTATTTTTCTTATTTTATCTGATTTTACTTTTTTTTTTAGTTGCTTACTTGTTTTGTAAGGAGAAACAAATGATAGTTATTCTTAAGGTTTGAGAGGTAGGAAGGATCTCAGAGGAATTGAGAGAGGAACAACTTTAATTAGAATATATTGAATGAAAAAATCTGGTTTTTAATAAAAAATCAAAAATTCATTTTTTATCTATTCAGCTTAATAAGTCACCTTAAACAGCACCATGTTTGTGAAGCAACATGTAGAGTTTTTAAAATTAATTTTGTCTTGTGTTTGTTACATGTTCATCTCTCTTCCCCCATAGTGAATCCTCTTGAAGAACCTCATTAAAAAAAATCCGACTTTTGCCCATCAGGCTTGAATGATTTCCCGTGTTTTCTCTTAGATCTGTCTGCCATTCAGCCTCACTTTTCCCTAACTCCCCCTTTCCTTTGGTAGCCTGTCCCTCTTTTAAAAGATTCTTTTCCTAGTGTCCTCTTATGTTCATCTTCACGAAGAAAAGTAAATAAAACCATGCTTTCTTTTTATGCACTTGCTATCTTTTTGTCTAAAATTATTCTGTAAATAAGTTGTCCCTAAAACCATGATGTTCTAGCAAAATCAAGATGAATTCACATTGTTTGGTTTAAACTATCCACTCCTAATTTGTTGTAAAGACAGCCGTTAGCAGGCTGTGAGAAGTAAACATAGGCATAAACAGACTGTGAGACAGTCTTTTTCCTTAGTGAACAAAATATGCTCATAACTTAAAAAAAAGATAAAACATTCTGAAACTTTGGAGTAAATATAATCAGAAATACAATTTGTTGATGATTTATATAGATACTAATTTGTTTAGTTTACACATCTTTAAATTTTTCTTTACCAATTTTATATTGAGGTCTTTGACCCACTTGGATTTTAGTTCTGTGCAGGGTGGTAAGTATGGGTCTATTTGCATTGCTCTACATGTAGACATCCAGTTAGACTAGCACCATTTGTTGATGATGCTTTTTCCATTGTGTGGTTTTGGCATCCTTGTCATAAGTCCATAAGTGTCCATAAGTGTGTGGGTCTCTTTCTGGGTCTTCTATTCCATTCCATTGATCCACCATTCTGTTTCTAAACCAGTACCATACAGATTTTTTTAAATGTCAAATCTCTTCTATTAAGGTGAGGAGGATCGCCAGTGGTTTCCAATTGAAGAGCTGAAAAATACAGTGAAAAGTTCATTTTTTAACTTTTATTTTTTATTATTAATTAAATTTCATTAACTCTATATCCCAGATGAATCCCACTCCCTCATTCCCTCCCAATCCCACCTTCCCTCCCCTCCTCTACTCTCTGCCCCTTTCCAAGTCCACTGATAGGGGAGGACCTCCTCCCCTTTCATCTGGCCCTGGTTTATCAGGTCTCTTCAGGACTGGCTGCAAAGTATTCTGTGGCCTAGGAGGGCTGCTCCTCCCTTCCTGGGTGGGGAGGTCAAAGAGTCCGCCATTGACTTCATGTCAGGAATAGTCCCTATTCCCCTTACTAGGGTGCTCACTTGAATACTGAGCTACCATGGGCTACAGGCAAGCAGAGGTTCTAGGTTATATCCACACATGGTCCTTCGTTGGAGAAACAGTCTCATATAAGACCCCTGTGCCCAGATATATTTGGTCCTTGTGGAGCTCCTATCCTCTCCAGATCATATTAACTCCCCCCTTCTTTCATATGATTCCCTGCCATCTGCCAAAGGTTTGGTTATGAGCCTCAGTTTCTGCTTTGATACACTGCTAGGCAGAGTCTTTCAGGGGCCCTCTCTGGTAGTACCCTGTCCTGTTACTTGTTTTCTCCTACTTCCCATTTGTCTTTCTAAGTATTGATCACCTTACCCCGGGTCCTCTTTTTAGAAAATATCATTCTGAGTGAGGTATCCCAGAAGGAGAAAGACACATATGGTATATATTCACTTATTTAGACCTATAAGATATGATAAACATATTGAAATCTATACACCTAAAAAAGATAAACAAAAATGAGGACCCGAGGCAGTTTTTATTACTGTTGTTCTATAGTACAACTTGAGATCAGGGATGGAGACACCTCCAGAAGAGCTTTTATTGTAGAGGATTGTTTTAGCAATTCTGGGTTTCTTGTTATTCCATATGAAGTTGAGAATGTTTCTTTCCAAGGTCTGTAAGGAATTATGTTGGTAATTTGATGGGAATTGCATTGAATCTGTAGATTGCTTTTGGTAAGATGGCCATTTTTACTATGTTAATCCTGCCAAGCCATGAACATGGGAGATCTTTCCATCTTTGATATCTTCTTCTATTTCTTTCTTCAGAGACTGAAAGTTTTTTTCATACAAAATTTGACTTGCTTGGTAAGAGTTGTACCAAGGTACTTTATGTCCTTTGTGGCTATTGTGAAGGGTGTTGTTTCCCTAATTTCTTTCTCAGTGTTTTTGTCTTTTTTATACAGGACAGCTACTGATTTTTTTTAAGTTTATTTTGTATCCAGCCACTTGGCTGAAGGTATTTATCAGCTATAGGAGTCCCTCCTTGTATCCCTGATCTCTCCAGAACTTTAAACATAAATGAATGTTGGATTTTATCAAATGCTTTTTTAGCATCTAAGGAGATTAAGTAACAACACATAGTGGAGAGGATGTGGAGAAAGGAGAACACTACTCTATTGCTGGTGGGAATGTAAACTTGTACAACTACTTTGGAAATCAATCTGGAGTTTTCTCAGACAATTAGGAACAGTGCTACCTCAAGATCCAGCTACACCTCTCTTAGGCATATATCCAAAAGATGCTCAAGTATACAACAAGGACATTTGCTCAGCCATGTTCGTAGCAGCTTTATTGTAATAGCCAGAATCTGGAAACAATCCAGATGTCCCTCCACTGAGGAATGGATACAGAAATTGTGATACATTTACACAATGGAATACTATTCAGCAATTAAAAACAAGGAAATCATGAAATTTGTGGGCAAATGGTGGGATCTAGAAATGATCATCCTGAGTGAGGTATCCCAGAAGCAGAAAGACACACATGGTATATATTCACTTATAAGTGGACATTAAACATATAATATACCTTAATCATACTAAAATCTGTACACCTATGGAAGCTAATCAAGAAGGAGGACCCTGGTAAGATGCTCAATCTTCATTCTGAAAGGCAAACGAGATGGACATCAGAAGAGGGGAAAAACAGGGAATAGGACAGGAGCCTATCACAGAGGTCCTCTGAAAGACTCTACCCAGTGGGGTATCAAAACATATGCTGAGATTCATAGCCAAACTTTTTGCAGAGTTCAGGAATCTTATGATATAAGGGGGAGATAGAAAGACCTGGAAGGAACAGGAGCTCCACAAAGAGAGCATGAACCAAAAAATCTGGGTCCAGCAGTCTCTTCTGAGATAGATACTCCAAACAAGGACTATGCACAGAGATAAATTAGGAGGACTGCACAGAAGTAGCCCATGGCAGCTCAGTGTCCAAGAGGGTTTCTCAATAATAGGAACAGGGACCGCCTCTGACATGAACCCATGGGCTGGCTCTTTGATCACCTCCACCTGAGGCAGGAGCAACCTTACAAGTCCACAGAGGAAGACAAAGAAGCCAGTCCTGATGAGACCTGGGAGACTAAGGTCAGATAGAAGGGGAGGAGGACCTACCCTGTCACTGGACTATGGGTGGGGCATTGGAGAAGAAGAGGGAGTGAGGGAGGGATTGGGAGAGAATGGGAGAGGGGCTACAGCTGGGATACAAAGTGAATAAACTGTAATTAATAAAAATTAAAATTAAAAAAATTAAAAACAAAATAAAAGAAAAGGCTTTACCTAGTCTAATCCACAGAGTTTATGACATAGTTAATTCACAGCAGCTTCAAGCAATTAGAGATGTTGGGAAAAATATGACTCATGAACTTGAAAGAATGATTTGTTCTATAGTGAAATTCATAAAAATAATTAGAGCTCTGAGATTCAATTGACAGAGTTTGACTTGAAAGCTTTTCAGAGTTATGTAAGGCTTTCTGGTGTCCCAAACTACTTCATAACTGTCCATTTTATTAACCTACCAATTTAACAAAACAATAGTACGTTTCAAGTTAAATAATGCCACTTTCCCAGTATTAACCACATTGGACTTTTTTTTATGTCAAATATGTTTTGTGGATAGCTGCCTTTTTTCATTCCGTTCCCTTTCTCTAATCTTTGTCTGCCCCTCTTCTTCCTGTCCTCTCCCATTTCCTCTGTGTATATGATTAGCATCTAGAGCCCGTATCTTCCCTGGTACTATGTCATTCATTTGAACTCTTCTATGGTTTGTTTCCTTCTCCCATTTTCCATGTTTTTCCATTATTTATGAAACTAAATATAGGGGCAAATATACAGTAATGAATTTGAGGATGCCATCTTTTTTCCATTGTATGGTTTTGGTTTCTTTGTTAAAAATCAAGTATCTGTAGGTGTTTAAGTTTATTTCTGGATCTTTGATTCAATTCCATTGATCCACCAGTCTGTTTCTATGCCAGTACCATGCTGCTTTTATTACTATTGCTCTGTAGTACAGCTTGAGATCAGGGATGGAAATACTTCCAGAAGATCTTCTATTGAACAGGGTTGTTTTAGCTATTCTGGGTTTTTGTTTTTCCATATGAAATTGAGAATTGTTCTTTCAATGTCTGTAAACAATTGCATTGGGGTTTTTAAAAATTTTTTATCTTATTTATATCAATTAGTTTATTCACTTCGTATCCCATTGTAGTCCCCTGCCTTCTCCCCTCCCAATCCCACCTTCGCTCTCTCATCTCCTCCTATGCCCCTTTCCAAGCCCATAGATAGGGGAGATCCTCCTCCCCTTCCATCTGACCCTAGCTTATCCGGTCTCATCAGAATTGGCTGCATTGTCCTCTATGGCCTGCCAAGGCTGCATACAGGACAGACATTGGAAGAAGAGAAAACACGAAACAGGACAGGAGCCTACCATAGAGGGCCTTCAAAAGACTCTACCTAACATTGTATCAAAGCAGATATGGGTATTGAAATATGTCAGAAGATAATTTAGAATAAGGGAAAGATATAAAGATAAGCATAAAGAAATATAATAAAGATAAAGAGGCCTATGTTTTCTAGATGTTTAGACTTCTAGCTTAATACAAATTTATTGTAGTGTGGTCCTGAAATGACCTGATATTCCATGAGTTATTTAATTCTCAGAACTTTGAGACTGGTCATCTTACAGATCTGTTTCAACTATGAGGCTAATCTTAACACTTCTATATTTGTACACCTCATGGAAAAGGTATTGGTATAACTAGCTAATCTGTCATTGTTACTTTAATCTTAAAGTAGCTAATCTTTTAAAAAGCAACAAAAAAAGAGTATAGCTTAAAGTGAACTTTTTCTGTATAGCAGTAGTATGCTTAGTAGATGTGATGGCTTATTTTGATTGTCAGATTGAATAGATTAAGGCACACATAAAGCATTAGAGAAACCTATATTTTTGTCAGTAAGGCATTTTAAGAGGATTAACCAAAAGGAGATGATTGACCTGGTCTCTGCCACATAAGAAAATAAGAAACAAAATAAGCCACTCCTCCATTGGTTACTCCTTACTAGGTACTTAACCACAGCATTAGAAAAATTACTAATAAAAAAAATTGGACTGTGGACTGGAGGGGTTGAGAATGGCAAGGATCATGTCGGAGTAGGAAATAGAAGGAGAGAGTTCTGGGAGGGATGAATGGAACGGGGTACATTTTGGGGTGATACAGAAACCTAGTTCAATGGAAACTTCCTGGAATCTATGAGGATGACCATAGAGAAGACTTCTAGCAATGGGGAATATGGATCCTAAATTGACCATCTCCTGTAAAAAGGCCAGGCTTTCAGTAGTGAGAATGGGTCATCATTCCATCCATAAAACCTTTGACCTGTAATTCTTTCTGCTTTCAAGATGTACTTGGGTAATGATGGTGCAGAATTTATGGAAGTAGCTAACTAATGACTGGTCCAACTTGAGGCCCATTCCAAGAGAGGAAGCTCATTCCTAACATTACCTGCGTGGCCAGGAACCAGAGACTGAACAGCAAGAAATCTAGAATACAACAACAACAACAACAACAACAAAAAAGACTGGCAAAAAGGAATGATTCCTGATGATATTGTGCTATACTCATAGACCAAAGCCTAACCCAGTCATCACCAGAGCAGCTGCATCCAGCAACTGATGGAGCAGATGCACAGACCTAGTTAGGGCTCAGGGGAACCCTGTGGAAAAGGGGAAGAAAGGACTGCAGGAGGCAGAGGGGTCAAGGATACCACCAGAACACAGCCCACAGAATCAACTAACCAGGGCTCAAGGCAACTGACAGAGACTAAAGCAACAATCAGGAAGCCTGTGTGGGTCAGTAGGAATGGGGTTTATCTCAGACTCTTTTGCTTGCATTTGGGACCCTTTTTGTCCTGTTGGGTTCTCTTGTTCAGCCTCGATACAGGGATATGTTACTTATTATAACTTGTTATGGCATGTTTGGTTGCTACACCTGCTTTTTTATGAAGGGAAATAAATAGGAGTAGATCTGGGGGAAAGGAGAAGTTGTAATGGGAAAATAAGGGTAGAAAAAACAATTATATTTTATCATATACGTGTATGAAATTATAAAATGTAATGAGAATTCATTGTGGGCCTACACTTTAAAAGACCTGCTAAGGCAATGTGGTTCTCTGGACTCCGGTGGTGCTGTACGGCAAGAAGTTATAGGCATCTGAGCCTGCTGCCTATAGAAGCTGAAGAAACAAAATTCCATCACTGTAGATGCACATTGATATGTAAATCTCTTGGGTTTTATTTAAATTTTCTTAAAACACATAATCAAAATAGAATTTTTAAATGCCTTCTAAATTCCTCACTGGACAATTTCCTTTGACGAACAAGCCAATCTTCAACTTCCATTATTTCAATTCTCCACTCTTCATGTTTATTATTTAATGTTGTCTAG
This sequence comes from Pachyuromys duprasi, assembly GCA_028658305.1. Classification (NCBI taxonomy): domain Eukaryota; kingdom Metazoa; phylum Chordata; class Mammalia; order Rodentia; family Muridae; genus Pachyuromys; species Pachyuromys duprasi. The sequence goes on along the minus strand of CM053748.1, from coordinate 40,580,723 downwards.
CAATAATGTGATGCATTAGAGAAAATATATAATCCATACTCACACTTTTATGTGTTATGCTTGATTAATATCTTTTACTGAATAATTCATAGGTGATTGATCCTGATATGAGATACAGTGTTCAACTAAAGATTCAATACTTCTTTTAAAATACATTATGTATTCACTCCTTACATAACTTCAAAATGGCTTTTATATGAATAATAATTATTAAATCATTTCTACTAGGTACCAACAATACAATTTCATACAGTTTGGTTATTGTCTAATCATTAAAACAAGCTAATAATTTTATATATTAAAGAAATACTAATTATTCAAACCTAATTGACTATTTTAGGCTCAGTTTTAGTTTTTAATATTCAAATAGAATTCTTGAATTTATAAATATCACAAGAATTTACAAACTGAACTTATACATAAAATATGATTCTGAAAAAATAATTCTAGAACTTTAGAGTTGGCAGAAACTCAGTTTTATTAATAATGATTTTCTAACCATTGTTATGCTCAGTGTTTCCATAGAAAAAATGCCAAGACACCAATGACCTAGAAAATGTCTTAAACACTTCCACGTGCTAGCAAGGAAGATGCTACCTGATGTAGGTACAATACTAGGACCTTTACCAAGGACATGATGTCTTCCTACCTGTATTCTCTAACATTGCAGTGTCTGTTCATATAAGAACTTACATTATAGGTTAATTGTAATACTAGGTCAATCTTACTATGTTTAAATACAGGAATCAATGTATTTAATATTGCAAGAAGTCAGTCAATGAGCAGCGACTTTATTAATAAATTATTTCATTCAGGGCTGGAGTTTATAAAGCTCAGAATGATTTCACCATAAGATTTTAATGCCTTCTTAATTCATTAACTATATATTACATATATGATATGGATATATATGCTGATTTCTGCAAAATAATATTTCATATTTTAATTGCAAGAATGAAGTCAAAGGGCCCAAGTGTAAATAAAATTAAAATAGTTCTACCATAATATCCTGTGTTCATAGGAGGTATTAAGAGAGAAGGGTTGGAGCTGGAAGAGCAGTCCCAGTCGTTATGAGTACTTGCTGCCCTTTCATAAGATCTTGTGTTCTCCAAACCCATGTCAAGAGTCTTGTAATAGTCTCTGACTCCTACTCCAATGGATCACAATCTCTCTTCTGGCCTTCAGAGGTACCCACACTCATGTACATATGCTGATACATACTTATACACACATATGCAATAATAATAATAATAATAAATCTTTAAAAGGAAAGGAATACAACATATAGATTAAAGCTATAGAGTAAGTATTCTTTGGAGTACAGCCCTATCAACCTCATATAATTAATTAGTGGGATTTTCTCAGAGAAGCACCTTCCTGCATAAAGAGCATCGGTGAAAGACGTAATGTTTCAATTTCAGAGGAAACTGTTTCACAACAACCTGTAGTTAATACTTTGGAAAAGTTTGATTTATAAAATAACAATTTATTAAAATTGTTCTGAAACATATTATTGCTCAAATAATAGCTAAAAAAGTAATCAAGATTTCAAACCTAAATTATAGTAAGATACATAAATACAAATGCATTTTTAAATGTTTTAAAGGGTAATAAAATGCCATACAGATTATTCCAAACATCAGGAACTTACTAAATGTTCACTCAGATCTGATCATTAATAAATAAAAATAAATATCTCTTAACAATAAAAGTGAACTACAAATAGCCTTAAAAAAAACATAGGCCCAGTTTGAAACATGGGGCTGGGGGTCAGTAGGTAAGGGAAAGGAAGTATGTGTACTAAAATGTAATAGAAAATAAATGAGTAAATAGATTAGCAGGGGCATAACTGAGCCAGATAGTCAGATAACAACAATCATAAGCAGCCTGATACCTGCTAATGAAAAATCCAACATAAAATGAATAGACTGGTGAGGTCATGCTTCTTTCAAGAGAAAACTCTAACTCAGTACGCTAAAAAGGGGAGGACCATTAGAGCATTTTTATAGGAAATCTGTGATAAACACAAGTAAATGGAACCTGAGTAGAGACCTACACTTTAGATTGAATGGAGACATACATTTTAGATGTAGGAAATAAATAGATTTCTGTCAAGTATTTTATTCAGAAAAATAGCATAGAAGTCTGAATATCAATTTCATTTAACTAGGTCTCGTCTATAATATATAAAACTACTGGTGGATATACTGGTAGCATATGTTAATAAATTTTGAACTTTTGTAACAATAGACTAAGAGGCAAAAATTCAGCAAATGACATCCAGTTTTTTAAAGACTGAGCCAATTTTATTTCATGGAATTCTGATGCATCAGTTGGCAGGTCCCTCCCTAGCTACACTTGGGAATTATTTTTTTATATTTTATTTTATTTTTTGCAGCCCACATCATATTTCAGACCACAAGGGCAATATCTAAAAATTACTACTTCCGTGGCTTTTCATAGAGTGGACACATCATATTCCTTCTCTTGCCATAGTCTGAACAACTACTAAAAAATTGCAAGACATATTTTTCTTGTAGTATTTTGTCACTTGAGGCATACAGCTTTGGGTGAAAGTCCAAAAAAAAAAAAAAAGAAGAAGAAAAGGTCATATACTTAACGTGAATGAATTCATAAAACACCAAGTAAAAGTTAATTTCCCAAACTCTTATTTCACAGTAGGCACAATTACACCTTGACTCCTGAAGTTTTGACTAAGTATAGGTTTTATTGTGTGGATTGATGATACATTGTAAATAGACGATCTGATCTTCTAAACATAAAAGAGCAATTTTTTTGAAAGATTAAACCTTGAGCATTAATTCGAGGCCATAAAACCCATTCTTGTTAGTGATGTCACCCGTGCTCTTAAAAAGCCTAAGTAAGTGCTGTGTCATCTTAGGGCCAGGCCGATCCTGATGCTCACAGGTGTTACGTTTATCTCAGTCAATCTCCTTAGACACTAAATCTTGTGCACTCTTTCAGAGGCAACACCACTCATTCTTGTGAAATACCCCAGAGATTCTTTTAAAATAATCTCAGTATAAATATGTCTTAAACTGTTGCGCACTTGGGGCTGAGGTAATTGTTATCTGAATATGTTTTTGCAAAATCCCTCTGCGCTTAAATATGGCTAAAGTAAAATGATACGGGCCAGACTCTAGGGGTCCTGGTCCAACGCCAGTTATGATAACAACGGGCTGAGCCGACTTTCATTCTTGCTTCATCCTGCTCCCACCACCACCTGCTGTAAAGCCTGCAGGGGAAGCACCATAAAGAATCTGTTTAAAGTTTCAATATACCAACACTCATTTTATACTGGAATTTCTCATTTCTTAGTTTTTCAATACTTGGATGGAAATTCCGGACAGCAGGGTCTAAGAGGGAGATGGCTGAAAGATAGTAAAGCAGGACACCCCAAGACCAAGGTCTGATCACAAAGGTCATTTATTTGTCCCAGACAAAGACAGAGATCAAGGAACAGAAAGAATGGGAAACTAACAAGAGCTATTTTAGTCCCTGAATGACAAAGGACTACCTCTGGGTAGAGAGGAAACGTAAGTTGCTCACGTGCAAATGACAGTTTATAAAGAAAGCACTGTATTAGGATGAGGTGCTTAATTTTGACTGGGAATGGGAATTAGGGCAGCCAAAAGGGGGCTTCTGATTGCTGGGCTTTGGTTCTTTGCTGCCTGGACCTTGTTTGTCAACCCAGAAGGAGGAAGTAGCCAAATAAGGGATTGGACCTTGGTGACTAGCTTTAGGATTGTAATCTAATGACTTTTAGCAAAAAGGGGGAAAATACGTGAAGGAAAAGGCATGTCAGAGCCATGTTTGTCATGCTGAGGCCTACCAGAGACTCCAAAATGGTCACTATGAACCAATGAAATACTGTATGCTCCTCTATGAGGATTTCCCATAGCTAAGTGTGGCAGTTGTTTATAGGACAAACCTAGAAGCCACCATACTTTCCCCTGAGGCTTTGTTATAGCTCAAGAACCACCATTTACAGCATTCCAGAAAGTTAGCTGGTCCCTGGGCTGGGGGGGGGGGCTTACCAGTTAATCTTGTACATAGCATTTCCCCCCTGGAGTTGTATATTCAGTCAAGTCTTTGACTGTATGCTGGGTATTTGTTTATTTCTTTATTTGATCTAATAACCATCAGAGGTGTTACCTAGAAGGAGCCAAGAAATGGACAGGCATTAGTCATTTATTTTATCTCAGGTTCCCTTTTTGTAATGTTTTGAGTAGAGCCAGGTTATAATCCTGAATGGTTTGTAAAGAAATAATAATTTCTTAACAGCCATATAGCACCTTTTTGTTTTGTATAAGGGAGGTTAAGTGTCCTATCATATTGTAGAACTATTTTAGTTAATGAATCTTCCAGTTGACTAATCTGTGCCCATCTTTTTGGTATATCAGTTGGCTATAGATAGCCATTTGTTCTTTATGCTAGAAAATTTCATTTTGACTTAGCATTTCAGCCTGTTAGGGTAGCAAGGGACGATGTGTTTTCTTCTATAAATCATTTCAGCTGATTTTAAAGTGTTGTTTCTAGGGCCCAGGAAGTCTGAAAGGCTAGTCAAAACCTGGGCAATGAGACATTAGAATGGCCTTGAGCAAAGTTTATTTCATGTTCAGTATTTAATATTTAATAGCTTGTTTTAAATTTGGCCCAAAATGGTGTAACTGGTTTTCTCTGGTGATCTAGGATTAACATAAGGCAGAATTAGGAACGCAGATAGAAAAGTGTCTAAGTATGGTTTTGACTATCACAGAAATATATGAAAATAGATAATAAGACAAAATAAGAAATACAATGTACTTGGGATAGGCTCAGGATTCACATTTCCATTTGATCTTTATTATGTCATCAAAGTCTTACTGTCATTATATTCTCAAATTCTCTAAACATGGCAGCAGATATTTTCATCCTGCAGTTCTGGATCCTCCCTTGAAGCATATCTTGGCTGCTAGAAGGGGCAGTCCTGGTACAGTAAAAAGCCTTTTCAGTCTGACTCAAGACAGGAGGAAACTGGAGAGTAGGTAAAGATCTAACGATCTATGATCCTGGAAGACATTCTGAAAAACAAGGTAGAAATAAATGGCAGGAATATGATTAGCAAATACTGTGAACTTACACAGAAGCCAGAAATCTAAACACTCTGACAATAATCCTTTAGCTTTATCATTACAAGAACTCTGGAACCTAATTTTTCATACTGCAAAATATATGAAAATTAACCAGTAATTAAAAGTGGTAAAAAGATGCTGAAGAGGAAGGGGAACCCTCCTCCACTGCTGGTGGGAAGGTAAACTTGTACAACCACTTTGAAAATCAATCTGGCACTTTCTCAGAAAATTAGGAATAGTGCTACCTCAGGATCCAGCTATACCACTCCTAAACATATATCCAAAAGATGCTCAACTATACAACAAGGATATTTGCTCAACCATGTTTGTAGCAGCTCTATTCATAAAAGCCAGAAGCTAGAACCAACCTAGATGTTCCTCAATGGAGGATTGGATACTGAAATTGTGGGACATCTACAAAATGGAATACTACTCAGCTATTAAAAACAAGGAAATCATGAAATTTGCAGGCAAATGGTGGGAACTAGAAAAGATCATCTTCAGTGAGGTATCACAGAAGCAAAAGAAACATATGATATATACTCACTTATAAGTGGATATTAGCCTCATAATATAGGAAAAACATACTAAAATCTATATTCTTAAAGAAGCTAAACAAGGAAGACCTTCGATCCTCAACATTCTTCCAACAAGGAAGATGTTCAATCCTCGTTCAGAAGGACAAATGTGATAGACATCAGAAGCAGGAGAAGACAAGAAAAAAGACAAGAGCCTATCACAGATGGCCTCTGAAAGACTCCACTGATCTAGGTATCAAAGCAAAGGTTGAGACACATAGTCAAACTTTGGGCTGACTGCAGGTAATCTTATGAAAGAAAGGGAGATAGAAAGATCTAGAGGGGACAGGAACTCCAAACAGAGTACAACAGAGGCATAAAAACTGAACCCTGCGGCCCTGAAGAGAATGATACTCCAACCAAGGACAATGCATGAAAAGGACCTAAAACCCTTCTCAGATGTAGCCCATAGACTCAGTCTCAAACTGGGGTCCCTAATAAGGGGAGCAGGGACTTTCCCTGGCATAAGCTCAGTGGCAGTCTCTCTGATCACCTCCCCATGAGGCAGGGCAGCCTTACCAGGCCACAGAGGAAGACAATGCAGCCAGTCCTGATGAGACCTGATAGGCCAGGGTCAGATGGAAGGGGAGGAGGACCTCCCCATCTGTGGACTTGGGGAGGGGCATAGGAGGAGATGAGAGAGGGAGGGTGAGATTGGGAGGTAATGAAGGAGAGGGCAACAGCTGGGATACAAAGTGAATAAATTGTAATAAATAAACAAATCAATTAATTAAAAATAAAAAAGAATGACTTAGACCAACACTGCTGTCTCAGAAGAAAGACATAAGTTAAAGCAGGTAGATCCCTCTAGAGAAACTGGAAAATTCAAGAAAATACACTCTGTCCTAGGATTACATAAAGGAGTTTGGAACTACAGACATCTTTATTGTAAACAAGAAAGCTCATTGCAAACTCTTGATAATCCTCTGGAGATTATTCGTAAGACACTAAGGTTGTATTTTTTTAAAGTAATTAAGGTCAGGGTTATGTATTACTGCAGCCATACTAAGTTACATATATATATGGCAAAAACTCAGAAAAAGCATGAAGAGTGTTCTGCTTTGATGCTGAATAAATACTGCCCAGAATTAAATGGCATCCATGAAGACAAATTTTCTCTCATTTTTATCCATGGTTCTAAGAATTCCACAATTATAACCTTTACCATGTTTCATATATTAAAAGAATTAAATTCATGTGTCAAAACCTACTATGTAGATGAATAACTTATGAGTTCTTTGGTAACCTTTAAGACAGATTTTTTTAATTTAAATGATGTGGACAAAACCCAATTCATGCATCAAAATGTTTAAATAAACATTATGATTTAACAAACTCTGCCAAGGACTGTCAAACGCAGTGAGAAACATGAACAGTTTTTTAAATAGCAGATGTGAGGCAGTTTCTCCTAAAGTAATGTCAAAATACATTAGTGTCTCAACACTATGACAGCTGAAAGCCCTGGAGATTATCTCTTTAAAATTCAGAGATGGACTGAGGAATTAATGATATATTTGTGTGAGATTCAACTTCAATGTGTAAATGTATAAAGTGGAGTAATATCCCCTACAACAGAGTCACATTTCGAAAGCCATTAACATAATACAGTAAGGAAGAATGTTTCTTACATTGACTCTCTTGCCTTTTAAAATCACCTGATCAGATCATTAAACAGTTTTATTCTGCCATAAGAATTTAATCAAGGCAATAAAGAGGAGCCCAGATTCAACCTGTGTCCACATACTAAACGATGCTGTCATGAGGCTGTTTTGGCCAGACATGAAAGTTAAAGTACTAATTTACATGGACGTGTTCCATCCATGTAAAAATCACACCTTTTCATACCTTATGTGACAGTTTTTTTGTGAAGTGGCAATCCATGTGCATGTAATCTAACATAATAATTTATTTGTTTAAGATTATATTTATGTAAAAAATGGCTCAGAACTGTTCTTTTTTATTCTTGGAAGTGGTAGACCGACTGATTGTTACATTTTGAATTTCAATTGATAAAGTTTTCTGACATACCTGGCATATCTAACATGTGAAAATTTTTCTTATTTTGATCGTACAAGTTCATGGGTACAACTTCTGCAATCTCTACCATTACATAATTTCATAAATTTAGGTGTTTTTTTTACCATCACTGTATATTATGATTTCTTTGAGTCCCTTCATTATAGACTAAAAGGTAAAATTATGTAGAAAGTGGTTTTTAACTTGAAACACTAAGCATTTCTTCATATTTTAAGGCTAATGAAAATCATTTAAAGGATTCTAATATAGAGGTTTTCCTGTTAGACATGGCAATATGCTCATTAAAGTACTATATGAAATAAATTGTTTCAAATGTATATGGTATATAGATTTTCTTATTAGCACTGGAATATGTTAATTAGATTGAAAAGTATAATCAATTTCTTCCAAATTTGTTACATATTTATGAGGTAATATATTTTAAAACCGTGATATAATAAAAAAATGAAAACTATAATATCATTCTAACAAGCAACACATTTTGACAGGAAGTTCTCTTGGTCATATTTTACCTACTGTATGATCAACTATGGATGACAATAAACTAATTTCAGTCTCACTATTAAATATGCAAATGAGCAACTAGTCTAGTGTCATAAGTAAATAATCTCAAATTTCCCATAACTAGAGGAAGACAAAAAATACACAAACAACTTGGACCAATAGATCTTGATGTACTGATTATCAGTAGACACAGGCTTTAATAAAATATTTGAATCTTGCCTTTCTACCACAAGTCTCCACCACAAAAATATGGAGACCCTTAATTGCATATAATTTAAGTTGAAAATTACGTTACATGATTAATGAATATACCTATTGAAGGACTGAAGATAAACCATAATGGAAAAGCATCACTTGCTTTATGTTGAAGACAAATTCTTCAGGCTGACTGAAATTACTCATGAAGGTTTCATATCATTTAATCAGTGTACTTTTCTAACACTTATCCATGGGACTGCTATGAAATATTGGCAGTTAAGATTGCTACCATCTCCTAGTAATGCCCTTGTTACTTACCCAACAAACATTTTATCAATTAGCAAAATGAGATTTGTCATTCTAAATTCTTTACTGCCATTCATAGGAATGATTGAAAAACTTTCATATAAAACTACAATATATGGATCTTTATTCCATTCATAACTTTTAATTATTAACAGAACAAAAGTTGCAATGAATATGTGTGTGTATAGGCATAAGGTTATTGTGTTATTCAAATGCTGATTTCTGTACCCCTATATCTCCTACAACTATCTGGTCCCAATCCTTATTATGAGAATCTCCTATGTCAATGCTGTGTAAGCACGGTTCCCCTGTTAATGCTAATAAAGCAGCTTACAGTCAATCGCTGAACAGGGGAGAAAATAGGGCTGGACTTCCTGCCAACCAGAGAAGGAGTTAGAAGAGGAAGTAAGGTATTGAGCCACTGGAGAGGTCCAAGAGATATGTAGAGGAAGGAGCTAGAGCAGGAAAATTACAAAGTGCAAGTATTGCTGGGGATGTATACTGGGAGAAAACCAGATTAGTGTATACAGGGTTAAGAATAGAGTGGTAAGTGTACAGTTATTGCATTGTAAAGCTTATTATTAATATAATATAATAGAGTCTCAACAATTTGTGTGATAGCTGGGTGCAGAAAATAACCAGGTACATTGGTCTAACACTCAAAAACTTTTCAATCTTTTCTTCTCCAGCATGCTCGATCTAAATATGGGGATATGATATCTTTCTGTTAAAACCAATAATAAAAATGTTTCTGCTGTATTTCCCTCTTATATTTCAATTTATTTTTTACTTGTCATTTTTTAATTTGTGGCAAATTATAAGTGGCATTAGAAATTGAAAAGCAGGAATAGCTCTGGATGTAACTGTCCTTACCACTAACATCTGCCAATTTGAGTTTAATACCTGGAACTGACATAAGGTTGAAGAAGTGAACTGACTCCACACTGTTTTCCTCTGATAGCTGCATATCAAGCACACACACACACACACACACACACACACACACACATACCACAGAAACACTCAGAAGAAATTCAAAAGCAAAACTGCCCTTCGAAAGAAATGGTATAATAATCAAACTATTACAAAATCCATCTCATTGAAAGATAATCTTTTCAACAGAAAATTCAAATTTTAAAATCAAACTGAATTCCAAAATAGTGTCAATACACATTAAATTGAAATTTTTAATAGTCTTCAGCCAAATATTATACTCTATTGGCTCTTAGTACTGTCATGTTAAAAATGTAATTAATGACGATGAAGAAGACAGATAAAGGGCATAGTTCTAAGATTTGTAGACAGCAGCAAGTTAGAAATCATAACTAATGCAACAAAAATAAAATCAGGAGGAAAAATGGTTTGGGCCATCTGGTATGCTGTGTAGAATCCCAACAGATTGTTATAGAACTTAAACAAATGTCTGGCACTTTTCATATCGTGGTGGTATAATTTTCAGCAAAGTAGAAGCCTCTTGGGAGCAGTTTTTTATTTAAAAAAAAAGTCTAGAAACTATAATTGAATATGCAAATACAACTTGATTGGCAGGATGAAGTTCTTAAGATTTCTCACACAGATAAGAAATGAGGCTTGGGAGGGAGGCTCCCAACATCCTCCCCACCACCCAATACATACACACACAGAAATTCACACAAAGAAGGCAACTAAAAGGCAGAAACATGCTGCTGACCATAGATCAAAATCCACATGGTGTGTAGAGAACAGCTGTACAAAAACCAGAAGGAATATGTAGAAGAAATTTTAAGATAAAGTTTTATAAAAAACAAAACAATCAAATGTCACAATTATTACTGTACTATCATACAATTTTTTTAAAGCCCTCATCCTGTTAGAAGAACAGAGTATCGCATCTACAAGTTTCTTTTTAGAAGTACTTCATGGAGTTGCGGCTTAGTAGTAAGATACTTGCCTGAAAAGTTCTTATTTAGTCCTCAGTCCCTCCTCAAATAGATACATAAGCAAACAAAACTATTATTTTTCCATTAATGTCTATACTTAAATTTATGGGTAGGGTTTTGCTTGCTTGCTATTGTATTTAAATAAAATAATGTAAGGCTGATGACATAGTTCAGTGAAAGAGTATTTGCCTATCATGAATTAGGCTCTATTTCAATTTCCTGTACTCCAAAAAACAACAAATTATTTTAAATTTAATTTTAGTGCTTTACTGTGGTGCTTTCTATATCAACATTTGTTGTGATGGAGATCAAATATATTATTTCCTGTATGTTCAAATTAGCTTTACTTAATACACTGGTGCTTTCTATAGTTGTTTCAGTGTTTGAGCTTCTTGTGATTTTTTTCTCACCATGAATTCCTGATATCAGAACACAGTAGTACATGTTCTTTCACTTTTCTTTTTGTATTTTTTTGGTATATTTTATTATGCAATGAAAATTATTAGTATTTTGTTTTATGTAATCAAATATATCAAGGTTTTTTTTTAAAACAACTTTTCAGATTGCTAGCAGGTCTTGACTAGCATCTCAAAACTCAGTTTGGTTGTTTTTCTTTAGATAGGCACTATATGGTGCAAGGCTGGCTTCAAGCTGCATGACCACAGCCCCAAAGGTTAGCTGTGAGGTTAACTGTTAGAGCTCATGTGATTGACAAACCTAGTTTCCCCAATGCTCATTCTAAGCTGTGCTTTCTACATGGGAAATACAAGTTCAGTTTCAGACACATGCATGTGGAGGCCAGAAATTTATGTCAGGTATGCTCATGCCTTTTCTTGAGTGTGAGCCTGAAAAGTAAGGTGTGTCCTCCCTTCCTCCAAGTGTGAGTCAACCAGGAAGTCAGCTATGTTCTTCCTTCACTATATTGAAAATTTACAGTTTCTACTAACTTTTGATTACTCTCCAGTGTCTTCTAGTATTTATTTGATCTTGTAACATTTTGGAGTTTAAACTAGCTGCTATCTATGAGAAGTTTATTCTATGCTTAGATGTCCCCATCAGAAGTAAAATTCAAAGATGTAAACTTTGAGTCACAATTAAAAAGATTTCATATGTCTAGATTTAACGGAAATTTCCAAAAATAGATAATTCCAACCAAAAGAGGTTTAATCTTTTCTCAACAGTTCAAAAATAATTTTGACTAATATTTAATCCCTCCTCACAATTTTATGCTATGAACAATAGCAGGGCAGAAGATATGGATCAGCAGTAAATACCTTATACTACTCTTGCAGAGGATTTAAGAGTTAGTTCTCAACATCTGTAAGGCAGCTCAAAACCATCTGTAACGTCAGTTCCAAGGGTTTGTCTGATGCTTCCGGCCTCTTCCAGGGACATCTGGACCTGTATCCTCACACCAACGTAGAGACATTTTTTTAATCTTAAAAAGAGTAATATTAATGTTTTTGCCACTTACTGAAAATGTTTACTTTGGTTGTTAACAGTCTCTCATGTAATTATTTCCAAAACACATCATAGAATCACAATGTATTATAAATAGAGCATTGCAGTGATTATAAGCAATAATAAAAGAATATGAATGTTTTCTCTATTGAAAATTCAGGCTTAATATTAATTAATTTATGTTTGGGAACAGAAATAAAAAGTAAGTAATATAACTAAGAGACCTGGGATTCTTTCAGTTTTTTTAGTATTAAGCCAGTACTGAAAGTTTGTATACTTCAAGGATGCTTATTTAAGTGAAGTCTCTTTGAAGGAATATGAGTTTCAATGGCTAAGGTTCTATAAAGGGTATGAATAGTTCATTAGCATATCATAAACCTTCCAAAGTATCTCTGAGAGATTTCTAATCTTTTATCTGTAACTTTCCTCTTTTGTAAAAAAACTAGTAAGAGCTGTGTCCTGGGATCTGAGTTTTACTTCAAGATTCTTAAAGAATCACAGGAGTGCAGTCAAAAGTGAGAATAATGCCCAGAGGATACTGCTATCAAGTATCAAAATCCACATGGTGGATGCTATCAAGATAACCCTGACATTTCAAGAAGCTTGAGAAATGATGGGAAAGAAATAATTTTAATCTATTTTGTGACTAGTATGAATAAATTCTGACAGAAACCCCAATTTTTCTGTCCAAGTTTATAAATATGGATGGTAAACTTCCAACCATACAATTCACAATACAAGGCTATCACTTTACAGAACCTCTGATGTTCATGAAACATGATGTAGGTGTGGGTGGAGTTATGAGAATCCTTGAATAACACTGACCAGCCAATCTAAATTAAAAGACTAGCTACTGGCGTTAAGTAAGAAAGTGGGTCTCAAAAAATAAGGAAGTTGGCTCCTGACTGATAATGACATCTAAGACTGAGTTCTTGCCTCCCTGTATATGTTTACATATTCTTACATCCCTGCTTATGCAGACACATACATACATATATGCATGTTAATGGAAATATGTGCAATGCGTCTTAAACAACACTGTCTTGTGAGTAGAGCATCCTCCTTTTTCATGAGACCAGTTGGTTTGCTTTCCAAAGTCAGCACAACTGAGCTTGTTGATTGTCGACACTGATAGGACGGAAAGAAGAGTTACGGGATGGTGACCTGGTATATGACCTGGGTTGTCTACTTCATAGAACCAGCTAAATGAAATTCTGCCCTAATCCCATGTGGCCCAAGGATCTCAGGGAAGGTCTAGAGCATGTACACTGGGAAGTACTGGGAGAAGGGCTCTACCGGCACGACTAAGGGAGCACTTTCATCCATCAAAAGCTTAGAACTTCCTGTGTGATTGCTTTGTGATCGCCCACACGTTAGAATATAATGTCTCAAACGTGGTTCCTAATACCTAGGGATAATTTTCAGTACTGGAATTTTAGTTTGCCACTGAAACCACAGGATTTGCAAGGGAGCATTCCTTAGTTTCCCTGAGGAAGAAAATTCCTGATACAATATGAAAAAGTGTACTTAGCAACATTACAATCAAATAGTTGTTGACCCATCAAACTTAAAAGGAAACATTCAACATGAAGATAGAAAAGGAGCCTTTGTGTGCAGAAATGATATGAATCTGCCTGCTTCCCTCAAATACAATCCAGTGTTATATAACATGTAGAAGGGGATGAGTAAGAGAGATGTGTGAAGCTGCCTCCTGCCCACATAAAAGTGCAGAAACAATTATGTTATTTATTGGCTATGAGCTATCTAGGATATTCCACAGTAAAATAGATAGTCTTTCATCACATTGTTCTAATTGCTACAGCAAGAGAGTTATTCTTCACGGTGACTTGTTTAATAAGAACTGTCTCTGGGGATATGTGGTTATAGGTCAAAATTAATTAAACTGGATATTAAAACCACAGTGCTCAAAGCATTCAATCCTGCCATTTCATATCTAGTTTTAGCTTATAGGAATGAAAACTAAAAGTAAATTTATTAACAGCAACACAAATATACAAAACATAAATTTATGAAAATACAAGAAAATGGGCATAGATCATTCGATATAATTTTAACAACATAATTAGAAAATGAGTGTATGTGGTCAGACATGTATGGGAACAAGGCCTGTCTCTGACATGAACTGATTGTCCTGCTCTTTGATCACCTCCCCCTGAAAAGCCTTACCAGGCCACAGAGGAAGACAATGCAGCCACTTCTGATGAGACCTGTTGGACTGGAATCGGAGGGAAGGAAAGGAAGACCTCCCCTAACAGTAGACTGGGGGAGAGGCATTGGTGGAGAAACAGGAGGGTGGGTGGGACTGGGAGGGGAAGAGGGAGGGAGCTACAGGATACAAAGTGAATAAACTGTAATTAATAAAATTTAAAATAAAAAATGGAAACCCAATTATTTTTTATATTTATATGCCAAGTCATAATACTAATGTTAAAAGTCTTTACCATGACTTTTTTTTGATGTACCAATTAGACTGCCTCAAGTAACTTTTTAAAAATTAATTTACTTATTTATTAACTTTACACCCTGTTCAAAAGTTTAATATCCGATCTGTTGTTAGATCATCTGGATGGAGGTTTTTCCATCCCTGACATCAAGCAGTACTACAGAACAGTAGTAATAAACAACTGCATGGTACTGTCATAGAAACAGAATGTTGGATCAATGGAATCGAATAGAAAACCCTAAAATAAAGCCACATACCTACGGAAACTTGAGTTTTGACAAAGAAGCCAAAATCACACAATGGAAAAAAGACAGCATCTTCAACAAATGGTGCTGGTCTAACTGGATGTCTACATGCAGAAAAATACAAATAGATCCATTTTATCACACTGCACAAAACTAAAGTTCAAGTGCTTAGAAGACCTCAACATAAAACCAGACACTCTAAATCTTTAGAAGAAAAAGTGGGGAAGAGCCTTGAACTCATTGGCACAGGAGACAACTTCCTGAACAGAACAACAACAGCACAGGCTCTAAGAGCAACAATTGATAAATGGGACCTCATGAGGCTGAAAAGCTTCTTTAAAGCAAAGGACACTGTCATCAGACCAAAACGACAGTTTACAGACTGGGAAACTATCTTCACCAACCCTATATCTGACAGAGGCCTGATATCCAGAATATATAAAGAGTTAAAGAAGTTAAAAAGCAATAAATCAAGGAATCCAATTAAAAATGGGGTACAGAGCTAAACAGAGAATTCTCTGTAGAGGAATATAGAATGGCAGAGAAACACTTAAAGAGATGCTCAACTTCCTTAGCCATCAGGGAAATGCAAATTAAAACAACCCTGAGATTTCACCTTACACCCATCAGAAAGGCTAAGATCCAAAACTGAAGTGATAATCCATGCTGCAGAACATTTGGAGAAAGAGCAGCACTCCTCCATTGCTGGTGGGAATGTAAACTTGTACAACCACTTTAGAAATCAATCTGGCACTTTCTCAGATAATTAGGAATAGTGCTTCCTCAAGATCAAGCTATTGCACTCCTAGGCATATATCCAAAATATGCTCAAGTATACAAGGACATTTGCTCAACCATGTTTGTTGAACAACAGCTCTATTTGTAATAGTCAGAATCTGGAAACTACCCAGATGTCCCTCAATGGAGGAATGGATATAGAAATTGTGGTACATTTACACAATAGAATACTACTCAGCAATTAAAAACAAGGAAATCATGAAATTTGCTGGCAAATGGTAGGAACTAGAAAAGATCATCCCGGAAGTGAGGTATCCCGGAAGGGAAGCAGAAAGACACACATGGTATATACTCACTTATAAGTGGATATTAGACATATAATATAGGATAAACATACTAAAATCTGTACACCTAGAGAAGCTAAGCAAGAAGGAGAACCCTAGGTAAGATGATCAATCCTCACTCAGAAAGGCAAATGAGATGGACATTGGAAGAAGGAGAAAACAGGGAACAGGATAGGAGCCTACCAAAGAGGGCCTCTGAAGAACTCTACCCAGCATGGTATCAAAGCAAATGCTGAGACTCATAACCAAACTTTGGGCAGAGTGCAGGGAATCTTAGGAAAGAAAGGGGAGATAGAAAGACCTGGAAGGTACAGGAGCTCTACAAGGAGAGCAACAGAACCAAGAAATCTGGCACAGAGATCTTTCCTGAGACTGATACTCCAAACAAGGACAATGCATGGATATAACCTAAAACCCCTGTACAGATAGAGCCCATGGCAGCTCAGTCTCCAAGTGAGTTTCCTAGTAATGGCAACAGGGATTGTCTGTGACATAAACTCAGTGGCTGGCTCTTTGATCACCTCCCCCTGAGTGGGGAACAGCCTTACCAGGCCACGGAGGAAGACAATGCAGACAGTCCTGATGAGACCTGATAGGCTAGGGTCAGGGGGAAGGGGAGGAGGCCCTCCTCTATCAGTGGAGCTGGAGAGGGGCATGGGAAGCAATGAGGGAGGGAGTGTGGGACTGGGAGGGAAAGGACGAGGGGGCTACAGCTGGGATACAAAGTGAATAAACCGTAACTAATAAAAACAAATTTAAAGAAGGAGAAAAGTTTAATATCCAAAATATATAAAGAACTAAAAATTAAACACCAACAAAATAACCCAATTAAAACTGGGGCACAGAGCTAAGCAGAGAATTCTCAAAAGAGGAATATGGTATGGCTAAGATCCACTTAAAGAAATGTTCAACTTCCTTAGTCATCAGGGAAATGCAAATCAAAATATCCTGAAGATTCCATCTTACACTTTCAGGATGGCTAGGATCAAAAACTCAAGTGACAGCACATGCTGGTGAGGATGTGGAGAGGGGGAACATTCCTCCCTTGCTGGTGGGAGTGCAAACTTGTAGGTCCACTTTGGAAATCAATCTGGCACTTTCTCAGAAAATTGGGAATAGCTTTACCTCAAGATCCAGGTATACCACTCCTGGACATACGTCCAAAAGATGCCCCACCATACAGGAAGGACGTTTGCTCAACTATGTTCATAGCAGCTTTACTTGTAGTACCCAGAATTTGGAGACAATCCAGATGTCCCTCAACTGAAGAATGGATAAGGAAACTATGGTACATTTACACAATGGAATACTACTCAGCTATTAAAAACCATGAAAATATGTGATTTGCAGGCAAATGAATGGACTTATAAGAGATCATCCTGAGTGAAGTTGTACAGACCCAGAAAGACACACGTGATATATACTCACTTATAAGCAGGTTTTAGCCACACAGTACAGGATAAGCATACTAAAATGCACAGACCCAAAAAGATAAGTAACAAGGAGGACCCAAGGCAAGAGGATTAAATCTAACTCGGAAGGGAAGGGGAAATCAAATAGACAAAGGTAGTGACTGAAGAGGTGAGACAGTGTAGGAGAGGGAGTGTGGACAGGAAGAAGAGTGGAGATCAGACCTGGGGAGAGTGCGGATAGCAGGACAGTCGGCTGGCAGAGAAAAGAGAGCCTGTGGGTGAGGGTATCTCCGTGACAAGCTGGAGACCCAAGTCAGAAACACACTACTTGTTGGAAAGTTTTCAAAATGTCATTACCAATGTTTCTCTACGTTGTCGTCCGACAGCAGTTTCTCAAAATCCAAATGCTATTTTTTAACGAGTAGTTGCACTAACCAGACTTTGAGGACATTGATAAAGGAATAGCTTTAACACATAGGATATTTTTAAAGGGTCTTACTCTTTACAAGCAAAAAAAAATGTTAATTTTATTCGCAAGTTGGTAATAAGTTCAGAGGGTGAACTTAGAACTAAGATGTGCCAAAAGTGTCACTCACCTTAAGTACTCAAACTGTAAGGCAGCAGGGTTCTGCATGGGCATATGCGGGCAAATTCAATTGATTCATTTCCTGTATACAATACTTCTCTGAGGAAATTTGAAAGGTCTTCTTCAGAAGATTTTCATTGTAGAAATAATGAAATGGGCTGATGTCTCACATTTCCTCTGGGGTAAGAAAGTTTAGTTCTGTATTGCTCTCTGAAGGAGAAATCTGGGATCCACTGTGATTTATTGGTAAAACATTCCCATATCCCATCTCAAAATTACTCACACTTTATTTTCTAAACTTCTTCCTCTTTTCCTCCACATAACCCATTGACCACCTTCTGCCCATGGGTATATTTCTGTACAATATTTAAAGAAAGCCAGAAGTAGCTTTCAGTGTTTCCTCTGTGCCTGTAACCATTTCTAATCTTTACCTTAGTATGATGTACTGCTCTTCCACCCCAGAGCTTTTCTATTTGATCTAACTTAGGATTACATTCTGGGAATTAAAATCAAACAGTGAGATTCTGACCAATAATAGAAATAATGTTATCATCGATGTAGCAATTTTACATGCATGTTGACAAAAATGAGATAGATTAATCCTTCTTGAAAATAAAATGTAGACTTAAGACTTCAATCTATATTAAATTCTACTCATTTTACCATGAAGGCAAAATTATAAGTCCTATATGTGAAGAGCAAGTAACAGGAGACACGGAGCAGTCTCCACTCACACCATAATAGAAGTGACAGTCAAGTTCAGTTCTGTTGGAATGTTACAAACCCTCAGCTTTATCACTCCGGAGGCACATTTAGACATAATAACAAACTACTGAGAAAAAACCACTTTATCTAGGTCATAGTGACAGACTCCAAATGTTAGAGAGCTTAAAGAAACTCTAGTTTAAAGCATCAGGAAAAAGACTGCAATCTGCATAGATGATGAAATCTCAATACTGCCTGATAATGTTCACCCAACATATTGTAATTACTCCACTGGCTTATAATAGCAGAGCATTTTTGATTTGAGAAACTACTAAGTAAAATGAGCCACATTTTATGTTGACTACATTTATAATAAGATGCAGATGGTAAAGGGAACAGATCCCTCTGACATCATCTCTCCATTGCTTTCAACTTTTGCAGACACTGGCAGCCTGTAAATTTACCCACAAAAAAACAGGATAAGTCAGGCAGCTTTTAAATTCTATTTCTAGTCATCATTCCCCAATGCCCCCCCCCAAAAAAAGAAACAGTGGCAGAAGACTACTGTTGCTTTGAGTCATAAACTGGTAATGCCACACAACTAAATTTGATTGTAAGTCTATGTCAGTCTTTAACACAAATTAATTATTGGAGAAACAGGCATGTGTTGGGACTTTCAAAGCACGTAGTTTGTAGCTAAAAACTGCTGACTTTTGTTGACAATGACAAAAAGGCTAGATAGGGTGGGCTTTGTGTGACGGTGCACAGCTGTAGCTTCAGTGAGGCACATACGAAAGAAGCATTTCCAAAGCAGTTCACCAAATTCCATCATGCATTGTTCACAGCCTTATTTCTTAAGCAAGAAAAAACCTTTATTCTATATTTTCATCTATATTTTCTAAAAGTTCTGGAAGGAACTTTTATTTATCATTTCCCAGTGAATATACTGAACATTACACAAAATATTTTTTCTTTTTTATTTCTCTTTTTCTTTGTGCAAGATAAGTGTTAGACCTTCTCAAAACATAAGGAAAATTTGTAGTCCATCTTAAGAACAAGAGATGATTAGATAAAGCAGCAATTGCAAGGCCTTTTGTAGTGTTTGAGGTCCCAAGATAGATTAACAATGTCCAAAGAAGGTGAGTTAAAATCCATTAAAATCTTCCCATGTTCCCAGGCCCCCATAATATATACCTCTGTAGCAGAAACATTTTAGCAGAAAAAAATCCAGAAACCAAGGCAAGGAAAGTGGTAACATAAAAAATAAATCCTGCTAGGCCAAATATGATGCCTATTTAAAATATCTCTCTGTGCAAATAACAGACTGAACACACACACACACACACTCTCTCTCTCTACACACATACACACATGTACAAGAATAAACAAAGTTTTTCTAGTTCATATCAACAAAGTAGGTTGGGACACATTAGTGCAAATTTTTGCTGACCTGCAGCATTTAGTCCATAAACTTTGGATATCCTAGACGATCCATCAGTGTCCAGCAGATGTTTTCAATTAGTTTAATTTCATCTCTAGGCAAGTTTTTTTTCCAAATATTAGTATTAGATGGTGATATTTCCCCCTCATAAGGAAGATAAAAAAGGTTTGTGGATGTGGCAAACAGTATTTGGTTTAAACTGGCAGGAGACAAAGGAATTCCAAGAAAAGCAAAAATCCTTTCAGTAGTCTTCTGAGGAAAATGAACAATATCTTCAAACTTGACCAGATGGTAGCTGGTAGGCAGCAAATCTGTATTTATTCTCAAGGCTGCTGCAGTGTTTGCTAGCCACAGATGAGATAATAAGGAGACAGTATTTGATTGGGATGTTTCTAATGCTTTCTTCAGGGATTCATACTCAAAAGCATAGCCTGAATTCACGTTACATTTGCGTTTACCTTCCTCTATTTTAAACAGCTTTGCTAAGTGCTCTGGCACATTCTTCAAAGAATAAAGACTTGGTTTACTACCATATAGCATCGAATAGATCCAAGCTCGAGGGTCTCTTACTATGTACAATGCCCGCATTGAAGTTCCTAAAACTTCCTGAAAAAAGTGAAGCTTTAATGTCCAGCTACCACTACTTAAACTGAGCACAGGACGGGCATTTGGGTAATAAACCAGGTGTCTCCTCAAAGCCCTAATATATTCAGCGTCTCTGTCAAAAGTCCCTTTCATTCTACTTCCTTGTTCTTGCAAAGACTCCCTCCTTCTCAATTTTCGTTTTCTGTCCTTATTAGCTGTAAAATACTGGGCCAGTTTATTTCTACTGGATTCATGTAGATGGATGTTCTGCAAGTGAAGTTTTGTGTCCTGGACCAAAGATAGCAGCCACCCTCGAAGAAGACGAAAGTGCCCACTATGGATATCTGAGACTTTCCATTCACAAGCATCGACAAATGAGTCAAGTTCAAAATCAGTTTCCGGGATATCCATGTAGGCTGTAGGGATTCTGATGTAGAGAAAATCACTGCTGTTGAAGAAAAGCTGTTTGAGAATTTCGGCTCCTGAACCAGGGAGCGAGGTAATAACAACATCAGGAAGATCCACATGACGCCCTTCAGAAATCATGGCCTTCTCGTTTGCCTTGGCTTTAGTCCTTGTCCATTTTGCACAGATGGGCTGAGTGCAATTGCTCCACACATCCAGAAGCTCAATAAACCACAAGGCAATAACAAGCATTAATACACAGCGCATTAGCTTTTTAAAGGAAAGGTAAAACCGCCATTGAAAAGTTAAAATAACCAAACTAATACATAAAACGAACCCAACTGCTATATTAAATTTAAACCCGAAGGGGAAAATAACTCTGTCATGTCTTACAGTGTTTGCTATTGCTTGAGTGCCCAAACCAAATCGGGTTATTTGGTCTTGATTAGCCACACTAGCAAAACCACCAAATCCCAAGTAATTAAATCTGCTTTTCAGGTTTTGGTAGTCAGTGACAACAGAAACACTATGTTCAGTATTATTGACATTTAGAGAAATCTGAAGTCCAGAACTGGAACTGTCAGTAAATCTGCAGCTGGAAACATTGACATACGGACCATAAAATACGTAAGCAATTCTTGTGATTGTGGATTCCATAGGAAATGTTACATTAACAAACTGAGTCCACCTTTTTTTAAATTCAGCAGCCTGTTCTGCTTCCTGTATATTAGCCACAGGACTGTTGCCATGGTGATCAAACCAAAACATTTTATAGTGTGCATCCCACACATCCATCATGGCCCCATTATACCTATTCATAAACCTGTATGGGATGTATTTAAAATCAATGTCCAAATTATGAAAGAAGGCACTGACAGAATTTATTGGGGAAGCTTCTTGCCTTTCAATATGATCAACAACAAGCAGTGTCTGAGAATTTAGAAGCAGCAAAGCACGATAGACACTTTTCAGTCTCATTGCTGAAGAATAGGCAGACACTGCTTCCCCACTGACAAACATCCTTTCTCCGTGTTGTGAGGCAGTAACAACCTCCCCGGCTGCATCACCAACCTCTTCACCCGTCCACCTGAGCCA
Source organism: Pachyuromys duprasi (assembly GCA_028658305.1). NCBI lineage: Eukaryota > Metazoa > Chordata > Mammalia > Rodentia > Muridae > Pachyuromys > Pachyuromys duprasi. The sequence continues at coordinate 40,558,565 of CM053748.1, read as the reverse complement.
CTGTGTACATTCTCCCAGCTGACCTTCCCAGGGCTGATTACACTGGCTCGATGGTGACGGGGCAAACACCAATACATTGTTAAGGTGGCTCAGCTTCGGTCCATAAAGAGCCTCGGAAACAAATACTTGCCCGTTGGGGGCAAAAGTAAATGAATTTTGATCTGGATGTTCATGTCCTGGATTAAAGCTTCTCCATCCATCGATCCAGGAATAGGGCTGAAAGTGAACTATGTCATACACAGCTCGTCCCCCTAGTTTCCCAGATTTAAAAGATACAAAGGTATTGGTCTGTGTGTTTGGTAACCCACCCCCATAAGTCACAACACCCCAGTTAGGAAATGTGTGCATTTTTGCAGTACCAAAGTCAACAGGAGGCTGTGGAGTGAGCTTTGGATCATACCAAATGTATTCAGTATGAAGAGTACTCCACCTTTGGGCAGTGGAAGGAACCATTGGTCCATCCTTAGGTCGATGCTTTCTAATTTGCTGAGCTAACCAATTTCCAGCTCCATTCCTTAAAACAAACTTATCCAGGAAAACTAGCTGGCTCTCTGGACCATAAAACCAATTATAATTGGAATCTGCTACACCTACAGTTCTTTGATAGCCTGGCAAAAGTGTAGCATAATAAAACCAAAAGTGCATTTTTAACCAGTTATTGTCCAAGTTGTTGATGTTAAAATGGCGTTGTGCCAAGAAAACATATTGTGTAACTGATTTTGACGTATAACTTCCATAGGCCACACCTTCATCCAAAGAGCCATCTACAATATGATTCAAAAGAAACATAGTCTTTTCCATCACATCAACAACAAGTTGTTTCCATATGTATGCTTTAGATCCTTTATCTACTCCAGTAACCAAGGCCCCTATGAGTAATGCTACCATATTTGTAGCTTGGTGGTTATGAAGAAGTTGCTTGCCCCATGAACGAATCTTGGAATATTCATACATTTCCTCAGTAACAATCCATATTTTTTCTAGGTATTTTTGTTTTCTATGATTACCTAATAGATTATATAAAAAGTCAAAGGCAGTGGCAAAACCTGTTAAAGAATGGCCAACTGGAACCTCATCCCCTGGTGCATTCTCAACTAGCCAGTCTTTGTAGCTAACCATCCTGTCCATGTATTCCATGACAAATTCAAAGGCAACTTTGTCTTCTGGACATAATAAACAATACAGTGCTAAAGGAGGAAGATTATTACCATATATTTCATTCCACTTGGCAGCAAAATCAGCATGCTTGGGTGGAGGTAGGTAGTATGATGGATTGGACAGCATAATCGTCACTGCACTTTTGATAGCTCTAAAAAGATGCAAATGGCTTGTACGAGATTTTTGTTTCATCGTTTGTAGATCTCCAGCATCAAAATACAAATTTGGATGAAGTTTTTGGTTCGGTTTGAGATCTTGTACTTTCTGTGTCTTAAACCATTGCATATCATCTGTGAAAACTGCCCATTCAGAATAATTGCTCACAGATTCTTCACAAGAAGAAAAACTACACATCATCAATGTTAAAAATAGGAAATGTCCTGTAAACATTAACGCCATGATCCATGGGAAAGATCTTTTCCTTAGGCATGCGTGTTGAGCACAGTGTTTAGTGTGTTTCCCATCTGGTTATTATGAATCATAAGTTAAAGATCTAAGTAAAACAGACTTTATACCTCATAGGCTGTGAAATCCAGGTGACATTCAGCTCATCCAAGGCCAGAAAGTTGCTATAAATAGAAAATTATATAGCATGTCTGTGTCCCTGGCACAGCTTCCAATAAAACAAAACTTCAAGGAATAGTAATGCCTCCAATATCTCCATAATGCACAGAAAACATCAGTGTAGTCAGAAAATACAGTGAATGCAGCATTTATTCTCTTTGTGTAAATCTAATTAACATGAAAGGTCATGTGAAAAAAGAGAAAACAAAAAAATCCAAAATGCAAATGAAGTCATTTTTAGCATATAGAACAAGAAACTATTCCTAGTGATTAAATTAAACACACAAATATGGTATGTTTCTGTCTGTTCCCCAAAAGAAGATGATAAAGTATTGTCATTCTCAGAGTTGGCAGACTTCATTATTAGTTCTCATAGAGCCTCAAGCATAATGGTTTGTCAATTGTTTTATCTTCCATTTTGGGGAGAAAAATATTCTGAACAAGTGGTCAAAGTCCTACATGGTGGACAAATAACATCAAATTTTCTGCCTTCACTTCAAATTTCCTTCTAAAGTCTTTCCAAATCTTCTTTCATCAAGTTTATCTGTACCTCTGAAAGTATCTAACGTTGTCAATCTCTTGGTGCTCTTCTTGCAATCATGAAAATATCCCACCAATTGGGGAAAATAATTCCACTTTCAGCAACACTGAAGCCTGTTTCCTCTTCCTTTTTCGTGTCACTCCACTCTGGGAGGAAAACAAAACAAAACAAGCAAATTTCTAAGGCTGCAATTGGAGATGAACTGATGACTTAAATAGATTAGTCATTCGACAAAATGTGAGGATCATAGTAACGTCTGGTATTATTTGCGATCTAACTTTTCTCTGGTGCTTTTTTTTCTTAAGTTTTCACACATATTTAGATCCCAGTTAATATTAGCAGAGAAGAAACAACACAAAATATTATTTCATATCTTTTTGTGTTTGCTGTTTAAGCTTATTTCTACCCACATGTCATCACCACAAAGATGAATAAAATACTGTTGCTATTTTGGTTACGAGAGGTAAGAACCAAAGTGACCCTTTAAAATTACGGCTTACAGTTTAGCTTTTAAGGAACCAAAAAGTCTCTTCAGAAGACAGGTCGCTTTTCTGAGGACAAATCACAATGCACAGTGCAGGAGGCAGAGAGAAGTTCACCTGTAGCTGCCTGAACCATCCTCACCAGCCACCAGAGGGAGTTTAGTCCCAGGTTTAAGGAGGAGGCCTCTGCTTTGCCCATCTTGGATTTGGAAGAACCTCACTAAGTTTCCGTCTAAGATAAGTCTCCTTTTCCGGAGGAAACAAACACTTCTAGTAGTTTCCTAGCCTGCCCCGCCTGTTGCATATTTTATTTTCTGACTTCAGAACGCAACGCTCTTCTGCTCGACTCCCCGACTCCCCCCACTTCTTGATGCGTGGCTGCGATATTTGGGGACTAGAGCCCTATAAACGGCCAAGTGGGCTTACCTCAAGCCGCCTGCCACAGCGTTGGAGGCTGAGCTGGGCCCCAACACAGGCGAGGGAAGGGAGTTCAAGAAACTGCGGTCCTCCGGAGGGGGGCCTGCGGACCCCAGGGGCTCCGAACGCCCCCGGTGGCGGGTGCCCGGGAACTCAGGGGCTGCAGCCGGGCGGGCTCTCCGGGCGTGGGCGTCTCCCGGCGCGGGCGTCTCCCGGCGCGGGCGTCTCCTCGGTGCTGTAGGGCGGGAGGGGGGTCAACGTCAGCGCCGGGACCTCCTGGGGGAGGGGAGGGCTGCCCGGCGCGCGTGCCTTCCCCGGCCCCACAGTCCAGTCGCGGTGCCTAGTGTCATCAGGGCCGGGTCTCCGGGACGATGCTTGGAACCCAGACACGCCCGCCCTGGAGGAACGCCGGGCGCTCGCGGCGAAGGCTCTGCTGCCCGGAGGCAGCCCGCGGGCGGCGGGCGTTGTCGAAGCGCTGCCCTCCTGGGGCGCGCCGGTGACCCAAGGCCCGATGCCGCCGGGGCCACGCTCTCGGCCGAGCTCGCTGTGGCTGCCTGGCCCGGGGAGGGCGAGAAAAGGCGACGCGGACCGGAGGGCGGGGGCGGGGCCTGATGCAGAGGGGCGTGTCCGTGGGCGGGGCGGAGGCGGAGTCTTAGGGACCGCGTCGCGGACTTCTGGGCCTAGGGAAGGCCAGAGCAGCGCGCGCATTGGGCCACTGGGATGGGCCGGGCCTCACCCTGCTCAGCAGAGGCTCCGGGAGGAATGTAGGAGCTTGAGCTGGCCACCTAAGCAGCGCTGCAAGAACATCCCGTATAGATTTGGGGGAGGTTTGGAAGCCCCTGTCCCCGAGGCTCTGTCTGGGCTGGTGTTCTAACTTCTGGGTTATTGATGTGTACAACGTCTAAATGTGGCAGGAAGGAATATTACAAATGATGTTTAGAGAAACTCTTGGGGGATGGGATGGTTAAGGACTGTGGAAGGACAAGAATATTCAATTACCCTTAAGAGCTGGAAAAGGACTGAATAAGCACTCTTTGCAACCCTGAGGCTCACTGGCTGGGCTGAGATTGCTATCGTCAAAAAACTAACCCAAAATATCCAGATTAATATACTGGGGACTACTTCCATAGCAAAATGGACTGGTCGGTTCTGCTGATTGAAAGTTTCTACTAGAGTGTAAACAGGAGCAAATATGGGACAAGCAACCAGTAAAAACCTGAAGGTTTTAGAGAGGAAAACCCTTACCTTACCGTGGTTACTGGGTCACTGACACACCAGCACCACAAATGTGTGTGTAATTTGAAGCTTGAAAATTCAATTGCAGAACAGGCTGGGCTGTGGTTCCTGTTGTACTCACCTCTGAGCCCTTCCACCGAGCTTAAATTACTCTTGGACATAGGCCAGGACACAGTCTGGCCAATAATTTGGACGCATTAATACAAGGAAGTTTCACATAAGAAAACTTCATCCCTTGATGGGGATTAGTAATACACTTTAGTTTCCTTCTAACTTGTATTACTTACTAAAATGCACAGACAAACAAATAAAAAAAACTCAGTTGCTTGAATTAACATTCAGTAAGAAGAAAAGATAACTTTACTAGCAGAGTTTTACTTTGGCCCTTCAAGAATTGTGTATAGCCTATGCCTTCCTCAGAGTGTCTACTAGTCAGTCACACACACCACTACATGGTGACTGCAAGTTTCTCTAAATCGAATTTTCTTGTCCTAGTCTCAGTTGATATTTTTAAATTCCTCATCAGTTTCCCAACTGAACACTTTCAACAGAACTGTATCCTTTTTTTGTTCTTCCCTCTATTAGGTTTCTAAATTGTTATATGGCTTACAGTTTCACCTGGTTCACTTTTCTGCTCTACCCAAGAATCTCTCTGGGTAGAGATATAGATAGTAATTACCTTTATAAGAGCTGTAGCTGGGTTTGAAATGACTTGATCTTTTAGCAGTTAGGCTTTAATAAGCTTGTAACCTTTACCAAAGACCATCTCAAAACAAAGGTATTCCTTCAAGACAAACTTCTCAAAAACAGCTGGACTGTCTTTCTCCATGACTCCAGATTGGAGAACACTCATGACCCTGGCTCCCTTATGGGAGAGTAGGGAAATCTGACAGCACTGACTTCAGGCTCCAGTTTTTTACAAAGAAGAGATAAGAAATTAGTGTTTATTTAAAAAAAAAAAACTTGGTAGATACATAAACTGTTTCTTAAAAAAAATGTGTAGACAAAGTTAATTTCATCTTGTGGTTGCATGGTACCCAGTAATGTGAGTGTCACCAGTACCAGGAAGAGCTGGTGGCAGAGGAACAGCTGTCAGATAAATTTTATAAGTTGCACCCAATCATTGCATTTTTCTAATTTGTTATCATCAGAATGCTCATTTTCACTTGACTGATGAATTAATCCTGGACATGGGCATTGAGGGTTTTTTTCTTATTTAATTTATTTATCTTTTTCTTAATTACAGTTTATTTACTTTGTATCCCAGCTGTAGCCCCCTCCTTAATCCTCTCCCAATCCTACCCTCCATCCTTCTCCTCCCATGCCCCTCTCCAAGATTGCTGATAGGGGAGGTCCTCCTCCCTTTCCCTCTGACCCTAGCCTATCACGTCTCATCAAGACTGGCTGCATTGTCTTCCTCTGTGGTCTGGTAAGGCTGCTACCCACCAGAGGGGAGGGGGAGGATAAAAGAGCCAGCCACTGAGTTCATGCTCAATTACTAAGGAACACACTTGGAGAGTGAGCTGCCATGGGCTACATTTGTGCAGGGGCTCTACATTATCTCCATGCAGGTCCTTGGTTGCAGTATCAGTCTCAGAAAAGACCTCTTTGCCCATATTTTTTGGTTCTGTTGCTCTACTTGTTGAGCTCCTGTCTCCTCCAGGTCTTTCTATCTCCCCTTCTTTCATAAGATTCCCTGCACTCTGCCCAAAGTTTAGCTAGGAGTCAAAAACGACAGCCTACAGACTGGGAAAGGATCTTCACCAACCCTATATCTGACAGAGGGCTAATATCCAGAATATATAAATAACTCAAGAAGTTAAAAAGCAACAAATCAAGTAATCCAATTAAAAAATGGGGTACAGAGCTAAACAGAGAATTCTCAATAGAGGAATATCTAAAGGCAGAGCAACACTTAAAGAAATGCTCAACATCCTTCATCATCAGGGAAATGCAAATCAAAACAACCCCGAGATTTCACTCTACATCCATCAGAATGGCTAAGATCAAAAACTCAAGTGATAATCCATGCTGGAGAGGATGTGGAGAAAGAGGAACTCTCCTCTATTCCTGGTGGGAATGTAAACTTATACAACCACTTTGGAAATCAATCTTGTGCTTTCTCAGAAAATTAGGAATAGTGCTTCCTCAAGATCCAGCTTTACCACTCCTACGCATATGTCCAAAAGATGCTCAACTATACAACAAGGACATTTGCTCAGCTATGTTTGTCAGCTTTATTCATAATAGCCAGAATCTGGAAACTACCCAGATGTCCTTCAACAGAGGAATGGATAAGAAAATGTGGCACATTTACATTATGGAATATTACTCAGCAATTAAAAACAAGGAAATCATGAAATTTGCAGGCAAATGGTAGGAACTAGAAAAGATCATCCTGAGATATCCCAGAAACAAACAAACAAAAAAAAGACACACATGGTTCATACTCATTTATAAGTGGATATTAGACATATAATATAGGATAAACATACTAAAATCTGTACACCTAAAGAAGCTAAACAAGAAAGAGAACCCTGGGTAAGATGATCAATCCACACTCAGAAAGGCAAACAGGATGGACATCAGAAGAAAGAGAAAACAAGGAACAAGACAGGAGCCCATCACAGAGGGTCTTTGAAAGACTCTACCCAGCATTGAGGTATTTTTATTTCTGATCTGTACTCACATCTGGAACTAATCTGTCAGAATATAGCTAAATTCTCAACACCCTAAGGTGAGCTTTCAGGATAATTCATTTTGAACATGCATCTTCTCACAGTTCTGACATATGAGTGTGTTGAAATAAAACAGCTGAATGATCCAGATCATTGGCAGATAAGGTGATGGGTAAATGGCATTATTAAAAATTAGGAGTCTTGTTTCCTGTGAACTAAAAGTGGGTAGTTCTAATTATTCTTCCCACACGGGAAATGCTACAAAGTTAATTTTCAATAATGCATTTAACAAAAGAACAAATAAGCTATAGTCTATGTCATTGTATATTAAAAACCTTTATGAGTATGGCAAGAGGCACATACCAACAGCTGCTAAATTCAGGATTCCAGAATAGTATCCTGCTTTAATGAAACTTAAGAAGAGTAGATAGTTTTATTCTGGGGATTCCTTTCTACAGAAAAGGATCTTAAATTTTCATGAGATTTTACACAGTGATTTCAAAATAGTAATGAAAACCTTAATACTTATGAAATACTACATGGTCTTAAGGAAGAATAAAATCAACCAGTAAATACATAAAATCTTTTGCCCGCATCTATTATTTTGGTGGACTCTTAATAGTTGGGATTCGAATCTGAGAATTATCTGATGTGCATTCAGCACCAAACCATTCACATCTTTAATGTGCAGGATTGCAAAACACAAGAACTGGGACCTAGGGATGGCTTAGTTGTATTAGCATCACCTTTCTTCATAAAGCTTCACCTTTTGAAGATTGAGTACATATCTTCAACCATCTACCAGGGCCAGTATATAGTAGACTGATCCACTGGCAATGTTAGAAATAGTGTTTGCCCATATGTGTAAGGGATTTAGTAACTGGGATGCTTAGAAAGAGATACCAAAAATCAGTGAGCCAACATCAATAGGCCACACCATCTTGATTGTTAACAATCTGTTAACAATTGTTCTAAATACCATGAATACTAAAAATAACAAAATTATAGGAATTTTGCCTTCATCTTAATGAAGATGTAGCTGTGTGATTTGAGTGTGTTTTGAATGTGTTTACTCAACTGCACAAGAACCAGTGTGACAGTAACTGGATTTATGAAAACAAAACAAAAAACCAAAACAACAGAAAACTCTTACATACTATTTGCTTTTTCTGGGAGAGAAAAATGTAATGAGATTTTCAAAGGTGGATTTCCAAGCCACTTCTTCCCGCTGTTCTCTTTCAACACCTCCCCCCAACACACACACATTTCTCAGTATGGAGCACCGTTATCACCTATGGTAGATGTAGCATCATATAAAATTGTATTATTATAACTGATGTGGTATCGAGAGGATGATGCAGGTCTTTAGTGGGTACTGGTCAGGGATGCTGTTAAATACCTTATAACTGATCAAACACTCCATATCCCACTGAGAAGGCATCATGTAACCCAGAATGTCAATACTTCAAAGGTTTAGAACTCCACCCATGCTCATTGATTCTTTAAAAAAAATGATCTACAGATTGTGAGTAGTTCAGATAGAGTTCTGAGTCATCCCATGAGTACATGAGTATCCCAATCACTTACATCTTTCATGACAGAGCGACCTCCTATGGTCTGAATGCATGTACCCTCCACAACTCACACATTGTAACTTTATAACATCAGCAAAAGTTTTGTCTTTCTCTCTCTCTCTTTCTATCTCCCCCCTCTCTTCCCTCCTCCCTTTCCTTCTCCCTCACCCTCTCTGTGTCTCTTGTGTGTATATGTATGTGTGTATGGGTATATGGGTGTGTGGTGTGTGAACATGTGCGTAGATTTTATTGTGTGAAGCTTTAGGAAGAAACACCACATAGCACAGGAAGCAAGGTCTCACTATATTTATTGTAACCAAATTGTTGCATGGACTTGACTCCAGAACTCAGAAAAACAAATTTCTACCCTGTGTAAATTAATCATCTGTGGTGTTTTCTTTAGGCAAGAGCCCTGGTTTCCTTTGTTCACAGATGGCTTTCTTTTATTTACTAGGCATTGGATCTGTTTCTCTCTAGTTGTCCTAAAACACTTCAAAACCTAGCTGTCCTGTCATTTATGAAACTGTGGGTTACATTTAAGGAAATGACTCAGTAATTAAAAGCACATGCTCTATCAGAGGACCTGAAGTCAGTTCAAGCTCCCATATGAATGAGCTACAACCATTGAGCTACAGGAAATGCAACACTCTCTTCTGTTCCCCAGACCTGAACTAATGCATGTACAGACACATACGCACACACACACACACACACACACACACACAAGTAATTTATTTTAAAGTGTAGAGTATAACTGTAGGCAGGATGGACAAATGGACAATAATGAATACCTATCAAATAACACAGTGATGTGACACTTAGGATTATCAGAAATGCCCTTCAGATTGGTCTATCATCACTATCACTATACCTTAAACAGCTTTCCTATTATCTGATTTATATTTTCTTCAAAACATTGTGTAAATTTAACATTCTTTTTAAAAGTTAGTCTACCATTTTAGGTTATTTCATATTGATGTGATAAACACCCAGACCAAAAGCAAGAAAAAAAAACTTTAAGTAAAAAGAGTTTCTTTAGCTTAGAATTCCAGGTTAATGTCCATTCCTTTTAGGGAATTCATGGAGGCAAGAGTTTGAAGCAGCTAGTCATATCATATCCACAGTCAGGAACAGATGAAGATGAACATGTTGCATGAAAGTGAATTTGCTTCTTGTATGTTTGCTTGCTTATGCCTGGCTCAATTTCTCTATTCTTACACAGTTCAGAGTTCCAAGTGTGGTGAATTTTTCTGCAGGTAGTAGATTGAGTATTCTCACATTAATTAAGATAGTGCCCTAGAGACATATTCATAAGCCAGGCCAGTATAGAAAATCTCTCATCAAGACTCTTCTCAGATGATTCTCGGTCATATCAAGTTGACAATTAAAGCTAACCAAATTAGAAAGTAACAGGTTTCGATGAAGGATTTCGTACGTGTTTTAATTTTGGTTGGATCCCCTCTTTAATCCCAGAACTCCCGGGGACACAAACACTTTCTATTTGCACATATTCTTGCATTAGCCTCTCCTGCTCTGTTTCCACTTTGGGAAATTACCCGCTTCAGAAAGTCCATAGCATTTTTAAAACACCAGTTGCACAAAGTGATCTTATTGTGTGAATGAAAAATTTGTTCTTTTAAATGTTCCTAGAGAAATTAATGTATTAGCTAATTTTGTGTTGCTCTGATACAATTCCATAAATAACAGCAACTCACTGTTGAAATGTTTCTTTTTTGGGTATGATTCAAGATGGATTAGTTTATCGTAACAGGAGCTATTGACATCTAGCTACATGTATGACAGCTGAAGCAAAAAGCTGTGAGATCACATCTCAACCTAGCAAAGCAAGCGGAAAAGGTGACTGAAGTAAAGCGAGGCTATAAACTTTCAAAACCTTCTCCCAGTAACATACTTTCCTTCCTTCTTTAGCAAAGCCTTACTTCCCGAAGGTTTTGAAACTTCCTCAAGCAGTGTCACCTAGGATTCAAAGTACCAGGAGCTATGGGGGAGTTCAGACACTGTCATTTCAATACAAAATTATTCCACTGGGAGGTATGTACTTGATAATTAGCTTAGTTTAGTCAATCTGTTATGTACATATATACTTTAGAACAGTATACATGTCAAAATAAAATTTCATTTCCCATTAAAAATAAAATTAAAAATTAACTTCCTTAGCTCTGCTATCTTCATTCCCAGTATTGAGTGGTTCATGGCAGTAGTGTTGAGAAGCACGGCTGTAACATAGGTTTTCTCGGAAAATGCTGAAGTAGAGAAGAGAGCCAAGGAATGAGAAACATTATTTTAGGGGTCTTGTGTTACAGGCTTGTGGAGTTTTGAAAAGCATGTATAACAGGAATAAAGAGGCTGGTGGTCTAGACTAATGACTGGCACTAAGCTGTGCTGCATTTGAAAGACAGTCCAGGCATTATATGTAGCATTTCAAACAACAAACTCACTAACCACAGTATCATGTATGTGAGTATTAATCTATGTAGGTGAAACCTATCAACTGGTTGTTTTCACACACAACGCAGGGCCATGTTTGGCATGATAATCTGATTTTGCAATAGAAGTCAAAACTCTGGGCTATTTTTTAAAAGAAATTCTTCTATATTAAAAATATTGTTGAAATTTTGTGAAAACCCTCAGGGCAGATAAAATATACCTGGGAGATATATCAAAATTCCAAACTGTAGAGATTTCGACTGAGAAGTGGTAGGCACAAAAATAGACATCCTGATTTTGATTATGTTGACAGACGCACAAGGATTTCAGTTTCCATTTAATGCTTAAAAGAAAAATATCTTACCTATGAAGCTATTACTCCAGGAAACTCTTCTGCTGGTGGTGTACTCAAATTATCACATGTATAGCAGCAAAAAAGCTTTTCACTTAGTTTCCTAAATTTATTAAATAAATAGAAACCAAGTATTCCGTTATACATTCCACTAGACACTGGAAACATTAATGGAAAAAAGAAATTCTACCCAAATGGAATTAAGAATCTTTTTAGAGAGAAAAGACTTAAGTGAAAGGCATGAATTAGTACTTCATTTTTTCTGTATTTTAATCATTACTTCATTGAATTTAAATGACTTTGAAAGATCATGTGTATCTTGTTTTCCATCATTTTTCAATGTACATATAATTTGATGAAAACAGAAACTTAGTAGTGATTCCAGAGCTAGAGAAGTAGATAAAAACGTCACTGTTTTCAGGAATATCCAGGACATCTTCAGGACTGTGTCCATTGCTTTCTAACACCTGGAGTGCAGCCAGGCAAGCTCGCTGAGGACTGCAGAAAGGAATCCTGGAACTGTTCCTGAACTGCTACCAGAATTTCCAGCATAGCCAGCCAAAAACTTCCTCTAGACAAGGAGGGGACTAAAAAAATAAATGAAAAATAATTTATGATAGTTCAGCTATTTATTTAGCAACAGTTGGAGATGGGATGATGCCATTCTTGTTTGCAGCTGGCTGCCAAGCAGGCTACTGAGAAGACTTGAAAGAACAGAGCAGTTTTATTGGCAGCAATCCAATGGTGGGGTGTAGCTTTTCATTGCAGGACACGGTCAAATCTGCAATGAAAAAAAATCAACTCTCTTGTGCCTATTTTAATCATAAAAAAGACAATAAGAAACAGTGCATACAACCACATTTTATGAAAACTTTTGATAATAAGAATTATCAAAGGTGCCTAATCATTTTCTGTTTCAAATGCCATCCAGATTCTGGCAAGAGATCCAGAAAGTGACACTCTTGCAAGTTGTTTCAAGTAGTAATTATCATCAGAGAAGCAAAGCAAACATTGAAGGAGACGGATGCAGAGTGGGTCCCTTGCTGTTAGAGGAGTGCTGTCAGTCACCTGCTATCTGTCATCTGGGTGTTACTGTGTCCACACACAAACAGATGGTTGTACACCTAGGTTTTGGAATAAGGCAGCCCTGAGTTTAAAAAAAACAAAACAAAACAATGAACCTTGATGAATGTCATTTTAAATGGCCAAGCCAGCTCTATACCTTTCCTGGCTGGAGACGTCCACATATGAAAAGATGAGGTGCTACATCATTGTTGTAGGGAAGTTTAGAGTTTAGCTACGTTTTTTAACAGACTTTTGTGTCCTTTGTCATGAAAGTGCCATACATGAAAGGCTGTGTATATACATTGTATGTTGAAACTGCTTCTTTAGAAAAGCAATGTTAGAGATTATCAACCTAGTATGCTCTTGCCTTTATCCATATCTTTACCTAACAATAACTAGTAGAATTTCTGTAACATGTCAAGCTCCATAGATAACACTGGGAATACAAGAATAGAAACAGGTAAATGATCCTATTTTTCAGTGAATTTAAGGTTTAGTGCAAAAAAAGTTCTGTTGACATATTAACATTGATAATGATACAAACACTTATTGCATGGCACTATGAAAAATAATAGAGAATATGGAGGAATATTCATCAAAATCCACCTGGAAAATTAGAAATTTATTCCTGAACTACAGATTGTATGAAAAAAATCATATCTCCATAATTAATTAAACTTCAGCTCATGTATTCTAAAATTTAAACCATTTTAACCATCAAAGATATCCTCAATATCTGACATTCTCAACTAATGTTATCTTTTAAATATCTTTAAGTTTTTACTCCTCTGATTAATTTTGTTAATAAAATGAATACTTTACTGGATGGCCTTTAAAAATATATACTATGGAATTTTTATTAAGCTAAGGTCCATATTTTCTGTTCTGAGTTCTTCAGTGCCTTACTTTCGTTTGGCAACACTCAGTAGGAAGTTATCTTCTCTATTATCCACAAGGAAAAAGTAGGAAAGAGCCTTGTTTAAATTTACACGTAAATAAAAAACTGTCTTTTTTGTAAAAGAAAATACTCTGACATGCCTTGACTATCAGTTCTTCAATGCTCTATTATGTGAGAAAGGACATCAGGATTTTGATCTAGTTTCTCTTGGCTTGTGGATCACTGTGTTCAAATTTAAATGAGGCACGCAGAGAGTAATGCAGAAGATGGGCAGACTTTGTTGCAGACTACAGCAGAGGTCAGGGTTGACAGTGGACAATGGTCAGTGTGATTTCTGTGCTGGTCTCTGCTTTAGACATTCTCTAGAACAAGCAGCTTTACCTGGGCACTGCTGTCTTGTCCAGATGATGGATTGGCCTGTTTGTTTGGCTCTCAGAGAACAGACCTACGCTTATGACTGATCTGTAACAGGAAGCCTTGTGTTGTTGTACAGTAATCTTGCAAGGTTTATGATTGCTGGAATGAGGTTTCTAAAGTTGGACATCAATGACTCTTCTAGCAGGTCAGTATGTCACATCTCTTCTCAGGACCAGAGATATAACTCAGGTTCCATCCTACTGACCAATGAGTAGAGCACTGCAGTTCTAGTCTAGAAGCCACTGAAAAAGAAGGAAGAGTCCAATTCCAGTGTTTTTCAACCCTCTTAAAATGTAACTAATTATCAAAGATCTCCCACTAACATGTTCAGGCCTTAAAACCAATTAGGACTTTGGGTGTCAAATCAATCTTGATATCCTTCGCTGAAGTAAGGCATAAAAATAATGTGTGTTTCCTTTTTTGGCCGACTTTTAGGCCTCAGCAAGTGACCAAAAGGTGCTAGAGAGATGGAGGTAGACTTTAATTACACCATCTGAGGGTGAATTGATTGTAAATTAGAGGAAATAAAATGAAGCCTGTGGTTAAGCACCCAACTTCTAAAGACTGATGGAATCATGGAATCCCTACTAAGATAGTAATGGATATAGTTCATTTTCACCATGAAAATAGAGATCCAATTTTAAAGCTGTTCTCCAAAAGAACACTGGTTTCTAACATTGTTTAAATTTAGTTTTGCAGATCCTATGGAACAGATAAGAAGAAAATTGGAAGTAGCACTACCTCAAGATCCAGCTATATACCACTCCTGGGCATATACCCAAAAGATGCCACCCCATTCAATAAGGACATTTGATCAAACATGTTCATAGCAGCTTTATTTGTAATACCCAGAGTCCAGAAAAAACCTAGATGTCCCTCAGTGAAGGAATGGATATGGAAATTGTGGTACATTTACACAGTGGACTACTACTTAGCTATTAAAAATAAGGAAATCTGAAATTTTCAGGCCTGAAATGGATGGAACTAGAAGAGATCATCCTGAGTAAGGTAACCCAGAAATGGAAAAACAGGCTTGGTATACACTCACTAATAAGCAGATATTAGCTATATAATATAGGACAGCCATCTGCAGACCTAATGAGGACCCTAGGGAGGATGCTTAAATCTCATTCAGAATGGCAAACAGGATAGACACCTGAAACCTTGGAAGAGAGAATACAGGAAGATCGTCTACTATAGAGGGTCCTCTGAAAGGATTCATTCAATAGGGGATCGAAGCAGATGCTGAGACTCAGGGCCAAACTTTGGGCAATGCTCAGGGAGTAATTTTGGAGGAAGAGAGGGGTGGAAATAGAGGGACATGGAAGGGACAGGAGCCCCACAACAAGACCAACAAAACTAAAAGATCTGCGCCCATGGGGGTCCTGCAGAGACTGATGGACCATGGAGGAGAGGACCTAGACCCCCTGCCCAGATGTGGCCAAATGGCAGCTCAGTGTCCATGTGGATCTCTGAGTGAGGGGATCAGGGGCTGCCTCTATCATGAACTAAGTTGACTGTTCTCTGATCACTTGCCCCTGATGATGCAGCCTTGCCAGGCCACGGAGGAAGAGGATCCAAGCAGTCCTGATGAGACTTGACAAGCTATCGGCAGATGGAAATAGTGGAGAACTCTGCCTTTCAGGGGACTAGGGGAAGGGGAGGGGAAAAGGGAGGGAGGGTGGGGCTGGGGGAGTTGAGGGAGGGGCCTTTAATTGGGACATATAATGAATAAATTGTTAAGAAAAAATAAAAACCAAATAAAATTTAAAAAGAACTATCAGAAACCTATTTGCAGCCTTTACTTTGACAACAGTATATGAGTTTCTCTGCATATCTATAAAGATATCTAAGGCCATATTGTTTTGTGTATTTTCTTGTATAATTATTTGTAATTTAAAGTTAAGAAAAAGAAGCTCCTGGAGTGAAGTAAATGAATCCCTTTGTATGATGAAATAGAGGAAGTGTGACCAGATACAGTGTAAGTGTTCTAGAATCTATTGTTTTGGCAAGTAAGAGTACTCGGTAGATTCAAATCATAGTGGAGAATGCACAAATTGGGTTTATCTTGGTCTTTCACAAGTGAGCAGACCTTACAGTGAAGTCCATGATGACAATAAGCAGAAGGCAATAGAGATTGATAACATAAACGCAAAGTGACTTCTGCTTGAGGACAGATGGCACATTACAAGATCCAAAGAATCAATTACAGTTTTTCTGAACATCTAAGTGATTAATTTTGCTGAATGTGATGGATTTTCTGTCTTTAAATCACATTCTGCTCTCTTAGAAGGATGGGGCGATTCAGGAGCTAACACTGAGCCGCAGGGTATGATCTTAAATTTTGTGCATATCACTGCTTTATCGAAGACATTCACCGACTTCCACTTCAGGAAGTGCACTGAGAACCGATTATTTTCTTCTTTTAATTTTTATTTTTTGAAGCTTATTGTTTTGAGAATTTCATACATGAACATGTGTTTGGATCAACTCCATTCCTGACTCTTTCCTCATCCACTCTTCTTATATCCCTTCTTGCAATAAGCCTAGGGACTTCTTATAATAGGCTGAATGAGGCAACCCAGTAGAAAGAAAAGGGTCCCCAAAGGAGGAAAGGATTCAGAGACAGTCCTCCTCCCACTGTTAGGGGTCCTATAAGAAGATGAAGCTACACTCCCATATAAGCAGAGGGACTAGGCCAGACTGATGCAGGCTCACTGATTGTCAGTTCAGTCTCTATGAGCCCAGGTTAGCTGATTTTGTGTTTTCATGTAGTATTCTTGACCCCTCTGGATGCTATAGTCCTCCTCTCCATCATCTGCAGGATTCTCTGAGCTCTTCTTAATGTCTGGCTATGGGTCTCTGGAGCTGTTTTCCATCAGTTTCTGGATGAAACCTCTCCTGTGACAATCGGGTTAGTCACCAGTCTATGAGTAGAGCAGATTACCATTAGGAATCACTTCACTGACTTTTTTTTTTTCAGTCCTACTTGTTTCCATATTGGGCTTCTGAGCTATCCAGCCTCTGAATCCTGGCCCTACAGGCAGTGTCAGGGGTTGGCTCCATCTCATGACATAGGGCTAAAGCTGGACTAGTCATTGGTTGACCTTTCCCAAAATATATCTTGTAGGCAGGACAAATTGTGTGTCAGAGGTTTGGTGCCTGAGTTGGTGTGCCAGCCCCTCCACTGGAAATCTTACTTGTTGACAGGAGATGGACAGTTCAGGCTCCAGGTCCCTCTCCCCGCCCCCGCCACTAGGAGTCTTAGCTAGTGTTATACTCAAAGATTATTGGGAGTTTTCATTGCATTAGGTTTCTACCTTGTCCCAAGAAAGCACCCTGAAGCAGTTATTAAAAGTCTTCCAACCTCCCTCCAGAAAAAAAGCACAGGGTCAGACAAGTTCAGCACAGAATTCGACCAGACTATCAAAAATAGTTAAGGCCAATACCTCTCAAATTATTCTACAAAGTAGAAACAGAAAAAAAACTTTGCAAAATTCATTCTGTGAGGCCACAGTCAGACTGATAACCAAACCACAAGACTCAACAAAGAATTACAAACCAGTTTTCCTCATGAACATTGATTCGAAAATAACAAATAAAATATTCATAAACCAAATCCAGGAACTATAAAGATCATCCAACATCATCAAGTAGGCTTGGTTCAATGTACAACAATATGGCAATGCAATTGACCATATTAAAAAACTGAAAGAAAAACATCACATAATCTTTTCATTAGATGCTGAAAAAACCTTTGACAAAATCCAACACCCCTTCATGATAACAGAGTTGGAGGGATCAGGGATACAAGGGACATACCTAAACACAATAAAGGCAATTTACAGCAAGCTGATAGCCAACTTTAAATTAAATGGAGAGAAAAACAAAATCCTGAACAAAACAAGGCTGTCCACTCTGTATTATCAAATATAGTACTTGAATTTCTAGCTAGAGCATAAACTCTTTAAAAAAAAAAAACCAAGCTCATTTAGTGTTGTCAATATGCTTGTGGATGTATGATCACCTCCTGGAAAACTTCCATTCTATCAGCATCCACATCTGAAAAAAATAAATAAATAAATCACCCTCCCCTAGCAGCTTTCACTTGCCAACAGCTCTTCAGCCAAGTGTGGGTCTTTATTGGCTCCTCCCACATCCATGTTGCAATTTGAGTTTTGTGCTGGCTTGGAAAATAGAGATTTTTTTGAAAGAATTATTTATAAAGCTGTTGCAATCATTAGGCAAATAATAGGCTCATGATGCGATAACATGTTATTTTTGTCTAAAAATAAGATATTTAGACTTAATAATATATTTTCTTTAACAGTAAGTAATCTTTGTATAAAATAGATTTTGATCACATGTAAATAAGCCTTTGAGTTTTCTATTGGTATTAACTTTAAATGTCATCCTAAATATCATTTAAATTTACCACTTGTACTAACCATAGATATATTCTACATTTCATTAAAAGGGACAAGAATAAAGTAACTCAACAGAATAGCACAAAGATCACCAACGTTTTCATGCATTTTAAAGCAATTCTGTTGCCTT
Organism: Pachyuromys duprasi; assembly: GCA_028658305.1. Taxonomy (NCBI): domain Eukaryota; kingdom Metazoa; phylum Chordata; class Mammalia; order Rodentia; family Muridae; genus Pachyuromys; species Pachyuromys duprasi. The sequence continues at coordinate 40,540,178 of CM053748.1, read as the reverse complement.
TTAGTAAATTACCTGCCACCTAAGCTCCTGCCAACACCTTGCATCTTGGATTCTACTGAGATACCATGAATCGTGATTTAGAGAGCATTCTTAGGAGAATCTCTGGAAGGAAGGTCAGCATGATGGAACAAAAGTCATGTGTGGCTCCTAAATTTATACTGTTCATATATCTCTTGTTTATGTTCTTTTTATGACAACTTGTATGACTTGACTTTTGTTGTGTGGCAGAAATCTTATCCTGACCGGAGAACATTTCTTATGCTCTGTGCTATTGATTTGAAGTTCCTATGTGTTAAAAAAAATAACAATAATTCTTAAAGTGAAGATATGATTCATTGCTTTTATTTTTCTGTCTGCAAAGGTGTCTTTTGTGCTCTAAAGTAATTTAAAATTGCTAGTTAAATTTTTCTTAAATGTATAATTAAGGAACAAATGACTAAGAGAATGGTAACTTTCCTTCATTCAACTAGTTCAATTTATTTTCTTCATTCTAAATGACCTTATTTTTCTGTTTTATGATTTTTCTGTGAAGAGTATTATTCAGCATGCATTTGATTTGGACTGACCTTTACTTCTTAAATACCTATTATATTTGATACAGGAACTCCATATAGTTCAATAGCTCTAGATCTTTTACTATGGTTTCTTTAATTACTATTCAAAGTTTTGAAACCTTAATATTATGTGATTCCCAAATGACTATAAAAGGAAAAACTCTCCCTCATTTTCTTCACACAAATTCTTATTTTTTCTTTTGTCTTTTTATTTTTATTAATTACAGTTTATTCACTTTGTATCCCACCTGTACCTCCCTCCTTTCTCCCCTCCCATCCCACCCTCCCTCTCCTTTCTTTACCCATGCCCTTCCTCTAAATCCACCCATAGGGGAGGACTTCCTCTCCTTCCTTCTGATCCTAGTCTATCAGGAGTGGCTCATCAGGAGTGGCTGCATTGTCTTCCTCTGTGGCCTGGTAAGGCTGCTCCCCCTCAGGGGTAGTGATCAAAGAGCAGGCCAATCAGTTCATGTCAGAGACAGTCCCTGTTCCCATTACTATGGAATCCACTTGGACACTGACCTGCCATGAGCTACACCTGTGCAGGGGTTCTAGGTTATCTCCATCAATGGTCCTTGGTTTCAGAAAAGACCCCTGTGCCCAGGTTTTTTTTTTTGGTTCTGTTGTTCTCCTTGTGGAGCTCCTGTCCTCTCCAGGTTTTACTATCTCCCCCTTCTTTCATAAGATTCCCTGCACTCTGCCCAAAGTTTGGCTATAAGTCTCAGCATCTGCTTTGATACCCTACAGGGTAGAGCCTTTCAGAGGCCCTCTGTGGTAGGCTCCTGTCCTGTTCCCTGTTTTCTCCCTCTTCTGATGTCCATCCTCTTTGCCTTTCTGAATGGGGATTGAGCATCTTAGCCAGAGTCTTCCTTCTTGATTGGAGAAATTATTGTTCTTCTACTTGCTAACCTTAACCACATCATAAAATGAAAAAAATAAAAAAATCACCACTATCATCATTGCAAGTGATGTTTTTCACAAAAGAGAATATTAAAATTGAGAATATTAGGAATAATATTCAGTAAACTGGATAATAATATCCAATAAACTTTCAGATAATCAGTTATTTGGGACTTGGGAAAACCAGTAAATCCACAACAGCAATAGCACAATACAAATTAAGATGGAAAGGGACGTTTATGCTGCATGAAAAAGTAATGTTAGAGAGGATAAAAATAGAAGTTCAGTTATTTGACAGTATATAAAAGGATCGTCATTTATAAGAACATAACAGGATAAATAAAAATCTTATAATTTAACAATATGTATAACATAATTATAATTTATATCTCTAACATATATATGTAAAGAAATGACCCTACTACTATATTTTGTTTTGTTTGCCTTGAAAAATATGTTAACATTTTGAATATATTCATATGCATTAGATAATTCAATCAAATCAAATGAAATCCTGAGGCAAATAGTGAGTTATGAACTTGAGTATTCTATTATATCTTTATGGGTTAGCCTGGAGGACAAAATATCAAAGAGAAAGAGGTAGATTTAGAGGATGATACTGTGCACATAAATATTCTGACAATTATTCAATAGTAGGTCTAACGGGCATGGGAATAGGGGAAGGCTGACATTGTCAAAGCTTCTTTGCTCTGTTTTATTCTGTCAGTATCCTGCACCTATCTCACTATCTGCCTCCTAAATAAATATAAATGTTTGTGGGAAACCTCAGGTGTTGGTCCTATTTGAGCAATATTAAAAACGAAAACAGACTGAACCAGCCTTGGTATGGAATGCAGTGGCACAACACATATGTGGCATGCACAGGACTTGTGTTTTGTTCTGATGGCTCAGAGGTAAATGCACTTGCCAGCAAGACCCACAGCCTGAGTTTATTCCCTGGAATCCATGTAATTACGTGAAAGAGATGATCCTCTGGCCTCCACATGAGTGCATGACTCCACATATGCGCACACACACACACACAGAAACACATGGATAAATGAATGCAAAAATGAAATATGCTCCTGGCATCTCTCATTTAAAGAATAAATCGGTCCTCAAATATTTAGCCTTTTTCAAGTGAAATATATATACCACATGCTGAGCCTGGCTAGAGTACTGTGTGTCTGTGTTACCATGGAGATTCCTAAAAAAACATTTGATTTAGTCATTGTTAGTTTTATATTCTTGGCTATTGCTTCCCTGGATGAATAAAACTTAGAAAAGATTCCAGACTGTGGTGCAGCCAGCTGCTCTCCCTAGATAACGTTCCTATCTTGTCTCTAGCTATAATATACTTTATATACCTTACTGTTTTTGAATGGTTGTTTGCAGATGATGTTTTCCACATTTTCTGCTTCTTATTTTAATGAACTAAGTAAGATCTGTGCATTAATGGATACCATGTGATGTTCCATATCTTAATTCATGACATAAAATTTGGATTGGTTTAAATTTATCTACTAAATCATTTCTCAAGTTTTTGTGGTTAAAAACTTCCAGATTTCTCTTTTTAAAACATTTTTCAAGATTTTTAATTAAAAATGTTTAAGTAATTACATTTTGATCATATTTTTGCCTTTTCCCAAGTCTTCCCAGATTCTCCCATTTTCTGACGCATCCAAATTTATGTTCTCTCACTTTCTTAAAAATATCCTCACCATAAATACAAGAAACCAAGACATAACAAAAATTAAAAATATGAAACAGATACCAATCTATAGTAAAATAGCACATGAAAAGCTATGGACTCCGTTTTGTACTTGTTCCTGGTTTGAGGCCTGCTCTTTCTTGATTGTGTGTTTTCATTCTATATTATATTTATAGTTTATTTTCTCTTACTGTGGTATTATAATCCCACTTTTTACATTTTAAGACATAAAATAATCTTTAAAATGTAATATTACTTTTAAATCGTTTTCCCCAAAATAAACCATAGATCTTTGAGATTCGTGATTGTTAGTAAACTGTAAAGAATGTACTAGAGAAGTACAGATTTTCTCTAAAAAATAGCAGAATTTGGTTAATACTGGGGCTCAAAGAGAGCAGAGAACACTACTGTGAATTCAGAAAAAGAAATGAGTCACAATTACAAATGAGGAAGAACTTAAATCAGCATATGAAAACAATATCAGAGAAGGATCTGAGATGCTATGAAGGGATAGACCAGGCAGAGGTACTTCTGAATTCAGGGTTTGAAACATAAGATTAGATAAGTGTGTTGATATCACATAGAAACAAAAGTTTGATATGTAAATTTATATAAATAATATATATAACATTTCTCTTGATAATGTTGAATTAATTTAAATTATATTCATATCACATTTAATTCTTATTTTTTTAATCCTAAAAGAGTAATATTAATTCATTCTTTGTAGTCATCTTAGATTAGTGGGTTTCTGATCAAGCAGCATTTGTAAGAAAATTATATTACATTTAGCGACGTAGGGGTTTATAAGCAACTGACAAGCTACCTATAATATCAGAATTGGAATTCTGCACAATACAATAGGAAATGTTATGCTTTAAGTTTTCTCATGGTAGCACAAATATAAATGTGTGGTTTTTCCAACAAGAACATGAAATTAGCATTTTCTGATATAACAATGTTACAGTTTTAACAATATTTCATTTAGTAAGTAATTCTATTAAACAGTAGATAATGGAAATAAAATGTCATCTTCAATGAATCATGGGATTTTTTTTAGAGAATTAGGTTAATCTTCATATATATCTTAAAATATTTTATAATGTTTAAAAATATTTATTTTTAACTTTATTATTATTATTTTATAATTTATTCACTTTGTATCCCAGTTGTAGCCCCTCCCCCATCACCTCCCTGTACCACCCATTCTCCCTCTTTCTCCCCTATCCCTCTCTCCTGGTCCACTGCTAGGGGAGGACCTCCTCCCCTTCTATCTGACCCTAGCCTATCAGATCCCATCAGGACTGCCTGGATCCTCTTCTTCTGTGGGCTAGCTAGGTGGCCTCAGCAGGTGGAAGTGATCAAGGAGCAGGTAAACAAGTCAGGGGCTGTCACTTTCCCCTTACTAGGGCACCCACACGGAGACTGAGCAGGATACATATAAACAGAAGGTCTAGTTCCTCTCTATGCAAGTTCTTTGGTTGGCGCATCAGTCCCTGCAGGGCCTACTGGGCACAGATTTTTTGGTGTTGCTGGTCTCTTTGTGGGGCTCCTGTCCTCTCCAGGCTGTTCTATCTCCTTCTTCCCTAAGACTTCTTGGCTGTGAGTCTCTGCATCTACTTCGATCCTCTCCTGGGTGGACATCTGTGGTAGGCTCCTGTCCTGTTTCCTCTCTTCTAATGCTTCCTGTTTCTATCCTATTTTCCCTTCTGAATGAGAATTAAGAATTTTCCCTAGGGTCCTCCTTGTTGGTTAGCTACTTAGATCCTTAGATTTTAGTATGTATATCGTATACAATAAGGCTAATATCTACTTATATGTGAGTATAGCGTAGGTGTCTTTCTGCTTCTGAGTTACCTCACTCAGGATGATGTTTTCTAGTTTCACCCATTTGCTGGCAAATTTCATGATTTCCTTGTTTTTAATAGCTGAGTAGTATTCCATTGTGTAAATGTACCACAATTTCTGCATCCATTCCTCAGTTAAGGGACATCTAGGTTGTTTCCAATTTTTAGTTATTATGAATAAAGCTGCTATGAAAATATTCCATATGTCCCTGCTGTAAGGTGGAGCATCTCTTGGAAATATGCCCAGAAGAGATATAGCTGAGTATTGAGGTAACACCATTCCCAGTTTTCTGAGAAAGCGCCAGACTGATTTCCAAAGTGGTTATATAAGTTTTTTTAATGTAATATTTTTTAATTAATTTATTTATTTTTGTATCAATCACAGGTTAGGTACTTTGCATCCCAAGTGTAGCCCCCTCCCTCATTCCCTCCTACCCTCCCCCTCCCTCCCTCATCTCCTCCCTGCCCCCTCCAAGTCCACCAACAGGGGAGGACCTCCTCCCCTTCCATCCAACCCCAGCTCATCCTGTCTCCTCAGGGCTGGCTGCAATGTCCTCCCCTGGGAACTAGGCAGTCTGTCACTCCCCAGCTCGTATGGGGGAGGGTCAAAGAGTCAGCCATCAAGTCCCTGTTTCCCTCACTAGGGTCCTCAGTCCAACAACGAGCTATCATGGGCCCCATCTGAGCAGGGGTTCCAGGCCACATCCACACGTGGTCCTTGGTTGTAGAAACCATCTCATACAAGACCCCTGTGCCCTGCTCAGTTTGGTCTTTGTGGAGCTCTTGTTCTCCCC
>CM053748.1:40484594-40525204 GCA_028658305.1 Pachyuromys duprasi | reverse complement strand
TAGAGAGCCCGACATAGCAAAGTTACCAGCCTGAAAGATTAAGAGTTAAAGTACAAAGAAAAACACCAGACACCAGCTGGCCATCAACCAACCTTGTAACCCACCTTGGTTCACCCTGTGCGCTGGAGCTTGTCTCTAGCATGACATAGTAAATATACTTGAGACTTGAGAAATGTTAAATTGTTTCTCAAAGCCACTATGGTATTTTACATTTCTGTAAGCAATGTGCTGGAGTCCCAATTGTTCTATATCTTGACTAACTTTTGCATTAGGCTGCTTTCCATTTTAATCCTACATACTGAATGTGAGGTTTTAGGCATGGCTCTGCTTTTTAGTTTCTTAATGACTACTGCTACTGACCATGATTCCACATGATTCTGTTGTATGCGTTTTGTACATGTTGCTTGTATGTATATAAATTGGAGAGTAATCCTTCAATTGATTTCCCTACTTTTCAATATTCATAATAATTACGTTTAAAGAAGTTTTATATTCATTGAAAAAATTAACAGTATGTACATGGAGTTCTCCTACGCTCTCTGCCTAAACATACACACAGTATCTTTACTAAGAACACAATACACCAGAGTCATGCATGAACTATGTAATTGCTTACGCAGATGCATCATCCCCTAAGGCTTAGAGTGTATTGGAGACTGTACACTTGGTATTTCACAGTCTATATTTATGACATATGCACAGTGACAATCTATCTGCCATTCAAGCACCTTTAAAAGAGTTTTGCTGACAAAAATATTTTCTCTTTTCTCCTCACCTGAATTTCCAATACAACTAACCTTTTATTTATTTGTTTATTTTTATTTTTTAGTTTATAATATCATTACATAATTTTTCCTTTCCCTTTCCTCACTTCAAACACTCCATGTACTTCTCCTTGTTCTTTTTTCTTTTAATTTATGGCTTCTTTTTTCATCCTTTGTTATTAAATAAGTGTGTGTGTGTGTGTGTGTGTGTGTGTGTGATCCCAAAATACATAAATTCAAACTTCTCAGTGGTTATGATGATGCACGTATGTATATTTTGTCAGGGCTGACAATTTGTATGGGAAGCCAACTGGCATACTCTTCCCCAAAGAAGACTCATTTATCCTGCTGTTAACATCCAGCTCATAGTTAGGCAGTCATGTTAGTGAGACTATGGGTTTAGAGTCTGACAGTACTAGGAAATACAATCTCATAGTGAACGCCTTGTTTCTCTTTTTCTTCCTGCCCCCTCTTACAAAATGATCCTTGAGCCTTAGGTGCAGAAGTTGATATATACATCTATCTATCTATCTATCTATCTGTCTGTCTGTCTGTCTGTCTGTCTGTCTGTCTGTCTGTCTTTATCTATCAATATATATCTATATATGATATCTATATGTCAATATATCTGTATATATCAATAGACATCAATAGAGTTTTTGTTACTCTACATACTTTAAAGCCTTTTATGATGCCAGTGTTTCATATTTTGGTATTCTAATGGTTGTGTAGCTGCTTTTTATTGTTTCTTTGCTTCAGATTTCTCTAGAGCATACCTTACAGGACATTTTTTCATACAACTACTTGGCATCTGTTTGCCTTCCTTGGTAAATTGTCCATTAAGATCCTTGGCTTAGTTTTAAAAGTTGGTTATTTGTTGTTCAATGTTAAGAGTTCTTTGTACATTATAAATAAAGATCATGCAGTTATTGTACAGTACTGGTTGTTGTTGTGGCTCATAGGCATTATAGCTGCATAGGACTGATGTTTGCTATCCTCCTTTGGAAGCTTTTGTGGAACCTTCTGGTATCACAAAAAACTGGTCTTTAAGGAGGAGAATTTCAGGTCAGTTCTAGAACAGAGAATTCTGGGTCCTGTGTCAGAGGTGCATGGTATCTTCAGCAATAGAGTTTTACCTTCCATCTCTCAGATGCAACCAAGAAGTCTCTAGGAGAAGCCATACCAATAAATTAAAAGATGTCTTTCTCATGTCTGATGTTAGGGTTTTTCCTAGGTGGTGTTTGACTCTTGGAAGGAGCAATGTTGTCCCAGATGATAAACTTTCATTTGAAAATATATGCATTTTTATCCATAGACTTACATACAGTGTAGGGTCTTTTATATGTTAACAGTATTATTATCTATATTTTTTCAAATATCATTAATGTTTTTACCACCTACCTTCCTGGATTTATCATTCTCTCTGCTCCATAATTAAATCTGCCCACAATTCTTCCCATTTCTCTGATATGATTTCTTATAATGTGCTATTTCCTCCTCTCTTGCTCTTCACCATTACCCCAGCGATGGTTCTTTTTACTGTCCTGGTTTCTGTGGTTACTTCAAGATATGGATTCACATTTGAAGATTTGGGGCTGGGGTTCTCTACTGAGAGAGAACATGAGATGTTGGTGCCTTTGAATCTGTTTTACACCACTTAATATGTTCTTTCTAGCTACATCTATTGCTGGAAATTTTCATTATTCCTTTTTCTATTAGAGCAGAATAAAATTCCGTATGTACCATTTATTCATTATCCCATCATCTGCTGAAGGAAATGAAATAGGCTGAACAAGCATCTATGGAGTATGATCAAAGTCTTCTAGAGCTAGGCCATATAGTAGATTTATTTTTAGCATTTTGAGAGTTCTCTACACAGATTTTCACAGTGGGTACACTAGTTTGCAAACCAACCAACAGTGAATGGGGATTCCTTCTCACTTCACCCCTCCACCTCTTGTAAGTTGTTCTGTTGATCTTTGCCATTCTAATTGGGCTCAGATACAATATCAAAGTTGTGGTTATTTTCATTCCCCTAATTGCTAAAAATGATAAACATTTTTTCAATATTTCTTAAATAATTGTATTATTTTCTTTTTAGAGGGTTCTTTATATATCCTGGAAATTAATCCTCCCTCAGTTGTAGAGATTTACCCAGTTGATTGTTATTTTTTTGCTGTACAAAACCATTTTAATTTTATGAAACAAAAGTTGTTAATTGTGGGTCTCAAATTTTAGACACATGAAGCCCTATTCAGAAAGTCCTTTCCTACACTTATTCAGGAGAATACCTATGTTTTCTTCTATCAGTTTTCGTGTTTCAGATCTCATGTTTAGGTTTTTTGCTCTACCTGGAATTAGCATTTTGTGTAAGTCAAGAGATACAGTCTAGTTCCATTCTTCTGTTGTGTACATCTAGAACCATCTATTAAAGATTATTCCTTCTCTGCAGATTAAGTTTTTGGTACCTTTGTCAAATATTAGATTGGTGTTATTATATCTACTAATGTTTGGGTCTTTGATTTGTTCCATTGGCCTATGTCCCTGTTTCTTTGCCATAAAATATGACTCTGTAATATTTCTGAAGATGTGGAATGATAATCACTCCAGCACTATTCTTTTTGTACATGATTGTTTTGGCTGTCCTGTGGTTCAATGTATATTTTGGAATCGTTTTTTCATCTGTTAAGAATAACATGAGAACTTTTATTAAGGTTATATTGAATTTGTAGTAACTTTTGGCAAAGTGATCTTTTTTTTAAATAATATTAACCCTACCAGTCCATGAGCATGGGATATCATTCCATTTTCTAGTTCTTTATCTTTTTCTTCAGAAGTTTAAAGTTTTCATTGTAGAGCTATTTCACTTTCTTGGGTAGGTTTTTACCCAGTTTTTTGTTTGTTTGATTGTTTGATTCATTAAGGCTATTGTGAATGAGATACACATGATCACTATCTATATGTTTTTTTTTAGGTATAGTAAAGATACTGAATTGTTTAAGATGATTCTGTTTCCTGCCACATTGACAAAGTTGCTGATAATTTCTAGAAGTTTTCTGGTAGAATTTTTGGGGTATTTCTAATGTATAGTAGTATATCATCTGCATAGAAATAGTTTGACTCTTCTCTTTCTATTAATATTACTTTAATTTCTTTCTCTTGTCTTAGCTTCAGCTAGTATTTTGAGAACTATATAGAAAAGAAATAGGGATAGTGGATATATCTGCCTCAATCTAACTTTAGTGGGATTGTATCAAACTCTCTCCACTTAGGATTATTAGTTGTGGGTTTCTCATAGATACATTTTATTATTTTGATGTATGTTTGCACTAGTCCTACATTCTCTATAGCTTTTATTATGAAGTTATGTTGGATTTTACCAAAGGCATTTTCTGCAGCTATTGCAATTACCATGTGATTTTTTTGTCATTTAAATTTATTTATGTAGTTTATTACATTTACTGACTTGAGGATGTTGAACTATCCCTGCATTTCAGAGATAAATAAAATTTGGCCATAATGGTAATCTTTTTATATATTTATGTATGCTCTTTGTATGCCTTCTGAATATAATATGGGCAGAGCAAGTCAGGGAAGAAGAGATGTGCAAGTGAGTTGGGTCTAGAAGGAGGAAATGGCTTGGGTTGAATTAACTCAGGTAGACAGAGGGGATTGTGTTTGCTGTACAGGATGTGTCTCCAAGTCCATGCTTGGAGCCTGAGATGTGAAACGGGCAGAGCTATTTTGGGGGAGGTGGTAGGAAGGTCCTCGCTGAGGCCTAGAGATTTGTGGTTTCATAGACAGGGCATGCTAGACTAAGCTGAGAAACTAGATATGAGACCTGGGCTAGATATGATATGTGGGGTGGGCTTGTGCATGGGGAACATCAGCAACATTCACAGGAATATACTTTGTAGAAGGATGTGGGGAATAGAGCTGTGTCGGAATGCTGGGTATGGTGCAGAAGCGGCCCGTGAGTTTTAAGATGGGTGTTGGCAGAAACCTAGAAGCGTGTTGTGGTATGAAGGGTAGCCAAAGTAGGTTGGAGCATGTGATTTGGAACCTGGGCTAGATCTGGCTAGTTAAGGAAAGGCAAGGCTATGGGGAGGGGAGACTCGTTGAATTATATCATGGAGAAATAAATGAGAGGTTCACCTAATTGGGGAGATTGGTTGTAGCACAGAAGGACATTTTGGGTGGTACCAGGTAGAGAAGATAATCATGGAAGCCTAGAGGTTGGTTTGGCATAGCTAGAATTGGCCACAGTATGCCCTGCCAATGGTTATGGGACCTGGGCTAGGTAGGTCTGGCAGGTTTGTGAGAAGGCCTGAATAGGGTGGGTCAGGGAGACTCATGGGACCAGACCCTGGAAAAACTTGATTTTTAAAAATTTATGCCTTTTTCATTATTACCCTGTAACTATAAGAAAATGTCTATTAGTTCGCTTTTCTGAATGAGTATTGAGCATCTTACTCAGGGTCCTCCTTTTTGCTTAGCTTCTTTAGGTGTACAGATTTTAGCATGTTTATCCTATATTATATGTCTAATACCACTTATAAGTGAGTATATACCATGTGTGTCTTTCTGCTTCTAGGATACCTCACTCAGGATGATCTTTTTTTAGTTCTCACCATTTGCCTGGAAATTTCATGTTTTTAATTGCTGAGTAATATTCCATTGTGTAAATGTACCACATTTTCTGTATCCATTCCTCAGTTGAGGGACATTTGGGTTGTGTCCAGATTCTGGCAATTATGAGTAAAGCTGTTATGAACATGGTTGAGCAAATCTCCTTGTTGTATACTTGAGCATATTTTGGATAGACATCAGAAGAGGGAGAAAACAGGGAACAGGACAGGAGCCTACCATTGAGGGCCTTGAAAGATTCTGCCCAGCAGTGTATCAAAGAAGATGCTGAGAGACATAGCCAAACTTTGGGTAGAGTGCAGGGAATCTTATGAAAGAAGGGGGAGATGAAAGACCTGGAGGGGACAGGAGCTCCACACGAAGAGCAACAGAACCCAAAAAATCTGGGCCCAGGGGTGTTTTCTGAGACTCCAAACCAGGACAATTCATGGCTATCCCTGCACAGAGGTAGCCCATGGCAGTTCAGTATCCAAGTGGATTCCCTAGCAAGGGGAACAGGGACTGTCTCTGACATGAACTTAGTGTCTGGCTCTTTGGTCACCTCTCCCTGAGAGGGAGCAGCCTTGCCAGGCCACAGAGGAAGACAATGCAGACAGTCCTGATGAGACCTGATAGGCTAGGGTCAGATGAAATGGGAGGAGGACCTTCCTATCAGTGCACTGGGGGAAGATCGTAGGAGGAGAAGAGGGAGAGAGAGCAGGATTTGGAGGGGATGAGAGAAGGGGCTACAGGTGGTATACAAAGTGAATAAATTGTACTTAATAAAAAATTTGATTAAAAAAGCTATAAGAAAATGCTGTAATTTATTCAGTGCAAACATGTAGCTATTGTTGTGACTCAAATAATAGAAGGTAATAATGATTTAATTATTGTCATTAAATCTGTATTTACTGCTTGACATTAAACAGTAAATATATCCATACCAGGGATATTTATTTTGTTTTAGGAATAATATAATGTATTTTCTTCTATCTTTTGATACTTTAACTGTTTTGCAATGTATGACAACTAATGCTTGTTTTCTTAATAAATATTTTCTTTTCTTTTCCCTGGGGTGACTTCTTAGTAGGTAAATTTGCAACCCCAAATTAATCATTGACAACTGACATAATATCTAATGTTTTTGCCAAACTGTGCCTCAGCAAACATTAGAAATACATAATTTAGATTAAAAACAAGAATATGTACTTTAATTTTCCTATCAGGACTCTGTTAAATTTTAATAAAAGTTAGTGTTTCAGAACAGGAGACCTCTTTGAAATGTGTAAATGTGTCTGATTTTTATGTCTTTAATATGAGCATTTGGAAACATGAGCAAGTGAATCTGAGCACCAGGTCTTCTTACTATTTTTTCTGACTGGAAACTATATGCAGTAATAATGGTACATTTGGAAAGCTCACTGCATTTTTTAATGGACCTACAACTATGTAGCATTTGAATTTGTGGTTGATTAGAAAGGCATTCAATTGTTCATGTCCTGAATATCATCAGAAGAGATCAAGAAATAACAACTCTGAATGTGCTTAAAGATGTTTTACTTAGCTCAATAAAAGGTTTATAAACCATTAATTTTATAATTCAATCAAGTCTTACACTATGCTCAAACTTATAAAGTATTAATATTACATTTAAACTGTGGCTAACTGAGCCAATGTACAGTCATCTTCCTCTAGCATGTTTTCAATCTTGAATTTTAATTCCTTCTCATTATCTTTCATTAATGTTGCTGCACTTTTGCTGTTGTCTGCTTCTAGTTTCTGCACTGTAGTATCCCATAAGGCTGTAGTAAAGACATGGCTAAACAAAGAAATTTCTGAATCACTGGAGCAGAAACTCTCAGTGATTTCTTACGATAGCTCATGCTGACAAACCATAAAACAAATGTACTTTATACTTCCCAACCATTACTATTCTACTATACCTTCTGGTTCCATTTCCATGTGCCGAAGCCATCTGCACAATAGTCCCTTTTCATTATGTTTAGTTTTATTGGACATTCTCTCTTAACTTGAAAAGACAGCACTTATTTTGGTGAGAAATGTTCACGCCTGATAGTAGCTGCAGTGTTTTATTGATCCTTCTGATTGTGCAGCTTTCAGACTCACCCACATGAAAGAGATTTGCTTACCTGGAAAACATGAACTTCCATTTGCGCTGTTTTGCAAATTTTAGTGGTTAGATGGCAAGGCCAGAGCCATTGTAGAAAGCAAAGAGCTAAGTTCCTGAAGCATAGAAGTGAACAGTCAATGTACAGCAGCAAATGTGAAACTGTCCTAAAGTGTTTACAGTTTCTACCCTAACTCAGTATTTGCCAAGGTACTCTGGCTTCTACTTTAACAGTTAGAAGTTAAGCTCTCCAACTATTTTATTTTTTAAGATTACAATACAATTACATCACACACCCCTTCCTTTTCTCCCTTCAAATCCTCCAGTGTACTTTAAATGTATGTTACAGAGGTTTGAGCGATAATGGCCCCTGTATGTGCATAAATTAGAATGCTTTCCCAGTCACCAGTTAGAGGAACTGCTTTGGAAGAATTCGGAGGTATGGCCCCCAGTGAAGGTATGTGACTGGGGACAGGCTTGGAGCTTTCAGCTCATGCCATTGCCAGTTAGTTCTCTCTACCTCCTGTTGCGGATCTGATGTAGGCGTTCAGCTACTTCTCCAAAGTCATCATCAGCCCGCTGGTTGCAAGCCCCTCCCCTACAACCATGATGAGCATGGACCTGTTGTAAATTATTATTAACCATAAGATTATCACGGTGGTATTATTTAACCCGCAATGACAAATAATAAGACACAAACACCTGTTAGATTTTATAATTGCCTTATTACCTTGGGCCGAGCAGAAATTCCTTCATCATCATTTACTTCTCAACGCCATCCAATGCGATCCACCTTAGACATCCTCATCTGAATAATAATCCATAATCCCATGGTTTTGCTTATATTCTTCATCTGGGCTCTTTCATGCTGTTATGGAAATCCTTTCTCCCAGATCAAGTGGTTTCTTCTCCACACTAACCCATTGTGGCATCCTCCTTCCTCTCTTGGCCATCTGTTTCCAGTGATTCTTTCTTGATCCCAAAAGCCTAGGAACCTTAGCCATGCCTACCCCATGCTGACCTGCCTGTTTAATCGACCTATCATGTATGTCTTAGGCAGATTTACAAAATAAGAATAAGTGTAACCAGATCTTAAGGGCCAGACCACACATCAGACCAACTTCCAACATGGACTATAAACCTGGAACAATGAATCCCCAAATTAATGCTTCCTATTATAAGTTGCCTTGGTTGTTGTGCTTTACCATGTTGTGCTTTCCCATGACAATAAAATAGTAAGTCGTACATATATCCCTAAATACACTTTTTAAATGTAGTGTGTATACTGTTACTTGTATGTAGGTGTTTTGTATGTAAGTGTTTTGAGATAGGGTCTCTCCCTGAACCAGCACACTTATCCCCTAAGCTGGCTGAATCTCTCTGTCTCAGCTCACCAGGCCTGTACCTTCATGCCAGGCTTTTTACATGCCTGCTAAAGATTGAACTCAGGTCCAGATTCACAACTCATTGTTGTAAAGCAAGCAATTTGCCAACAAAGTAACAACCCAACCCCTAGAATACCTTTTATCATATTGGTTTTTTTGTTGGTTAACAGGTATCTTTAAACGGTTCATTGTGGGACGTGTGGAAAGGAATTAGCAACAAAGCCTAGAGATTTGGATGCTCCTGCCATTCACCACCACAAACGTGTAAAAATATATATTCATGTGTGTGATTGTGTGTGTGTGTGTGTTTGTGTAAGTTGAATTTATGTAGGTGTGTTGTGAAACTTAATTGTATAATGAAAAATTCTGTCACCAATATAATGTGTATATATGGCATATTCACATGGGAAATATTGGCCAGTAATAACAAATTATAATAATGTACTTTTTAAAATAATATTGTAATTGCCTTATACTGTTCTTTTGCTAATTTTAAATGAGAATCAATAGCAAAATGTTTACCAATAAAACAGCAAAATAGTCAAATAATTTCATCGTGAAAATGAAATACCAAAAGAACCAACTAACATTGTGGGTTTTTATGGTAGAAATCTTTACTAAAGAATGGGTACAGTCTCAATTGTCACAGAACCATTTGACTTCAATTTAAAGGAGAGTTTGTGCATATGGATGACTCAAAGCCAACTATATTATATATATTTTTTATTTTAAAAGAATTATTTTTTTGGCTTGCTGGTACTTTCTTTTTTTAAATTAAATTTTATTTTTTATATTAATAACAGTTTATTTACTTTTTATCCCAGCTGTAGCCCCCTCCCTCATTCCCTCCCAATCGCACCCTCCCTCATCTCCTCCCTGACACTCTCTAAATCCACTGAAAGGGGAGGTCCTCCTTCCCTTCCACCTGACCCTAGCTTATCAGGTCTCTTCAGCCCACGGCAGCTCAGTACCCAAGTGAGTACCCTAGTGAGGGGAACAGGGACTGTTTCTGACATGAACTCAATGGCTGGCTCTTTGAATTCTCCCCTCCCCCGAAGGAGGAGCAGCCTTTCTAGGCTACAGAGGAGGACATTTCGGCCAGTCCTGAAGAGACCTGATAAAAAGAATTATAAAATATATTTTGACCATGTTTCTTCCCTCCTCCAATTTTTCTGGGAACTTTCCCACCATCCTAACCACCCAAATTTTGTTTTATCTTTTTAGAAAGAACAAAACCAAAAACCTACAGAAATAAAAATCAGAGCTATCAAGCAAAAGATGAATAAGATAACAATAATAATACCAAAACCAAACAAAAAAAAAGAAAAATCCACAAAATCACCATAGGTTTTCTTGTGTGTTAGCCAATTACTCCTATGCATAGGGCCTGCCCTGACTGTGGTTGACATACCACAGTGAGAGTTAATGGAGAAAACAGAATTTCCCTTTGCTATCAGGTATCAAATGCAATTGCTTTTGGGTTAGTGATGGGACCATGTTCACAGCCCTTCCCCCACTACACACAGACAGACATACTCTCTGTGCTGGGATCCTGTCTTCAAAGCAAAATTTCGACACTAAGTAAGAACAGGAGGAGGAGGGAGAGAGGAAAATAAAGAAAAATCAGCACATTATGACCCATATAAGAGCCTTTGACCATTGAGTATTTAGATGTGTCAATGCTTTTAAGAGAAAAAAACATACATTCTTATTTATTTGTTTCCTAAGAACAGTGGAAATTAATTATATTAGTTCACGTACCTAATAAAGAAAGAAGGCCTGGGCTATGTAGGGCCCATGGGGCCGCATGCCAAGGCTAATTAGAAGCAGAGTTGTGACTAACACCTGTGAGTTTAACCTTTCCTCCCTCACTATACAGGTATGAATTTTCTTTGCCCGTTTCCCTGTGTATTTCCTGTGCTCCTCTACCATTGCCTTAACCTTACCTACCTGACTTTTTAAAATGCATGTTTTGAATATCTTATGGTTCACACAAATATATGTGTGTGTGTGTGTGTGTGTGTGTGTGTATGCATGTAACACACACCACATTCTATACTTTCCTTGAAATTGGCAATAAAGTTTTCCTTTGTTTTCTGAGCTGGGGCTCAAATGCAGTTCCCCACAAATATTAAATATTCTTCCTCTAAACTATACTAATCACAAGCCTAATCTAGTTTTCTTAAACAGTAAATGGTTAAGGTTGACTAATCTTCAGTGTCGTTAACTTCCATGATACAGAAAGTCCAGCCCTAGATATTTGGAAGAGCAATGGACACAGATTGGTGGATTTCTAGGTAGGATTAGAGGCCTCCAGGGGAATGTAGCGCCTACATAAGCCCTGGAGGGCAGAGAACTGATGGTCAAAGAACAGCAGGAGGGTACATTCCATTGGAGGTCAAATGAACACAAATTTGCAGGAGGAAAGACACTGGGAAAAAATAGACTGCCAATTTCTTCCACTTTTTAACTGTAATTTCTACATGGACCTTGTATTGAATCTTCATCTGCAATCAATTGAATCATGTATGGCACCTTAAAAAAATGAAAAAACAGTAAAACTGGAGAAGCACTTTTCCAAGATTCATGTGCTTTGGATTAAAATAAATGTGTTATTATTGTACCTTTTATTTTTAGCTGCAACCATTACACAAAAATCAAAATTGTAATTTTGTTAATTTAGAATCTCCTCTGAAGAAGTTAAATCTGACATCTAATTCCATGACTACTACATTCTCAAGGAAATCTGTACAAAGGTTAATGTTTCTACTGAGAAAAACTGCAAATATGTGACTTAATTATTATTTAAAACAAAAAAAATAACTTAAAAAAATCTAATATAATATTATATCAAGTTTCTCAGAAGCAGAATATTCTCTCAGTTTTCTTTCAGGAATATCATACTTCTGTTGACAGCTTCTAAAAGTGCATAAAGACAGCAAATTAGCCACCTGTTGCTTACTGTCTTGATTTTTATACCATCTCTCTTCACTTGTTTGTCAACAGCAATCAGCATGCCAACCATTTCTCTACTATTTGCTCATCCTACTTCCTTCCTGATTCGTTTGCTAATGACCCTGGGAAGCTCTGGTAGCCTCCAACAGGTTTCCTATTTTTTGTTTTCTCTGGTCGGAGTTAATTCTGAGCACGTATCCTGAGAAGCATCCTACAAACCAGTGTTTATCATATCAGTTTTCAATTTGGAGAAAGCTGAAAATACCGAATGATTTTCTGTTTCCTATACAGTGATGCTTCTATACATACTAGTAATCTATACGTGGTGGATATAATTACTATTTACATATTTTTATCTTAATGTGCCATTGTATAACACAGATGGTAACCATTGTAAACTATAAATCACTGTATTTCATCATGAACCTTGGAAAACTGACAGCCTTTTTCTAGTTTGGCTCTTTATTTGAAGCACAAATCTGTTTCCCCAGGATGACAGAAATCCCTCCAGGGAGAACTGTAACCATGGCTGCTAGCTGAGATACTGATGTCAGTAGTGATTTCTTCTGCTCCAGAGTCCTATGCACTGTATCACATCCATTTCGCCTCACACACTGAAGCATGGCATTGCTTTGGCTAGACACCACAGATTAATCTTCTATTTCTCTCTTTTTTCTTCTTCTCTATGTTACAAGAGACTGAACAGAATTCAAAAATTACTGGAAAATTGATGTAGATTATACCTCCTAAGATTTTAGGTTACACTAGTAAAGGAATTAGTAAAACTTTATATCTTCTTGGGCTTACATAATAGAAATGCCCTTAAAATCCATAATGCTTCCATTCCTTCTTTTCTCATTCCCCATATTTTTGTTCTATGTCAATTTGAATATGTTTTTCTGGTCCTGCATTTCTAGTATTAGCTACTGATATAGAAAGTAAATTGCAAGAAGCCTGTTAAACTAAAAAGTTATAGCCTATAAGAAAAATAAGTTACTATGTAATTACATGTTAAAAACAAATTACAATCACATCCTTTGAGGCCCACATTTGGATGTTGTCTAAGAAACAATCCCCCAAGGATTATGCTTATTTACAAGGTAAGAATGGTTGTAAAATGACAGAGGCTACAACTGGTTTATAGATGAGATTATAATAAAATTCACACACATATATAAGCAAGTGTAACATGCATAGGAATGGAGTAATATACTATATGCGATGTAGTTGTCTTTACATTTCAATATCATATGTAGTGGAATGTGATGACATACGCCATCATCAAATAGCCAGGATACAGTTGCTATTTTATGACCAATTGTATTTTAGGCTGTATTTTCTGTACAATGCATATCTATAACAAATCAGTCATGGCAATAAATACTTTTAATTGAAAAAGGTAAAATGGCATTTATAATGGTGGTTTCCTTACTCTGTTGACAATTATAGCACATAGTTTAGATAGAACTGAGACACTGTGAATGTAAGGATTCTGCAGCTTAATTTTAAGATAGTAACACTGATACCAAAAAAAGAAAGAAAAGAAAAAGAAAAGGAAAGAAATTGTTTGTGGCTAGAACTTTTGAATAGGCTCTACCCATTTGCTAGTTTCTTGGATTTCTTTTCTAAATAGAGATTGTTTGATAGCATACGTGATAACATTTATCATGACCTTTCTGGACAAAATTAAATGTATTTTCTCTCTTATTTTAATTCAACTTTGTTTTTTGTTTTATTTCATATATAAATATACTCCTGAAATCTGCATGTCTTGTCAGAGGGTTTGGGAATATTTTTTCCTGGATCTTCTGGTGCCCATTTGTTGGTTAGATTTGATTATAACACAGCGACTTGCCTGTACCTCCATTCTCCATAACCTCCTGGCAAACTAAGATATTTAGAAAATAAAACAACCTCCTCAACCAGAGATTAACCGTGGTGGCATCAAGACTATTATACTGCATCATCCACACTGAATTTGATTTTTACCTATTCTTACTTGAATTTGCATCATAAAATGATATTCTCCTCCAATGAGAGAAGTATTTATGTATGTGTGTGTGTGTGTGTGTGTGTTTAAGCTTTATGTTATTCTTGCAAACTGCCAGTTAGATTGGATTTTCCAGTTTCAATTCCAAATAGTGTTTTGGCTTTTAAAATATAATGAAAACCAACCTAAACTTGATATCTCAACCAAATGATAGGATAATTTACATATATATTGCATATATTTGGATACATATATAATTGAGTCACTCTGATAGAGATTGCCCTTCCTGTTTATAACTTCATTTTCATGGCATACATTTATTTTATGCTTTTATGTTCATGCTTTCATTTTTTTTATTTCTTCAACCATTCCAATACTTTGCTATCATCAGGGAAAATATATTAACTTTTTCATAGGCATATACTCCTTTGTACAATGTGGCCTATAAATTTGCCTTCTACACTTTGTAAGTAGAAGTCCACTGACTTTATTGTATCTTGGGTTTCACTGGACATGTGTCTTTATTACTACTGACATAGAGAAGAAAATCTAGGTGAAGGTGATAAATTATTTGTTATCTTACTCATATTCTCTAGTGGGATCTCATAGATTTGCATTTATACAATAAGTGAGCACAGAAGATACATTATTTTCTGGTCCTTTCAATATACAAACTACAGTATTTTCATACCTGAGGAAGATCACTGGAGAAGAAAAACACATTTCCAAAACACAGTTTGAACTGGAGAGTGATGCAGAAGTTCAAAATGTGTTCTGAATGTTGGGAAGACGAGAGCTAGGTTCCAGGCGCTCTTATCAGCTGCATTATTTACTGATTTTAACTCCAGCTCTTGGTGATCTGGTGTACTATTGTTTATGTGGGCACCTAGACTCGTGTGTGGGCACAGATTTCACACATACAAATAGCTAAAAGTAAGATAAGTCTTCCTAAAAGATACTCTAGCTTATCACCGGAGTTTAATGCCAAAGAGTTAGACCACAGAAGAGAACCAGTTCCTACAGCTTATCATTCTGACCTCCATAGGTGTGCTGTAATAGTTCCACATTTACAAATAAAGAACTATCAAATAATGAATGCCGTGAAAACTCTTTAAATAATAAATATTATATATACATTATAAATATATCTGTGTTCATCACACGTAGGTATATATGCATAAATGGAGCTACTCGAGGAGTCCTGAGAAGGATGTTAATTTCCTTTGTTCTGGAGATTCATGTGGTAGTAAGTGACCTGACATGCATGCTATGAACTCAGGACCTCTTCAACATTAGTAATCACCATTAATTGCTAAGCCATCTCACAAGCCCTTGTACAATGACCTTTAATATATCTTTACTTTAGTCAAATTATTATAATACTGAACTTTTGCAAATATTGTAAACCAAAGTTCTGTTGACCCAGATAAGTTTTCAAACATCGTACACCAAGAATCAGAAATGTATAATTTATTTTGATCCTCAAATACAATTAAATGACTCCGAAGGCTCTTTGCTCCTTGGGACATTTATAGATTTGTTCATCTAAGTATGCTCATCAACTTCATTTTCTGCCATAATCAGTGAAAGTATGAATAACAAGGCAGAATATGAAAAACTTATTTATAGCCATGATTTCATATAGTCCAATAACCATGATATCAATTGCTGTCTTGCAAACATGCCAGATGTTCAAATAGTTTGTTTCCTTATAGAGTACAAAACCCAACTCTACTTTGGATGAGATATTGTTAGATGTAAAACTTAAGTGCTTCTTAGCTCTCTGCAAGCTTCAAGCATCCAGTTTCTCATGATTTCATCTGTCTCTAGATAGTCTCCTGACCAAGTAAAGCAAGTCATTACCCAGATATTTCCCCTAGAAGGCACAGCAACTGCATCAGATCCAGCCTCAATTAAATATGTTTTATTTTCCCGTAAAGATGTAAAATTATTTAAACACAAAGTTTTGTCTTTTCACAAGAATCCTTGTTATCTCACTTCTTTTTAACTACAAAGCCAGGTTACTCCAGTCCTCAGAGGTTCCTTCTGCACCTGAGCATGTCCTGCTATAGATGCATCACATTTCCCTTGGGCTGCAAGTGTGATTAAGAAGACATGTGTAGCATTGAGTGTTACATATTTGGCACACATGCCTCTCTTAAGTTAGCTTACCCGTGAAATGAACATCTTACTCGAACTACAGTCATCTAGTCACTAGCTTCACCTGTATGCTGGCTGAAAACGTCATGGCACAACAAAACAATATAAAGCTTTGCACAGTCATTTCTAATGTGAGGACCTGACCTTCTCTCAGTCATCTTACTTGTCTGGAGCATTCTCAGGTCCTACATTCCAACATTTCTAAAGGGCATCGTGGCTCTGCAGCTCATCGTAGAAGACTAAGGCACCATAATATATTTTTTCTCTTTTCCAACCATTTTTCTTCTTCCAGGTATCATCATAGAGAGTTTCACCACAATACTTTTCATGGAGAATCTTTTACTCAGAATCTGCTTTTCAGGGAGCTGGACCTGTGAACCACCATTTCCATCACAATCACTAGGCTGCTTGTTAAATATGCAAATGACTGATGTTTATCTCAGGCTTATGAATTAGAAATCAGGGATCACAGGTTGAGAGTCATCTGCACTATTGAAAAGGCTCCTGAGAAAATCATTTTCTCATTACAGTGGCATTGACAATGACAATTGTAATTATCTTGATTTATATACAAAACTGAAGGGCTGAAATATAGAGCGGGAGTGCTGGAAGAATTTTAAAACTTCATACAGGCTTTTGTGCCAAAAATAATTTATTCTAACATATGAAAACATCCATACATGAACTCCATAGAGCATTAACAACAACAAAGTACATGCAGAAACAACTACATGGAGGAACAAAAGTTTATAGATCATAGGATGTCTGGAATCAACTACAAATATTAAAAATACTAAATTTAGCAGTTTTATATTTTTTGTTTCTTATTTGTCATAGCACAACAAAACAATGTAAAGCTTTGCACAATCATTTCTAATGTGAGGACCTGACTTTCTCTCAGTCAACTTACTTGTCTGGAGCATTCTCAGGTCCTACATTCCCACATTTCTAATGAGCATCGTGGCTCTGCAGCTCATCGTAGAATGAATGTGGTGTGTGTGTGTGTGTCTGTATTATGGGTTCCTAGGGTTAATCTCAAGTCATCAGGCTTAGCAGCAGCCACCTTTACTAACTGAGCCACTGTTAGGAATAGAAGGCATAAGAGCAAGTTTATGTTCAGACAACATGGAACCCATATGAATATCCAGTATGAGTAAACTAAAACATGGCTGACACCGAACAGCCAGTGGGCTAAAGGGTTCAGAGGCATCACACAATAGCAAATGTCTCAGAAACCCCAAAGTAAAAGGGGATACAATCTTTTAGATAACTATTCTTTTTTATATTTTTACATTAATTACAGTTTATTCACTTTGTATCCTAGCTGTACCCCTCTCTCATTCCCTCCCATTCCCACCCTCCCTCATCTAGTCCCATGCCCCTCTCCAAGCCCACTGATAGGGGAGGTCCTTCTCCCCCTCCATCTGACCCTAGTTTATCAGCTCTCATCAGGACTGGCTGCAATGACCTCCTCTGTAGACTGGTAAGGCTGCTCCCCACTCAGGGGAAGGTTATTCTTAACATAATGTTGCTTCGTTTGGGTTTTGCATAAATATAGCTTCAAGATCAGCAGCTGGGTCAGAGCCTAGGCCTCTGTCCTTCCCAGCCTGCCTGTGTTTATCTAACTGTATGTCTAGGTCTCTACTTTCTTGTGGCCTGTGTAGTCTTCTGCATGTATGCTTGGGTGTCTGTTGGGGTCTACCTGTCTAGTGGCCTTCACCCAGAGCAAATAAAGTAATCCCATTTCCTGTTAGTCCCTCACGATCTCTTCAATCTGCAGCTTCTAGTTACTTTCTCCCTTTCCTAGCAATGGAACTTGGACCTAGTGTCTAGCATAGTTAGCAGGATGCACTTGTGCTACCTCACTGGGAGCATCTCTTCAGGTCCTGTTAGACATTTTCTTAGGAGAGGAGCAGAATAGATGCTGAGAAAATGAGCTGGCTGTTTTGACTGATCTGAAAGCTGGCCTTGAGCACATTTTGAGTTTAGAAGCCACAGTGTGAGATTTTGAGTTGAAAAACATCAAAAGCTTAAATATGTAACTTAAAGCATTAGCTGAATAAGAATATTTTTTTATTTAAGAAAGAAAGGAGTGTATTGAGAGCCTGGAACAGACAAACCCTTTATCTCTGAGAATTCATGATTGCCATCAGAGTATACGGGAAACTGGTGCCCATCAAAACAACCACTCTGTTAAGGCAGTGCTTGCAAAACACAACTAATGACCTTTGTAATAAGAGGAGCACTATGTTGTCTGGTGAATTTACAGAGACTAAAAATAAAGGAATCTCCTAAATGGACTTAATATAGGTATTTCAAGAGTAATATACATGCCGGGCTCCCCAAATGTAACGTTGCTGTCAGCAGTGCATGTAGCAAAAAAGAGGGTTTCCTGTTCTAGAAACAGTGACTCTCAGTGGGCAGGCCTGCAGAGCATCCCTCAGACCCTGCAAGCTAGGCACACTGAAGGTACTAGCTCTGACCTGGAGCATGACGAGGTCCTAGATGTACGAACCTCTCCAAATGTAGACTAGTCCTTTGGGTCTCATCAAGAGAAGCTCCTGCTATGACCGAGCCTATTCTAAGAGTTTGTAGAATGCGTAGTAAAAGTGGGCACTACAGAAGACATTAGATGGCATGACATTATTAATTGGGTCCCCACTAATGCACAAAAGGCATTGAGGATTTGTTGTGAGTGGATGTGTCTATTGTTTTTCCCCCCTATGGAAATTGTAACACCTTTTACTGCAGCATACAGTATACACTATCCCTGCAAGGTCCCCCAAACCTAAGAACATTGATGGTGTTTTTCCCAGGAACATGCCGATTTCATATGAATAATATAATGTTGCAACTGCTTTATGTGGCCAGTGTTGAAACCAAATAAAACCTGGAGAATTATTGTGAACTATGGAAAACTAAATATGCCTACTGGATCTATGAATGTTGTGCTATCCTTCATAGACTTAAAGAACTAAGCAACTCTGAATTTGGAGTCAGTATTACTATATAGTGAACCAAGAACTGTTTGTAATCACC
Organism: Pachyuromys duprasi; assembly: GCA_028658305.1. Classification (NCBI taxonomy): domain Eukaryota; kingdom Metazoa; phylum Chordata; class Mammalia; order Rodentia; family Muridae; genus Pachyuromys; species Pachyuromys duprasi. The sequence continues at coordinate 40,506,157 of CM053748.1, read as the reverse complement.
TGAAAAGGTCTATCTTGGACATTTTATCATTATTATTATTTATTACCCAAGAGAAATTTGTGTTGCCTCATAATTTGTCTTGGCATCGTGACTCAGGCAAAAGGTCATTTGTATTATTATATTGATGACATTATACAAAAACAAATCTCTGGTTCTCTTGAAGATTTGGAATCTGTTGAGAGTCTTATAGCTGCTAAGGTAGCTGCTATAAAATCATGGGAATAGTTGGTGAAGGCCTGAAGAGTACAAGGGTGTGGGTTTTCTGTTCCAAAGAGGTGATACTAAGTGGTAATCCACTAACAAAAGAGTTACACAAAGATATCACACAAGCAAACATATATAGTAATCCCAGATATGATCCCCCAAAAGACAGAAGCCTCAAATACCGAGAGTTTCATTAGTGGCCATGAGCCACATATAAATCAACAACAATGCGACTATGTGATAACGGTTAAAGAAAAATAGGTTGGCTAGAATAGCCAGTGGCCACACCAAAGACTCCATGACTGATAGTCATTAAGTGAGCCTGCTTCATTCCATGTGTGCACAAAATTGAGAGAAACCACAGGGGAAGTAAAGGGCCTGAGAGACAAAAGGCACATACATAGGATAGCAGGCTAGGAGAGGGCCTGAAGGCCTGCCAGACTTAAGAGCCCGGGAAACTTACATAGCAAGAATTTCCAGAGTAGATAGAGCTGTTCTTTACACAGTAATTATGATTATGGTCTAAATGACACTCCATATGTCCTGCTCTGAGAAAACACCAATTATCTAAATGGCATAGGATATTCGGAACAGGAGAGCACAAAGACCAATTTACATTTAGATAACATGAAACTAATACAGATATACAGTATGAGTCAGCTAAAACATATTAGACTATGATGATGGGCTATAGATTAACACAAAATGTCTGACACTGTATTTTTCAAGAGCCTCCAAAGTACCAGTGGTATATGTTCCATAATCATTCTTAGAAGAAAGTCACTTTTGTGTTGGTTCTATATACATATGGACTTGAGGTCAGAGGCTGTAAACTGAGCTATTTCTTTTCCCATTCTGCCTGCATGTATCTGCCTGTATTTCTATGTGTCTACCTACATGTGGCCTGTGTAGTGGTCTGGGTGCTTTCTGGTGTTGCCTGTCTAGTGGCCTTCACCTAGAGTGAGCAAGGTATTTGCCCATTGGCTCATCATAATTTCTTTAACTTCCCAAGCTTTTCATGACACTATTCATTCCTAGCATCAATGTTTGGGCACTATACCCATCTTTTCAGTTCATAACTTTTTCTTCTGTTCACAGCTATACATGATCTACCTTAATACCTTATTTTCTCTTATGGCTTCTGGAATAGAAAGTCAGGATATCTGTTGCCATTCTTGGGAAGCAAAATTAGTTTTCAAAGCCATTAAACCTCCCTTGCATCGTTAAAATAGGTATATAATTAAAGTTTGCTTTTAACATTGGTGAGAAATTAATATTCACTCTCCCTTTCTTTTGCAGATATCAATAAAAATGCTAGAACAGCCAACTGTATCAAGAATTAACCCATGAGGCACCGCCTTCCTATATCAGAAAGCAAAAAGAGAAACATATATCCCAGAAATATTTAAACATTTACACATGAATGAATACACACCAATTTAAATGACTTTGTTTTGTATATATTCAAGTCAATGTTTTGCAGACAGGTCCATAGGCAAAGTTATCTAAATGTCCTTTCATGAAGACTCTTTTCCCAGATGATTCTAGGTGTTGTCAAAATGACAGCTAAAACAAATCAGCATGTAACTGTACTTACTTCAGGTATCTGTTCCTTTACTTAAATCTCATAGCAAACATTGTTACTTTTATGTACCTCCACTCTTCTAATCGAAATACATAGCCCCTGAGTTCTGATATTCAGCTTCTTTAAAAGATATATTGGTGTTGCAGAAATAACAATATAGTATTTATGAGAAAACAGGCAACAGTTCTGATTGCAACTTCTTAATTACATTAGGTTTCTTTTGTATCATTGTAACAATCTATTCATGAACCTGAAAGTATTCTTAGGAGAAACAAATGAACAAGTATATTTTAAAATACTCTGAAAAGATCTCTTTTGTACATAAACTCAACTGTACAGATGTTTGTTTTCAATTTTACAGTGTAAATTTGGAATGCTGTTCTGAATATGTGACCTGGAGAAACGCGTTCTAACTACGTGAATATTTCTTTTCTCTTCAGTTACGCCTCTCCTTCCTCCAAATCTCTATACTCTTACTTTCCTGTACTAAGCAGAATTTGGGCCATGGTGCCACAGCAGAATTCTGAAGGGAGATTCCCTAGCTAGCTCATTAATATCACCTGGACTTCGTTAGGAATGTAAATTTTCAGAAAGCAACAACAAAAACCTTTGGAACTTGGGCCAGCGATGTTCATGTTGTCAAGCCCTTCAGGTGATGTGGATGTGTGCTAATAACGGAAAAGCTCATGGATTTTGTTCATACAAGTTTCCTCCAGCCCTTGCCATTTCACTGTTAATGTCTAGGCCATATATCCTGTTTTCTTCTTCTTTTTCTTTACATGTAATTTAATGGTCCATTTTCTTATAAAAGTATGTCAAACAAAATCCCACTTGAGTAAAAACACTCATTCCTTCCTACTATGTGGGCTCATCCACTGGTAATGAATAAGTCTGAAGAAGCATTCAAGTTGACAGTAATGAGCCCTTTTTTCTACCAAAACAGGAGCCATGTGGATAAGAGATTGAAGTCTCTAAAGCAAACATTGGGTACAACCTAAACACTTTCCATCATTCAAAACATAATAAAAACATGTTTTTAAACGTTGTGCTTGAGGAAGACAATACAACCACTTCTGATGAGACCTGATAGGCTAGGGTCAAACAGAAGGGTAGGAGAACCTCCCCTATCAGTGGACTAGGGGAGGGGCTTAGGGGGAGAAGAGGGAGGGAGGGTGTGTTTGGGAGGAGATGAGGGAGGGGGCTACAGCAGGGATACTAAGTGAATAAACTGTAATAAATGATAATGATAATAATAAAAGAAAAATTGTACTTGTTCTCTAAAAATTTTAATCCCCAGTGAAATGATTGACATGCTACACATTAAAGACTGAATATAGCTGACATTTTACTATCTCCCTAACTCATGAAACCGTAGGTGTCATGCTTCCATAAAAAGCATGATGTTGTGATGTTACAATTCTTTTAATTACTTTTTTTATTAGTTACATTTTATTAACTCTGTATCCCAGCTGTATCCCACTCCCTCATTCCCTCCCAATCCCACCCTCCCTCCCTCATCTCCTCCCTGCCCCTTTCCAAGTCCACTGATAGGGAAGGACCTCCTCCCCTTTCATGTATCATGTATCCTGGTTTATCATGTATCTTCAGGACTGGCTGCAAAGTCCTCCTCTGTGGCCTAGCAGGGCTGCTCCTCCCTTGCAGGGTGGGGAGGTCAAAGGGCCCACCATTGAGTTCATGTCAGAAGTAGTCCCTGTTCCCCTTACTAGGGTAACCACTTGGATACTGAGCTAATCTTTTAATTTCTACTGTGTTAAATTCCAAAAACCCTTGAAAGTTTCTCTGGAATGGAGTAGGAGGATGGTCTTTTGTCATTCATGATATGCCCCTTTACATAACAGCTTTATGCTAATGAGGTGATTCTTGTTGGACACTAGTAACATCCTAATGGGGGAATTCTTGCAAAGGAAAACAAGACTTCAAAGAATAAGAGTTTCAGCCTTGCCCACCTGATCTCCTCAAGAGTGGGGGATGATGAGTTTGAGATAATCACTAATAGCCAATCTTTACTTTTGTATGATAGAAATTAGCCTCCACCAAACTACTAAATAATAGAAATCAGATAAAGAATTTTCCACATTGGTGAATGTATTCTCATTAAGAGATACAACAAAATAGACACCTGAAGTAGATGGGAGGAAGGAACTGGGTGGGAGGGTAATTGGGGTGGGGATTAAGTAAGGGGAAGGTGGGAGGAAGGAAGGGACTTACCTTTCACCTCTGGGGTACAAGGAAGGGCAATAGCAAAAGCTTGTATATTTGGGGAGTCTCTTGAACAACACTCATGGAAAATTCAAAAGATGTCTTCTCATTCTTGATGTGGGGTTTTTTAGGTTAGTGGTCCTTGGCTCTTGAAGAAAGCAATTCCAGCTGAAATGATAAATGATAAAAGTTCATTTAAATTATATACCCTTTTTTCATGACAAGGATTCTTTGTGTAGTTCTGGCTGTCCTAAATTTCACTATGGAGACTAGGCTCTCCTTGAAATCAGAGATCTGCCTGTCTCTGCCTCCCTAGTGCTGGGATAAAGGCATGCACCACTGCTACCCAGCTATAGAAAAAAATGGATAAAGATGATACATTTACACAATGAAATGTTACTCAGCTGTTTAAAAAATGATATCATGAAATTTGCAGGCAAATGGATGGAAGTAGGAAAAAATATCCTGAGGAAGATGTATGTAGGCATTGGCCTTTAACCAACCTACACTCCATAGACCTAGAGAGGTTATATATAGACAAATGGGCTAGGTAGACACATGAATTTCCCTGGGAGAGAAGGAGGGAGGAAAGGAGGGAGAGAGAGAATAGATTTTGTGATTGGGCTGGGGTTTGGAGGGTGAGATTGGATCTGGTGGAGAGGAGGAGGGGACATGGATTTGAGGGAAGGAATGAAAAGAGAAACAGCTGTAATTAAGAGGAACATGAAGAATGATACGGTAACCTAGTGCAGTGCTAAATTCCTAAAATACATGAAGGCTACACTAAAGAAATCTCCAAATAATGGGGAAAACAGAGTCCTAAGTGGCCATATTTTGTCACCAAAGAAAGAGTCCCCAGGATGTACTAGGAGTTATTGGCCAAAGTGGTCCCATGAAAATCTAAGCATCTCACGCTGTTGGCAAGACACTAGGTGCTCTCCAAAAACTGACAGTGAGGTTCCATTCCTGAAAACATCATCCACTCTGAACCTACATTGAACATGGAGAGTTTGAGCTAGCACCTACCTAAAATCTTCACCCCTATGTTCCAAAGTGCCTTTGGTAGGGAAGGTATTTGGCAGCCTACCAAAGAGAAATGTGAACACCAACCCAGTCATAAACCCTTTGATCTGCAAACTATCCTGCCTACAAGGTATATTAGAACATCAGTGGCACAGAACGTATGAAAATAATCAATGTTTAATTTAACTTAAGGCCCCTCCATGGGATGGAACCCATAATGGATAACGTTTTGGTGATCAGAAACTAGATAGCCCAGAGACTTAGAGTAAAACCAAATACTACTGGTTTAAAAATAAATGAATAAATAAAAATAAAATGATTGCTACGCTATGCTCATAAAATGATGACTTATTCAACCACCATTAGAGAAGCTCCTGAAACAGATGAGAAAAACAGATGAGAGACCCATAGCCAGACACTACACAAAGAGAAAGAGACAGAGACTTTGGAACACACAGCTCTAAATGGTCTGTCTTCATCAAATCCTTCCCCTTAAAAGTAAGCAAACCATATGAAAGAAGGGGGAGTTAGTATGACCTGGAGAGGACAGGAGCTCTGCAAGGACCAAGTATATCAGGACACAGGGGTCTTTTATGAGACTGTCTCTCCAACCAAGGACCATGTATGGTTATAACCTAGAACCCCTGCTTGTATGTAGCAAATGGTAGCTCAATATCCAAGTGGGTATACTAGTAAGGGGAACAGGGACTATTTTGGACATGAACTTAATGGCTGGCTCTTCGACCTCCCTGCCCCCTGAGGGAGGAACAGCCTTGCTAGGCCACAGAAGAGGGCATTGCAGCCATTCCTGAAGAGACCTGATAAACTAGAGTTAGATGGAAGGGAAGGAGGTCCTCCCCTATCAGTGGACTTGGAAAGGGGCAGAAAGGAGAGGGAAGGGGGGATAGGGAGGGAATGCAGGAGGGAGCTACAGCTGGGATACAAAGTACATAACCTGTGATTAATATAAAATAAAAATGTTAAAATTAAAAAAAAGAAGTAAAGAAACCCCCAGGCAGAGGAGACAGAAGAGAATGTTATTGTGTAATTCAAATGCTGATTTTTTACCTCCCTCCCCCCATATCTACTTTTAATCCTTGTTCTGAGAATGCCTTGTCTCAAGGTTGTGTAAACACTGTTCCCCAATTTCCCTTGGCATGCCAATAAAGCAGTTTACAGCCAATCGTGCAAAAGGAGAGAGAATAAGGCTGGGTTTCCTGCCAGCCAGGGGAGGAGGAGTAAGAGGATTCAGCCATGGACAGATGTATAGAAGTTATCAGAAGAGAGGAGCTGGAGTAGGTAAGCTATAGAGTGCAAGTATCTTTGGGATGTGCACTGGAAGGAAACTAAATTAGCTTTGAGGTTTAAGAATAGATTAATAAAATCTAGACCCCCCCACCTACTCAGAGGAAGCCCATAGGCTGCTCATTTTCCAAGTGGGTCCCTACTAAGGGGATCAGGGGCTGTCTCTAACATGAACTCAGTGGTGGGCTCTTTGTCAACCTCCCCCTGGGAGGTGCAGCCTTGCTAGGCCACAGAGGAAGATTATGCAGCCAGCCCTGATGAGACCTGATAGGCTAGGGTCAGATAGGAGAGGAGGTCCTCCCCTATCAGGGGACTAGGGAAAGGGCATAGGGGGAGAAGGGAGAGGGAGGATAGGACTAGAAGGAGACAAGGGAGGAGGCTACAGCCAGGATACAAAGCGAATAAATCGTAATGAATAAATAAGAATAAATTAATAACTGCTCAGTTGTTATAGTGTGAAGATTATTACTAAACAAATATGAGTATCAATTATATGTGTGACAACTGAGTTAAGACAGAAACTGAGAAACAAACACAATTTTATAAAAATAACTATAACAAGAAAAAGTGTAAGAGCCAGAGAGGATGGAGGACACCAGGAGAACAAGATCCTCTAAATCAGCTGAGCAAAGTTCTATGAACTTACAGAGACTGAAGCATCAAGCGCAGAGCATGCATGGGTTTACACCTGGTCCTTTCTGCACATATTATAGCTTTGGGTTTAATACTTTTATGGGATTCCTGAGTGTGTGAATGAGTGGGTCTTTGATTCTTGTGCCTTGTCTTGGGTGCTTTTCCTTCTTTTTGTTTGCCTTGTCCAACTTTGATGTGATGATTTTTCTTTTACCTTATTTTGTTTGTGTTTTGTTATTGTCCCTTAGTAGCCTGTTTTTTTTTCCTTTTCTTTTCTAATGAGAGAAAGAAAGGGATGTAAAGAAACTGGAAGAAATAGAGGTTGGTCAAGCTGTAGTCATAATATATAGTAAGAGAAAGGAATCTACTTTCAATAAGAGAAGAAAAAGAAAAAAGGAAAGAAATATTTATGCATATTTAGACATAGAATTAAGTATATTTTGGGTCATTTAGGTAGGTAATTAATAACTTGATTTCTTGTGACTCATTAAGATAATTTTATAGTTACTTTTACCTCATCTTCTGTGTTTATCACCCCCTCCCTAAGCAGAGCCCTCCCACCCCAATTTTTCCTATTTCTCAAATCGGATCACTTTTTCCCTACTACACTCCTCTCTTTGCCTCCTGCTCCTCAAACAATGCTCACTTTTTATATTTTCTTGTTTCTTTGGTTATTACAAGAAATGTATTCACATCTCAAGATTTGGATAAGTAGGAGTCTAAGAAGAAAGAGATTGTTTGATGTTTGTGGCTGTGAATCACAGTTACTGAGTTTATTTATTTAAAAATTCCCTTACAGATGAATAGTATATTATATGTACCACATTTTCATTGTCCATTTGTCAGTTAAATGATATTTAAGTTGATTCCATGTCTACCTATAGTGAATTTAAGAGCAAAGAACATGGCTGAGCAAGTATCTGTGGAAGAGGATGAGTCTTTTGGTTATGTGCCAAAGAGTGATGTATGTGTCAAGAAAGAGGTTTATGTTTAGCTCCTATAGAATTCTGCACATTGATTTCCACAGTGGCTGAACAAGTTTTCAATTGCAGCATCACTGAATAAGAACTCCTATTCAAAATAGCCTCAAAAAATAAAATAACTAGGAATAAACTTAACTAAGAAAGTGAGGCACTTTTACGCAGAGAATCTTGGAGATGTCTTGGCTTAGCTTATAAAGAATGAAAAATAGGTTTTTTTGGTTAAAAATCATGCCTCCTGGGGCACCATGTGACTTTTAGTTCTGGAGAAACTAAGGCACTCACTCAGACAATGAAGATGTAAATGATTTCACTTTGATGTCTGAAATTCACTATTTACTATAGTTTGGAAAGAAGTTCCTAACAGTGTAAAACAAAACAATATTACTGAGAAACGTATTGGCTGCTATCCCATTGAGGAAGTTACGTTGCATTTAGCTTAGTTCTGAAATGTACTTAAGACCTGGAAAAATAGCCCTATAGGTAAAAACAGCTTTCAACCAAGCCTAAAGACCTGTTTGGTCCCTGGGACCAAAGTGGTAGCAAGAGAAAACTGTGTCCTGCATGTTGTCCTCTGCTCCCAAATGCATCTTTTGACATAAGCATTCATCCCCTCAAATGAATAAAATGCATTACAAATTTTAAAAACAAAATGCCCTTAGCATAGTATGCAGGTAGAGGGGATCCTGCATAGATCTGAGGCCTGTTTCGTATCACTTGTCGACATAATGCGCATGGTATGTGGCTTTCTGTTGAGATGGGACACAGTACAGCTATATGTCATTGGTAATTTTAATTAAATGGATTATGCTTTTCTAAGGTAGCTAGTTAAATATCCACAGGTTTAGAGGACACTGAGGCTGGGCCTCACCCTCATGATTGAAACTTGAGAAAGTAAGGACTCTCACCATCATAACTGTCCTTGTGAAATAAGGACAGAAACTGCAGAATTTTAGTCCATAGTAAGAATGGGACTAGGACCTGAGTCATACTTCTGGTCATCGGAGGTGTGCCATTCTGCGTACTCGGGACTTCACTCATGGGAAACTCTCTAAATTATCTTTCAGGACCCCTAAATGCTTTATTTGTTTATTTTTAATGTATTTATTCTGTCGGTGTCTCTTAGTGCTTGGATTACAGCTGAAGGGCACTCTGTGTCACCTCTACATAGGTCCTGAGGCTCATGCTTGCAAAACAGGCACTTTCCTTACTGAATCCTGGAACAGAATGTTTTTAGAAAACATTTGATCATGAAAGATTGAAAATATATTCAAAGGCTTGAGAAGAGTATAAGAACCTAGTGTTCAGGGTTTACTTTTTAGCATTCTGAACAACAAATACACTATTCCCATTTCTTACATCTGACCACAGTCTCCCCATCCTCTTTCCTCTCCTGAAGACAAACCCTCTTCCTCCCCTCAGAGAAGAACTGGCTTCCCAGGGACATCAATCAAACACAGCATAACAAGCAACAAAAAAACCAAGCAATGCAGTCACATCAAGGGTGGACAAGACATCCCACCAGGAGGAAAAGGGTTTCACAACTAGGCAAGAGTGAGGGAGAGCCCCTGCTCCCGCTGTTTAATATTTCCATAAGAACTTCAAGCTATTCAGCCATAATGTATACACAGAGAACCTAGGTCAGACTCCCACAGGCTTCCTGATCTCTGCAGGTTGCCATGAACTTGCAGAGTTCCCGGTCAGTGGATTCTGAGGGTCCTGTTATCCTGTTGAGTCCCTGACCCCTTTGGTACTTCCAATCCTTGCCCACTCCCTCCTCCAAAGGACTTCTCAAGCTAAGCCTAATGTTTGGCTGTGAGACTCTGCACCTGAGGAGCCCTAAATATTTCTTATAAGATGATTGTATAACAGGCATATTTTGATAGAACAAAGATATATTATTGGTATCTTCTGTATGTGTCTATGTAAGTTTGTCAATTACATGGACAAGATAAACTTCACTCCAGAAAGGTGTTTGTTTTAGAGGCTTTAGAGGTAATCTAAATCCTGCTTAAAATCTAGATCAACATTGATCTCTTTGGCCATTGCTGACCATGGTCACCACTGAGCCTGCATACCGCTGTGTTACACACACACACACACACACACACACACACACACACGCACATACACACACAATATACACACACACATACACACACACGCACACACATGCACACATACACACACATACACACACATACACAAAACAAACAAACAAAACCTCTGCTCGTCTTCTGTGTCATGATCTCTGATCTCACTTGAATTCTTTTCTTAGAGATCGCAAGAGCACAGGACCAAGTATTTTCTTTACTAATAAACTAGTGATGGCATCACAGATCTTCAATCTCAAAAGAAAGCCATATACCAGCAGGAATGTACCTTCTATATCCCCTGATTTTTAAATGGATTACTTTAGAGTTCTATAGAGTTCTAAAGAACCATAAACAATTAAATACATTCATAAATAACTATAATACTGTGTCATACCCCTTGCCAAGAAAATCCCCCTCAGTCGAATTTTCCACATGAAGCTTTAAGGCTTAAGTTCATGTGCAGGGCAGATCCAGGCACCTTCAGGAAGATGAGACCACTGTGGATTGTCCTGTTACCACTCACATTTCATTTCTACCTCTAACATCTCTTCTCACCTAAAACATAAGTAGATTCGGGAGTTATGATTTACCATCTACATAGCACAGAACATTTTTATTCTAGGAAAAAACTGAAACAAATAAAAAGAATTTAAATTATTATTTTTCACACGGTAGTAATTTTTCTGATTTACCATAACACGCACATTACAAACACATACACACAAACATATGTTGGTCACAATGCAGTTAAACACTTCTCTTTGCTGGTTATATTTTTCACAAATAGGGCATCACACACTTAAAATTATAGTAAGACATGACTCCAGTCACTAAGACAACTTCAGTAATCCTATCAGCTGGTCTAAACTTTCCAGGTTGGCCCTGACTCTCATTTCTCATCTCACCTTCCTTATGACATTTACTTTAGCAATCTTACCTTTGAAACCGCCTCCATTGCTGTTCTGTAATGGAAATGCTTATAAAAAATTTTTTTTCTGTGGCTTTCAAAGCCAAGGTTTATCCTGCCCCAATGCTGAGAAATAAACTCTTTGATGCAGAATCATCAAGGGTGAGAGCACATTTCCAGTCAGCTCCCAGGAAACAGAAGTGGCTTTCGGGGGCTCGGGGTGGGGGTGGGGGTTCTTGCTTTGCCTGCTAAAACTGCCTCTTGTCATGAACAGAAAAAGAGCTCCACTTTCTCTTTGTGTAAAATCAATTAAATAAAACAAGGTGCTAAGATGTTTCCTCCCAATATACCCATTAAAGACCCTCACCTTTCCGTTTCTGTTTAATTGAATTTAGACTAAATATGAAGTTAGACTATTACAAAAACATAAAATACAGTGATCCTTGTTTAAATTTGGTGAAAATTTTAAGTTTCATTCTACTTTGTAATTTGAAGTACTTTATAGCTTTATAAAATGGGAGCCTTACAATGGGTATTGCGATGATAATTTCATTGTTTTCTGACTATCAAATAAAACAGCACATAGAACACTTTAACACAAGGTATAGCTTCTAGCAAGTACTAGCAACAACTAGCAATTACTGTTGTAACTATGAGGAATCACTGAGAACAGAGTTATCATTTCTCTCCCTGAAATGACCAGATACCCTAAAATTATAATGTTATTATCACAATTTTGTCTCTTTGCTTTGTGGTGCTAAGATTTGAGGTAATTATACAATTACATAAACTCCTAACAATTTAGGAGTTTGGTAAATTAATCTCTTCACCTTTTATGTTAACAGTTTGCCCATTTGTAGCTCTTCTACTGGCAATTAACACTCCTTCTGTTTGGATTGCCACTGCCAGCTTATAAATACCTCTCCAAAAACGGCCAAGGATCAAGAAAATAAAATCTGCATCTCTGCTATGAACATGATTGAGCAAATGCCCTTGTTGCATAGTTGAGCATATTTCAGATATAAGCCTAAGGAGGTATAGCTATATTTTGAGGTAGCACTATTCCTAATTTTCTGAGAAAGCACAAAATAGATTTCCAAAGTGGTTGTACAAGTTTACATTCCCACCAGCAATGGAGGAGGGTTCCCCTTTCTCCACAACCTCTCCAGCATGTGTTGTCACTTGAGTTTCTGATCTTAGCCATTCTGATGGGTGTGAGGTGAAATCTCAGAGTTGTTTTGATTTGCATTTCCCTGATGACTAAGGACATTGAGCATTTCTTTAAGTGGCTTTCTGACATTTGGTATCCCTCTATAGAGAATTCTTTTTTTTAGCTCTGTACCCCATTTTTAAATTGGATTACTTGGTTTATTGGAGTTTAACTTCTTGAGTTCTTTATATATTCTGGATATTATCCCTCTATCAGACATAGAGGGTTGGTGAAGATCCTTTCCCAGTCTGTAGGCTGTCATTTTGTTCTGATGACAGTGTCCTTTGCTTCACAGAAGCTTTTCAGTTTCATGAGATCCCATTTATTGACTGTTGACCTTAGAGCCTGTGCTCTTGGTGTTCTGTTCAAGAAGTTGTCTCCTGTACCAACAAGTTCAAGGCTCTTCCCCACTTTTTCTTCTAACAGGTTTACATTTGCTCAGCCATGTTCATAACAGCTCTATTCATAATAGCCAGAATCTAGAAACAACCTACATGACCTTCAACTGAGGAACAGATACAGAAATTGTGGTACATTTACACAACGGAACTACTCAGCTATTAAAAACAGGAAATCATGAAATTTGCAGGCAAATGGATGAAACTTCAAAAGATCATCCTAAGTAAGAAAACCCAGAAGCAGAAAGATACACATGGTATATGCTCACTCATAAGTGGATATTAGACATATAATATAGGAAAACATACTAAAATCTATACTCCTAAAGAAACTAAACAACAAGGAGAACCCAAGGGAAGATGTTCAAACCTCATTCAGAAAGGCAAACAGGATAGACATCGAAATGGGAGAAGACAGAGAATAGGACATGAGCCTACCACAAAAGGCCTCTGAAAGACTCTACTAATCATGGTATTGAAGCAGATACTGAGATTCATAACCAAACTCTGGGAAGAGTGCAGGGAATCTTATGAAAGAAGGGGGATACAGAAAGACCTGGAGGAGACAGGCATTCCACAAGCAGAACAACAAAGACAAAAAATCTGGGCCCATGAGGCCCTGCAGAGACTGATACCCCAAACAATGACCATGCATGGAGAGGACCTAAAACCCCTGTTCAGATGTAGCCCATAGATTCAGTCTCCAAATGAGTTCCCTAGTAAAGGGAGCAGAGGCTGTCTCTGGCATGAACTCAATGGCCAGCTCTTTGATCACTTCCTTCTGTGGGGTACAGCTTTAACAGGCCACAGAGGAAGACAATGTAGCCAGTCCTGATGAGCCCTGATAAGCTAGGGTCAGATAAAAGGGGAGGAGGAGGACCTCCCCTATCAGTGAAATAGGAGAGGGGCATAGGAAGCTGGGAGGAGATGAGGGAGGGGACTAGAACCTGGATAAAAAGTGAATATATCATAATACGAAAGAAGAAGGGAAGGAAGGAAGGCAGGAAGGAAGGAAGGAAGGAAGGAAGGAAGGAAGGAAGGAAGGAAGGAAGGAAGGAAGGAAGGAAGGAAGGAAGGATATAAGAAAGAATCTAGGTCTCTGGATTTCCAGCACTGCTAATAACACTAAAATAAAGAGATTCTGAGAAATGGGTTAGCGGAAGCTTTCATATCTTAAAATAACATCTGGATATTTGCCTGACAGACTTCCAGGCCAGTAGCCTATCATTTCTATATCACACATAAGGAAAACTCGGGTAGAGGAATTCAGAAGCATAGAAATGATTTTGTTCACTTGAAATTCATTTCCAGAGTTGTATATTTTTAAAGTGAATCAAATGTCAAGGCCAATTAGACATGCCTACCGCTGAGTTCAATGAAGACATGAAGAACTTGAATAAGAACTGTTTTCAGCATTGTCACTGATTAATTTTTTTCTCTACTTGGAAAGAGTTAATGTATAAAGAATGGAAAAACAAAACAACAACAATTAAAAAAAAACAGAATTGCTAAAACAATCCTATACAATAAAAGATCTTCTGGAGGTGTCTCCATCTCTGATCTCAAGCTGTACTATAGAACAACAGTAATAAAAACTGCATGGTATTTGCATAACAACAGACTGGTGGATCAATGGAAATGAATAGCAAACTCACAAAGAAATTCAAACACCTACAGACATGTGATTTTGACAAAGAAGCCAAAACCATACAATGGAAAAAGATAACATCTTCAACAAATGGTGCTGGTCTAACTGGATGTCTACATTAGAAAAATGGAAATAGATCCTTATTCATCACACTGCACAAAATTAAAGTCCAAGTGCATCAAAGATCTCAACATAAATCCAGACAAACTAAATCTGTTAGAAGAAAAAGTGAGGAAGAGCCTTGAACTCATTGGCACAGGAGACAACTTCCTGAACAGAACACCAACAGCACAGGCTCTAAGAGAAACAATAAGTGGGACCTCATGAAAATGAAAAGCTTCTGTAAAGCAAAGGACCCTGTGGGATGCTGGTGGGAGAGCAAACTTGCACAAGGACTTTGAAAATCAATTTGGCACTTTCTTGAAAAATGAAAATAGTACTACCTCAAGATGCAGCTACATCACTCCTGGGCACATATCTGAAGGATGCTCCACCATTCAATAAGGACATTTACTCAATTATGTTCATAGCAGCCTTATTCATAATAGCCAGAATCTGGAAACCACCTAGATGTTTTTCAATGGAAGCATGGGTAAAGAAATTGTGGTACATTTACACAGCGGAATATTACTCAGGTATTTTAAAAAAAGGAAATCATGAAATTTGCAGGCAAATGGATGGACTAGAAAAGATTACCCTGTATAATGTAACCCAGACTCAGAAAGACACCCATGGTATACATTCACTTATAAGCAGATATTGGCCATATAATACAGGAGAACCATATTACAATCCATAGACCTAAAGAAGCTAAATAACAAGGAGGATCCTAGGGAAGATGCTTAATTCTTATTCAAAAGACTAAATAGAATAGACACAGGAAGTTGTTGAAGAGAGGCAAGAGGACTGGAGCCTAACATGGATGTCATCTGAAAAACTCCACCCAGAAGGGGATCAAAGTATATGCCGAGATTCCCAACCAAACATCGTGCAGAGTTCAGGGAGTCCTTTGGAAGAGTGGGGAGATAGAAAGACCGGGAGGGTACAGGAGCTCCACAAGGAGACTAACAGCCAACTAATCTGAGCCTAGGGGATCCTATGGATGGTGATGCACCAACCAAGGACTATGGATGGAGAGGACCTAAAATCCAGGCTCAGATGTAGCCCACAGGCAGCTCAGTCTCCATGTTGGTTCCCTAGTAAGAGAAGCAGGGGCTATCCTGACATGGACTGTGTTGCCTGCCTTTTCTTTATTTCCCCCTGGTGGGGCGACCTCCCCAGGCCATGGAGGAAGAGGATGCAGGCAGTTCTAATGAGACTTGATAGAATGAGGGGAGAAGGGCTCCCCCTTTCTGAGGACTAGGGGAGGGGGATTAGGAGAATAGGGTAGGAGGGTCGGACCAATAGGAGGTGAGGGAGGGGGCTAAAATCAAAATATAAAGTGAATACATTATAAAAATAAATTTAATTAACAAAAAAGTCAATGAACAAAGATTTATAAGGCTAGATACAATTTGCATCTCAACTATTGACATTTAATGTTTATTGAAATCAGAGGAAAAACTATTTAAAATCAATTCACATATTTTTGTTTTTATTGTTCAAGGTCCACTAGGAAATACTGCTACTGAGACCTGTGGGGATAGTGCTGTTTAGTTTTGTGAGCATTTATAGGGAAGATCAAAGCCCCCAACCTTGCAGTGTTCCATCTTTGCACACAATACTTAAGTTTTATGGAAATAGACAGCCGGTCAGAGATTAGGACTGAAGAATAAGTAACCCATTTCAGGTTCCCTATTTTTCCCTTTAGAAATATAAAAAATAGATCAAAGAAGTTGATCTATTTTTTTTTGTCACTGCCTTGCCTTTTGATCCTTCCTAGTCAGAGACTCATATTAAAGCACAGTTCACTTTGTTGCTCCAGGAAGACTTAAAAAATAAAATAAAATGTCACGTAGTATTCAGGAATGGAGGAGGGTACAGTGTTGAAAAACAATGAACGTTCAAATATAATAACAGTTCAAAGGAGACAGATGACCCTCCCATCGATTAGGTGGGCTCTCAAACAACACTGTGATAGTGATATTCAGCTGATTCTCAGGGGGCTGTGGATAGGGCAGAAAGTGGCTGCCCATCTCTGCTGGGAGTTCTTAATGCCAGCCCTCCAGTGCCAAAGATGATTTCATAAAGCTTTCCAGTCCATCTTTTTGTACTGGAGAACTTAAATGTTCTTTTTCAGTCTTCAAAAAAATATTCGATGACTAAATTCCAGTTATATATTAGTAGGGGAGTGACTACAGAGAAAAGTAGACTATACAGTGAACCCAATTTTTTTTCTTAAAGATAAAATTAAATTGTCTGGTTGAACAAGTCTTACACAACAGTCTCACTGGCCTCTGTGAAGTGTTCAGCAGGTCTTTGTAAGATGAAATGATTCCCTGTTCTTGAGTTGTAGTTAAGGAATCACTCAGGCTTACAAGGACTTAATTAAAATGTATTCATTCATTTGCACCAGTCAGAGCTGGCTTTATGGTGAACTTTGGAAATGAATTTGCTTTGGAGGGAGAAATATAACTGGATAGAGCTTGTGGGGTATTAAGATAATTTTAAGGAGTTGCTAGAAGTTAACAAAATAAGTAAAACTACAAACTGTAGTTCTGCTCATTCAGACATCAGATTAATTTATTTGGGGAACAGATACATATGTTTTGAATACAAGTTATACCAATATATAATATATTCTGATGTCATAATACTCCTTGAAAATTTAAATTTTTGATTGCCTATATGTAATTATGAATGGCTACATACAAGATTCTGTTTTTAAAAAAGTATGCATAGTATAGACCTTGAACTGCTAAAGAGAATTTAGAATGACACGCAGGAGAATGTTTATTCAGAAGAATAATTTTATGTGTTGTTTCTATATTTTGGGTTTTTATTTTATTCATAGATCTTTGCTTATACTGAAGAAAATTTGATGAGGAGACAGCTAACTAAATAAAAAGTACTGTTCAACCTTATTAAAAATGTCATTAGGTCTTTTTCTCTTTGTGGTATATATGTTCCCTTTAGGGATAATGATTGTATAGTCTCTTTACCAGGTTGTAATCATCTTAATTAGTTGTGAGTCTTTATGTTAATCATCATCTCTTTACAAATAAAAGGTTTTCAGATGACAAATGCAAGATGCATTGATCTCTGGGAATGAGTCCTCAATTATCATTTAACACTATGGCCTTTTTTTTTTCTTTTTTTATTATTATCATTTATTATAGCCTTTTTGAAGCTAAATAGTAACAGGTTACCTGCAAGGATCTGTGATCTGTCTACCTCTAAGTTCTTACCCAGATAATGTTACCAGGTATGGGCTTCATCTTGGGAAGTAAGACAAATTTAATCACATAGTGGTTGGTTACCACCGTACCTCCATTACCCCAGTGGGTATGCCTTCCCAGGCTAGTCATCACTGTTGTTTGAAGGGTTGATAGATGGGCATGATTAGCCATTACTTTTCTCCTTCAATAGCTTTCAAAGTATCTTCCAGAACTATGAAAGCCAACCAGTAGTAGTGAAGGTAATTTACTTATTTTTATTTGGCCATTTTTTATTACCTTGGGTGATAAGTCTTTACACTCTTCTACTGTATTTTTATAAGCAGGCATCTAGAAATGTTGACTTTTTAATATCCAGTCAATTTTTACTAGATATGTAATATTTGCCAAACTAGATACTAAAAATTGGATGTAACTAAAATGTACAGTTTTTCCAGAGTTTTTATCCAGTGTGTACCAATTTCATTGGAAGACAGGTTTCAATTTTTGAGCCTTCAAAATAATTACTAGATGTCTAACTCATAAATATAATAGGAGCCTAATTCATATAAGACTTATATTTAAGAATATCAAATTCCATATACATTTATAAATTCATATACTTTCTACATGTATTAAGGGCACTACAGAATCATGCTAAATTCATCATCTAACACTAAATTTCCTTTCCTTCCACAAATGTAATAAATGATTATTAATTTTCCTATAAAGAAATTTGGAAAACTTGATTATCTTTCATTACCTTTGAAAGCTACTCTATATAGTCATTTAAACCTATTTAAAATTTACTTTTCATAAGTTTTGTTCCTTTTTTATAAATTCAGTTATAATGGGAGCCTTCATGTAATTTATAGTCCAGTCCTACAGTCCTCCGATTTCTGTAAATTCTGTGTGTTTCCCCAGGGTTCCTTTTAATGAATGACTTGCTTGGCAGAACAACTGTAGGATAAGCACTTAAACATCAAAAAATAGGGCCAGAGGAAGATCATCAGAATTCTTAGATCAGTGATAAAGTCTGTTAGAGGAGAATGCTCTTCTATTTGTTCAGTCCTAGGAGGTTTCCTTTTTAAGTGGATTTAAGATATGCTTAAATGATTTCATATTTTAGTTGTACATATTTATGAGATTCGGTATAATAATTGGTTTTACATATAAAATCAGTGTATTTAACATTTTTATTTCTTTAGTCACTAAAAATTTTAGATTAGTGGGTAAGAATTGAATGTATTTATGGGTTGTAGTGCAACACATGCACACATATATATAATATGTGTTTATGTGGGTACATGTCTGTGTAAATATATGTGTGTATATATATGTGTATATATAATATGTAGTACAACTTATATATGTATATACACACACACATATATATATATATATATATATATATAATATGTGTTTGTATGTATGTGTCTGTGTATATCTTGGATTCTTACATTCCTCTGCTTCTGCTCCTTCTTTCATCCTTTGTATTATTCCCCAAATTAAAATTTAATATTTTTATCAACTCTTTAAAATTAATTAATTAATTTACTTTACATCTTGACCATAGGTTCCCCTCCCTCCTCTCTTTATAGTGCCTCCTCCCACTCTCTCCACCATCCATTCCTCCTTTCTTTCTCTTCAGAAATGGGGAAAATTCCCATGTCTATCAACCAGTCTTGGTGTATCAACTTGCAATACGACTAGGCACATCTTCTCCTGTTAACACTAGACAAGGCAGCCCAGTAGGGAGAAGGAATCCCAAAGGCAGGCAACAAAGTCAGTCAGCCCCTCTTCTACTCTTAGGAATCCTACATGAAGACCAAGCTACACAACCGTTCCATATGTCTAGAGGGGCCTACGTCAATCCCGTGCATTCTCTCTGGTTGGCAGTTCAGTCTCTGTGATCCCCTATGAGCCAAAATTAGTTTATTCTGTAGGTTTTCTTGTGGTGTCCTTGACCTCTTTGTTTCCTACAATCCTTCCTTCCCCCTCTTTCACAGGATTCCCCAAGCTGCTTCAAATATTTAGGTGTGGGTCTTTGCATCTTTTTCCATCATGTGCTGGGTGAAGCCTCTGTGATTGATAGTTATGCTGCACATCTTGTAGGCAGAACAAATTGTAGGTCGAGGGTTTTATTGCTGGATGGGTGTCCCAAGACCTCCGTTGGGAATCTTGCCCAGTTACGAGAGATGGCTGGTTCAGACTCCATATCCACCATTGGTAAGAGTCTTAACTAGGGTAACCCTCATAGATTCTACATACATACATACACACATACATACATACACACTTACATTCTAGCCTGTCCAAGAGAAGCACTGCCCCCTGCCATTTCAGTTGTCTTTTCCAGTATTCTCTTCAACTGTCCTTCTCACACCTGATCTCTCCTGTTTCCATCCGGCAGCTCCTCTCCCTTCCCGTGTGTGCCCTCCATTCACCCAAGATATCTATTTTATTTCTCTTCTCATTGAGATACAAGTATCACTCTTGGGCCATTCTTGTTATTTAGCTGAAGCGGAAGTTTCCCTTTTCTTGAAGACCAAGATATGTCTTGTGATGTTTTGAAACAAGCTGGGAACATGATATTTTGCTTGAAGTTGGCTTGTGAGAGGGCACGTGATGGTTTGCTGTGAGCTTTCTCCTGTGAGGGGCATGACTTTGGCCCCTGAGAACATTGATGGATGGACTCTGAGGAGAGAAGATATATAGAGGTCCACACACAGTGAGGCTTGGCTTTTTGGATCTACATTGCTGCTCTGACTTTCCTGCTTCAACACTTGACTTCACAGAGGAAATGTTCCAAGAACTTCTTGGGTCAATCTCTGTCAAACTCAGTCTCTGGCTTTTGCTAACTTGTCCCAATCTTATGAATTGTGTTACTGCTTGGTGTTGGCCTTTGGACTGAACTGTGGGTATCCTGATGACTGAGTTTGGAAATCCCCTAAAGACCCAAATTAGCAGGAAGTAGATTAAAGAGGTCTCCAGCCCTTTTCCCTACTAATCTCCTATCTAAGGTTGGGGGTATTGGAAAGGCGGTAAAGGTGTTTAAGAACCCTAAATAAAGTAGGTTTGGTGAAAAATCCAAGCATACACTTAACTTCTTTGGTTCTGTGGATAGCATGTTTATCCTGTAATTTATGGATAATATCAACTTATAAGTGAGTACATACCATGTTTGTTTTTCTGGGTTTCTGTTACCTCATTTTGAATGATCTTTTCTACTTCCATCCATTTGCATACAAATTTATGATGTCATTGTTTTTAAAAGCTGAGTAATACTCTATTGTGTAGATGTACAATATTTTTTAATCCATTCTTCAGTTAATTGAAATCTAGGTTGTTTCTAGTTTCTGGCTTGCAAACAAGGCTAATAAGAACATAGCTGAGCAAGTATATTTTTGGTATTGTAGCTCATTCATTGGGTATATGCCCAGGAGTGGTATCAGTAGATCTCTTCTCAGTTTTCTAAGAAACCACCAAATCTATTTGCAAAGTGTAGGTACAGGTTTACACTCCCACCAGCAACAGAAGAGTGTTCTCCTTGTTCTACAACCTCACCTGCATGAGCTGTGGCTTGAATTTTTGATCTTAGCCATTCTGAGAAGTGTAAGATAGAATTTCAGAATGATTTTGATTTGCATTTGCCTAATGGCTAAGGGTGTTGAACATTTCTTTAAGTGCTGTTAGGCCATTCAAGATTCCTGTGTGGAGAATTTTGTTTGAATTTGTGTAGTATTTTTTTTGGCTTGATTTTTTTATTTTTTTAATTAATTAATTTATTTTTGTATCAATCACAGGTTAGGTACTTTGCATCCCAAGCGTAGCCCCCTCCCTCATTCCCTCCCACCCTCCCTCATCTCCTCCCTGCCCCCTCCAAGTCCACCAACGGGGGAGGACCTCCTCCCCTTCCATCCAAACCCAGCTCATCCTGACTCCTCAGGGCTGGCTGCAATGTCCTCCCCTGGGATCTAGCCAGTCTGTCACTCCCCAGCTCGCATGGGGGAGGGTCAAAGAGTCAGCCATCAAGTTCA
>CM053748.1:40469181-40484094 GCA_028658305.1 Pachyuromys duprasi | reverse complement strand
TTTCCCACTTTTTCTTCTAAACGGTTTAGTGTGTCTGGTTTTATGTTGAGGTCTTTGATCCACTTGGACTTTAGCTTTGTGCAAGGTGATAAATATGGATCTATTTTCATTTTTCTGCATACAGATATCCAGTTGGACCAGCACCATTTGTTGAAGATGCTGTCTTTTTTCCATTGAATGGTTTTGACTTCTTTGTCAAAAATCAAGTTTCCATAGGTGTGTGGGTTCATTTCTGGGTCTTTTATTGGGTTCCATCGATCCACTATTCTGTTTTTATGATAATACCATGCAGTTTTTATTACTATTGCTCTGTAGTACAGCTTGAGGTCAGGGATGGAGATACCTCCCGATGATCTGTTGTTGTAGCGGATTGTTTTGGAGATTCTGGGATTTTTGTTTCTCCATATGAAGTTGAGTATTTTTCTTTCAAGGTCTGTGAAGAATTGTGAAGGTATTTTGATGGGGATTGCACTGAATCTGCAGATTGCTTTTGGCAATATGGTCGTTTTCACTGTGTTAATCCTACCAATCCATGAGCACGGGAGGTCTTTCACCCTTCACAATAGCCACTAATAACATAAAGTACCGTGGGTGACTCTAACCAAGCAAGTGAAAGACCTATATGAAAAAAAATTTCAAATCTCTGAAGAAAGAAATTGAAGAAGATCTTAGAAGGTGTGTAGTATTTTTTAATTGGGTTATTTATTTATTGATGTCTAGTTCATTGAGTTCTTCATATATTTTTGATATCAGCCGTCTGTCAGATGTAGGGTTGAGAAAGATCGTTTTTATTCTGTAGGCTGCCATTTTGTCCTTTTGATGGTGTCCTTTTCCTCATAGAAGAATTTCAGTTTCGTGAGGTCCCATTTAGTAATTGTCCGTCATAGTGCTTGCGCTGTTGGTGCTCTGTTCGGGGGGTTGTCTCCAGTGCTGGTGCACTCAAGCTTGTTCCCCCACTTTCTTTTCTCCCTGGTTCAGTGTGTCTGGTTTTATGTTGATGTCTTTGATCCACTTGTACTTGAGGTTTGTGCAGGGTGATTGATATGGGTCTATTTGCATTCTTCTACATATAAACATCCTGTTAGAACAGAAACATTTCTTGAAGATGCTTTCTTTTTTTTTCCATTGAATAATTTTGGCTTCTTTGTCAAGAATTAAGTTTCCGTAGGTGTATAGATTTACTTCTGGGTCTTTGATTTGATTCCATTGATCAACTTGTCTGCTTTTATGCCAGTTCCATGTGATTTTTGTGACTATTGCTTGCAGTATAGCTTGAAATCAGGGATGATGATGCCTATAGGAATTCTTATTATACAACACTGTTTTAGCTATCCTTGATTTGTTTTGTTTATTTGTATGTATTTTGTGTTGTTTTTCCATATGAAGTTGAGTATTGTTCTTTCAGGGTTTGTAAAGAATTGTGCTAAAATTTTGATGGGAATTGCATTGAATCTATACATTCCTTTTGGTAAGATGGCTAATTTTACTATGTTAATATTACTGATCCATGTGCATGAGAGATCTCTCATTTTCTGATATCTTCTTCAATTTCTTTCTTCAAAAACTTGAAGTTCATGTCATACAAGTTTTTCGCTTGTTTGGCTAGAGTTACACCAAGGTATTTTATATTTGTGGCTATTGTGAAGGATTTTATTTCCCTAGTTTCTTTCTTAACCCATTTATTATTTGTATATAAGAAGGTTACTGACTTTTTCTATTAGTTAAATTTGTATTCAGCCACTTTGCTGGGGGTATTTGCCAGCTATAGGAGTTCTGGGTAGAAATTTTGGAGGGTAATTTATGTGTACTATCTTATCATCCTCAAATAATGATACTTTTAAGTCTTCCTTTCCAATTTATATCCACTTGGTTTCCTTTAGTCGTCTTATTGCTCTAGCTAAAACATAATGTACTCTATTTAACAGATATGGAGAGAGCCAACAACTTTGTCTTGACCCTGATTTTAGTGGAATTGCTTTAAGTTTCACTCCATTTAATTTGATGTTGGCTATAGGCTTGAGGCATATTGCCTTTATTATGTTCAGGTATGTGGCTTGTATTCTTGATATCTCCAAAATTTTATCAAGAAGGAGTGTTAGATTTTGTCAAAGTTTTTATTTTGTTTTTTGACATCTATTGAGATGATCATGTTTTTTTTCTCTCTGTCAGTTTGTTTATAAAGTGAATTACATGAATAAATTTTTATAGGTTGATCCATCTCTGCATCAGTTGATAAAGCCTACTTGAGCATGGTGGGTAATCTTTTTGATATGTTTTCAGATTTGGTTTGTAATTATTTTTTGTTTAATTTTTATTTATTACAATTTATTCACTTTATATCCCAGCTGTAGACCCCTTCCTTGTCTCCTCCCAGTCTGACCCTCCTTCTCTCTTCTCCCCCTATGCCCCTCCCCTAGTCCACTGATAAGGGAGGTCCTCTTTCCCCTTCTGTCTGATCCTAGCCTATCAGATCTCATCAGGACTGGCTGAATTGTCTACCTCTATGGCCTGGTAAGGCTGCCCCTCTACCAACCTTGTGGAGGTGATCACGGAGACAGCCACTGCATTTTTGCATCAATGTTAATGAGGGAAATCGGTCTGGAGTTCTCTTTTGTTGCTGAGTCTATATTTGGTTTCGGTATCAGAGTGATTGTCACCTCATACAATGAATTTGGCAGTGATCCACCTGTTTCTATGTTGTGGGATAATTTAAGGGGTTAAAATGTTGATATTTAATACATTGAATAAGTTTTTAAAAGTAAGCATCTGTAGTTAAGAATATGCACTGAATTTCTCCTATAAGTTGTTAACATTATGTTATTTGTTCCATCCATGTTGCTACAAATGATTGGTTATCATTATTTTTATGGTTATAATATTCCACTGTGTACTCACACATAGCACATATTATCAGCTCTGTCATTGACCACCACTGAGTTTCATTTTCAAATTGCCTGTTGTGCATAGTAAAACATGAAACTGAGGTAAGCAGTTTCCTCTTTGATATTCTGATTTTACCCAGTTGACTTACATACCCCATAGTGGGTTTGATGGATCAAATAGTAAATATGCCTTTAGCAAATTTCTTGAGAAATTTCTGTACTTTTCTCCATAGTCGCTGTACTAATTTATCTTGCCCAACAGTATTTAAGAGTTCTATTGTCTCTACATTTTTGTCATCACAGATATGTATTTTTGATAACTATTATATGTTTAACAGGTTTTTGTAAAAAGAGGCAAGCTGTGTCCCATGGATGCCTCTCTGCTTTACGTCTAAAATTTCAACTGCTTGCTCCAACATGGACTCTTTTCGCAGCTTTCTTCAGTTAGCACGATGCTGCCTGTGGGCACCCATTGTCAAGCTTGTGGACTTTCTGTCTTCAAATTCATGAATTTAATAATCTACAGCTTGTTTGTTTGTTTGTTTTGGTAGGTGGAATATGTCTTTACTGATGAAGAATGATTACTTTTTAGCTGTCATCTACAAGCATGAACAGTATTTCCCATACCACAGCACATTTTACTATTGGAAACTTCTTTCTCAGCAGACTGACAAGACAGGAAGACTTTTCTTCCTTGGTGAGCTGTGGTGTCTATAGCCCTCACTGGCTTTATCTCATCTCTCTGACCAGCTTTGTTATAAGATTACCGTCTTGAGTGTTTTTTTACAGATATCTGATTTCTCTCTTCTGCTGAGTTCTTTCTGTAAAATGATTGTTTTTTTTTTTTGCTTCCAAATGTTTCTTCTAACTGATCTTTCCTTAAAATGTTCCCCCTTCTGTCTCATTCCTATAGTTTTATACAGCTTTTTTTTTTGTAGAATGTGTGCTAACTTCTCTAACATCTATTTTAAATATGCTTACCTGTGTAACGTTTAAATTTATTTCTCAACTTTTATTTTAAACTTTTTATTTCCCTTGGTCCAGATTGGTTTCTTGCATTTTTCCCCTTGGAACATTTGTAGTGTGTTTTTAACACCAATATTTGAAGTAAGAACGTAAAATAATAGACAAATTATTTCAGAAACAGTTTCTGGTCATAGTTCAAGATTTTACTAATATTTATCCATAACAACTTTCTCTAAATCCCAGGAGCAATGAGTTTTGATTTATTGATTTAGTGTGTGTGTGTGTGTGTGTGTGTGAATAAACACAGTCTGGATCAGTGGAATTATTTTGAAAATGTGTTTTCTTAAGGTGGCTCAAAATATATAGCACAATGATATTTCATTAGCCATTCCATAAAAATTTTATCAGCATTCAACTGTGATATCCCTTCTTTTTTGTAAAGTATAACAGTCATTTGGCTCTAGTCTTAGAACTCCATCTAATGTCACTGATATCCCAAATGTGGCTTTTCCTAACAATATCATGGTGCAGGTTAGGGACTCTAGCGTAAGTTTAAAGAAACATGAGAATCTAGTCCATAACACTATTATTGCCTCCTCACCCTCAAATTATCCTAGATCCTATTCTTGAATAAAAATATTCTTCCATAGAAGACTAAGACTGTCAGCAATTTAAGAGTAGGATGGATCAGCAAAAAAGTTAGCATTTCTTGTTTTCAATTTGGTACAGCAACTTCTCTTTGCTGTATGTCAGTCAGTTAGACTTTTGGTCTCAGGTCTACTCTAAAATATATTACTATATATATTATATGTATTATATTGTATTGTATTACATTATAATTATATAATGGATTTGAGATAGATGAACATATGGCTTTCTTTTAGCTCTAAAATACCAAGATTTTCTAATTAAGATGAGCCTTCTCTTTCTTGAGGAAGGCTACACCATGACTAACCTATAAGTAGAAAACAGCCTAGTTTATAATTTCTTAGTGAAAAAACAAAATAATAACAAAAAATAACTTTGAACAAGTTTTTATTTCCCTTATCGAACACAGCGAAATGGAATGTTTTTCTTTTGGTTTGGTTGGTCATTTTTATTTGCCCCCATCCCCACCCCGAATATATTCCTTCTGAACACCGCCGGAGTTCATCCTGAGTATTTGGTAAAAGTCACATTTTAACATATCACTCCCAACAATATTTCAGGGCCTTTCACTGAAAGGGGGTTAGAAAGAGTGTAAGAACTAAAAACGAATGGGGTCGTGTGAGAAAACTCCAAGAAAATCAGACTAGAGTTTTGTCATCTTAGTTTCTTCAAAACATAGGTTAATTCTTGGAATCTGTTTTTGTGTCCAATCCAGAGGTAGCAGATAGAAGTCATTTACTTCAGCTGTGACGATTCATATGCCTCTACGGAAAAACATGTTCTTGCCATGTGCGGCTTGTCTTTCTGATTGAACACTTTCCTCATGTGACTCTTCATAGCTCTCAAAGTATAAATTGTCTGATGCTCTGAGTAAAGTTGGTTATTGCAGGAGACTTTAGTCTGCCTCATTCTTAGCCCCCGCTTTCCTAGGTTCATGCTGCCAAATATAGCAGCAAACAGGTGATCGCAAGGCAACAGGGTCTCCAGACACACATGAGTGTTTACATGAACTTGAAGTAATTTTGACAGCATCCACAAGACATGCCCAAGCTCAGGTCAAAACAAATCTCAGCATTAAAGTGGGATGGGAGAACAAAATTTTGCCACCGCTGGAGTTGATATTGGCAACTGATAGCTGCTAAGGGAGGGACGCTCAATTTTCTTCAAGGAGGATGTGATTCCTGGCAGATTGACCATGCATCATGACAGAGCCCAGACCCAAGATTATTTGGGAAACAGGAATTGGATTCCATGGGTTGAAAATGAAGGGAGAAGGAATTGGAGAGAATGGAGAAATTGGGTAGGTAGAGGTAGGATTGGATCTGGAAGGGTCAAAATACATTGTATGATACTTTCAGAGGATTAATGAGTATAATAAAAAGACATGAGTTATGAAAGAGCATATAAGGCTATTTATTTTTCTAATTCTAACTCTGAATTTTTATTTTGGGGTGGTATAATTACAGCCAAAATTATGATAATTATAATAACTGCATAAAATATAGTTACATAACTAACATGGAAGTATAACTCAAGTGTAAAGTTGAGAACGGCTACTCTAACAGGGAGAAATTTATTGAGGTATACACCTTGGGTATGTTTAATTTCTTCATGTGATTTTTTAAATGGTAGAATATTTTATAACAAGAGTTTATAAAATTTTAGTTTTAACAGAGTTAAAAATTTCAGCACATTAGCCATTTTCATCAGCTCATGTACTTTCTTGTAGACTTAGATTTTTCACCAAACCTACTTTATTTAGGGTTCTTATGCACCTTTACCTCCCTTCCAACTCCTGCAACCTTAGATAGGAGATCAGTAGGGAACAGGGCTATAGTTCTCTTTTATCTACTTTCTGCTGATGAGGGCCAGAGGGTCTGTGGGTCGTTAGGGGATTACCAGACTCGGTTGTCCGGATACTAGCAGTCTAGTCCAAAGGGCCAACATGGAGTAACAACACAATGTCATTGAAAGCCTTAAGACCGCGTTGGATTGCCCAGAGAAGTTCTTTGCAACATTTCTCTCTGCAAAGTCAAGTGTTGAAGCACGAAGATCAGCTCAGTGATATCGATCCAAAAAAAAAAAAAAAAGCGGTATCTCACTCTGCCTTGGTCCCTATATATGTCCTCTCCTCAAAGTCCACCCACGGATGTTCTCAGCTGGCCAAAGTCACAACCCTAGTACCTGAGGGTCACAGCAAAGCATCATGTACCCTCTCACACACAAACCTGGGCAAAATATCACATGCCCTGCTCACAGCAAAACATCACATGACAGAAATTTCCACTTCACTTTCTAAGTTGTGAAACCATCTTAATATCTGTGTCTCCCTGGTGTCTGCTTCTTACACTGAGCACAAGTATGATGTTGACTGCAAAACCACCGCAGGGTTTCCCTTTCCAATACCAGCGTTTCCAGCCGAAAGTGAAGCTTAACTTAGACACCTGGCACAGGAAACACAGTGCAAATGCTTTAAGCCATCTGGCTTGGTGGATGGAATGTTGTCCCGATTCCACTTTGGCATGACAAGTATGAGCACTGATTTCTGAGCACCTTCAACTGGATAGTACCACAGGAACCATGCACTTAAAAAAAAAGTGTGAGCTTTGATTTCCACCTATTCACTTCTGAAATCTATGGGAGGTGAATTGCAGCTGCCAACTGGACCTCCATTCTAACTGCTGGTTTGGGGAAAAGTTGGAAATAAATACAAAAAATGTGGTTGTTGTTTTCCTTATTTTATAAAAAAATATAGTATTACGTAAAAATCAGTAATAATCATCTATTATGCGACATGAACTTTAATTACTTTGGATAAAACACTAAAGCCTTAACCCTCGAATCTAGTATGCCGTCAATGACTCAGGAATGATGATGGATTTCAGTGGTTTAGAAAAGGGCAGAACAGCTGTGACATGAACCAGTCACTGTTATTTTTCTCTTAATGACGGCGCTGAGCGAGAACTGAGAACTGAAACCTCGCGGTAGGGAGTACATACACTGTGACAGGAGTTCAGCGAACACATTCCCGCCTCTCAGCTTTCTGTGCCTCTCTGACATCTGAACCAGAGGTGGATTTTGGTCAGGCATGCAGTGTTATATGAACTGTGATGTACTTGGTAGAGAGAGGAACTTTTTAACACCTGCTGTCTCTAATAATCACTAAAAATAAGGTAAGCTTTAGTGTCTCTTAAAGTAAATTAAAAGTGAAGTTTTGAAAACTTACTTAAAACTCCATGGCATTTAGCTCCTGGCAAACTCAGAACAGCTTGTGTAGAAGAGTCTTTTTATTTCAACACAGTTTTCCATTGAAATTTCTATGAGCAATATACATGCAAATGTTTGTCTGGTTTCTGAAGGGAAATATGACAGGACAATGGTCTTAGTCATGAAAAAATTCACTGAAATTTTGAAAAGACATAAAAACCATTTCTTTTTTTTATTTTCCTTACAAGTAAAGGAAGGGGGGAGAGCAAAATTTCTTTTAAAAAATCAGTAACAAAATGTCATTTGATTTTTCATAAATTTAAGATTTATAAAATTTCATGAAATGACTCTATAGAAGTATATAAACCATACATGCTTGAGTTGTCAAAAAAAATACAACACCTTTTCTAAGGCTCTAATGAGCCTCTCATTCTAACTTATTTATAGTCTTCTGACCTTTCACATTCCCTTAAGAGCCATTGCTAAGTAATAATTCTCAAGAGGGATGAATATATTTCTTGGTAACTCAGTTAAATATCAGGCATTTCAAAGCTATTTAGAGAGCATAGGGACAGAAGGCAAGAAACGGAAGAAAACTTAACTTCTTCATATACACAAAAGGCTTTGTCTCTCCTTGATCCTTTTAACAACCAATAAAAGTTCCATAATAAGGATGTGCAATGCTGGCTGTGAAGAGAGTGAACACATCTGGCCTCTTATTTAAATAGTCAGTGGAACAGTGATTTTTCAAGCAGCCCTACATGTTTTATATAAGGTGAAGAAATGTCACTTTTTCTCTGAGCATTCATAGAGTTCAAAAATACTTCTATTGGCAATATTTCTAGAAGAAGGCATTCAAGTCCAGCTATAAACATTTTTTCCCTTTTCTAAAAAAAATTTTTTTTGGAGGCAGGGTTTCTTTTTGTTCAGTTGGTTTGGTTTTAATTTATGTATTTTTCATTAATTGCAATTCCTTTACTTTGTATTCTAGCTGTAGCCCCCTACCTTGTCCCCTTCTAATCCCACCCTTCCTCTTCTCCTCCCATGCCCCTCCCCCAGTCCACTGATAGGCGAGGTCCTCCTCCCCTTCCATCTGATCCTAGCCTATCAGGTCTCATCAGGACTGTCTGGATTGTCTTCCTCTGTGGCCTAGTAAGGTGCTCACCCCTCAGGGGGAGGTGAGCAAAGAGCCAACCACTAAGTTCATGTTAGAGTTTCTCAGTGTAGCATTTCCTCTCCTGGACTTGCTTTGCAGACCAGGACGGCTTCGAACTCACAGACATCCAGCTGACCTGCCTCTGACTGAGTGCTGGGATTTAAAGGCATGCAGCACTGCACCTGGCTGCTATAAGCATTCTCTTTATTTATTTATTTTTTATTAATTGCAATTTATTCACTTTGTATCCCAGCTGTAGCTCCTTCCCTGGTCCCCTCCCAACCTCACCCTCCCTCCTTCTTCTCCTCCCATGCCCCTCCCTCAGTCCACTGGTAGGGGAGGTCCTCCTCTCCTTCCCTCTAACACTAACCTATCAGATCTCATCAGGACTGGCTGCTTATCTTCCTCTTTGGCCTGGTAAGGCTGTTCCACCCTCAGGGGGAGGTGAAAGAAAAAAGCCAGCCACTGAGTGCATGTCAGAGACAGTCCCTGTTCCCATTACTAGGGAACCCACTTGGACACTGAGCTGCCATGGGCTACATCTGTGCAGGGGTTCTAGGTTATCTCCATCTATGGTCCTTGGTTGGAGTTCCAGTCTCAGAAAAGATTCCTGGGCCCAGATATTTTTTCTCTGTTGCTCTCCTTGCGGAGTTCCTGTTCCCTCCAGGTCTTTCTATCTTCCCCTTCCTCCATAAGATTCCCTGCACTCTGCGCAAAGTTTGACTATGAGCCTCTCAACATCTGCTTTGATACACTGCTCGGCAGAGTCTTTCAGAGGCCCTCTGTGGTAGGCTCCTGTCTGGTTCCCTGTTTCATTAACATGCCAACAATTAACACTTGCCTAGCATTTATAATCTACACAGATTACCATGAGTTTAAAACAATAGGAAGATATAAATACATCATGATCGGGCACATAAATTATATCGGGAGAGGAGTAAAGAAAAAGGTGAGGGAGAGAAAGAGAGGTGCCACAGAAGTGAGAGGGTTGGATGTGTACTAAAGTGGCATGTGTGAATGTGTATAAATTTCGTTTAGTACCTCTAACCATTGATACTTATTACAATGATCAGCAAAATTATAGACTTGCTTAGTATGGAGGTGTGTATATATTTAACTCCACAACGGTATTTATTATCCAAGGTTTTAATCTAGCAAAAACAAAAAACACCACTTTTAGATGACTTGATGGCCAGATTTACATGACAGATTATTAAAGCAATGACCTCAAAATAGACAGCCCAAAGTACAATGAAATATAATATATATCAAAGCCTTGCAATGTTCCTTATTTGGAGACCATTAACACACACACAAACACACACACCAAAAAAATGTTTTTCTTGTCAGGAATTTTGTGATGCACTGACTTACAACTAACCACATCATTTGTGCTTGAGAAGGCTACCCTCAATGAGAACTTTTGCTCCTTATGTGCCATTAAATTAGGCTTTCTTTATACCATTATGATAAAACACTATAAAACAGAAGGAGTGTTTGTTATTTTATCCCCAATTAGTACTTAATTTATAGAGGGACAAAAATATAGAACTTCTTCAATAATTATTATTTACCATTCATAATTGGAAGCATATCTTCTATTGATTCATTTAAGAGAAAACCCTACCTAGGGCATCAAGTTATATTTCTTTTTTGTTGTTGTTCTTTTTTCATGATATAGAAATAATTTTAATTGAGCTTGTATTACATATGTAATTTGTGGGGCAGTGACAATGATACCACAGTCTACCAACAACATATAGATCTTTTTTTCACATTTTTTGCATTTTTTAAAAATTTATTTATTTTTATATCAATCACAGGTTAGGTACTTTGAATCCCAGGCATAGCCCCCTCCCTCATTCCCTCTCACCTTCCCACTCCCTCCCTCATCTCCCTCCTCCCCGCCCCCTCCAAGTCCACTAACAGGGGAGGACCTCCTCCCCTTCTATCCAACCCCAGGTTATTCTGTCTCCTCAGGGCTGGCTGCAATGTCCTCCCCTGGAATCTAGCCAGTCTGTCACTCCCCAGCTTGTATGGGGGAGGGTCAAAGAGTCAGCCATCAAGATCTTGACTGAAACAGTCCCTGTTTCCCTCACTAGGGTCTTCAGTCCTACACTGAGCTATCATGGGCCCCATCTGTGTGGATCAAGTTATATTTCTATCAGAAAAAAAGTCTCTAGACTGTTAACCATCACTAGAAACTTAGAATTTAGTAATATATGTCATAACTGACGGCTTGTCAGATTTTTAAAATATTTGGTAATAATACTGACTCATTTAATGTTTTTAATCTTTTTGTCACCTCAACTTATTTAATATAGTTTTCTTTTTTAAGTTTATATAACTATGCAAATATTTTGAGTAGGTGTGAAACCTTACAAGAAATCCAGACACAAGGAAGAAGGGAAACTGTGGGTAAGCTCCAGACTTTGGGTGTGTTGGCTGTCGAACAGTTTGTTTGCAACCCAGAAGACTTAGATATTTTGACTGCTAAATAGAAAAACAGTATTTATTTCTTTCTATTTTTCCATTTTTCTGTCATGCTCTGCTTGTCTTGCCTTTTATATTTTGGCCATTATTTTCTATTGATTCATTTTTTTTATCATATATCCCTATACTTGATCATAATTTTTATATAAACATATGGTAATGAGTAAATGTATAGGTTCATTAAACTATAATTTGAGGCACCATGATGTAACAAAAATAAACAAGGCATAGGTATTAATAATTTTCAAGTTTTTGTTTTGTTTTCATTCTTTAATTATGTTGTCAAATTATTTTTAATGGAGAATATTAAATTTCTTATTTGTTTCTAGCAATTTTAGATAATAATCTTTGAACCTTTTTACACAAACATTAGGACAGCAGAGTATCTTTTCATAATGCTTAAAACACTTATTAAACCTGAAAATATTGCTTACTGTAAAACTTATGTTCTTTGTTTTCAGACAGCTTAGCTCTTTGAGTTTGGCTCTTTGTAGTCATGGTAGTTAATGGGTTTCATGATACATTTTCCATCTCCTATAGATCTAGACCTTGGAGCTTATGCCAAGTCAGCCATACTGAAGACAGATAGAGAAAATATTAATTTTTACCACATAAAATCCAAAATTATTTCTTCATAGCAAATTGCTAATTAAAACTCTGCTACTAGGATCAGATGGAAGGGAAGGATGACATCCCCTATCAGTGAACTTGGGGAGGGGCACAGGTGGAGAAGAGGGAGGGTGGGATTGAGAGGGTAAGAGGGAGGGAGCTACAGGTGGGATACAAAGGGAATAAACTGTAATTAATAAAAAATAAAATATATTTTAAAAATTTAAAAAAGAAAATCTAACTTTAAAAAAACATGATGAGAAAAAGAAAACTTTGTTACAGAAAGTTTTCATTCCCAGACTAATTTTTGATATGTCAAAAGTTACTTTTGGAATTTCAAAATGGCTAGTGAAACCAATTAAGGTTTATTTATGCTCGTTATTTTCTTAAGGACCTGCAGGCTGAACACCTTCAACTGAAATTTTAAACATGTGGTTTTAGACTTGTTCCACTAGTTGAGGTTTCTTGGAGCATGTTGGGACATGCTTAGCTTAGGGAAGAGTTATCTGGCACATGTATGATTTTAAATGGTTTGAATAGGTTTGAGAAGACAAAGAGGAAAATTAATGTGTCAATAGATTAGAAGAGAAGACAATCTATGAATAAATGGGTGTCAAGCCCGTGTGTCCTGAAAGAGCCTTATCATCCCACATGAAAAGCAATGAAAGCAAACCTTTGCATGATACTAAGACATAAAATATTACTCTGTGATCCTTGCACAGTGAATAAAAAAAGATATCAAGGAAAGTTGCCCATAAGAGAGGAGCGTCTTCATCTGCTTTCTGTTGTTGTGCTGAAAGCACTGATCAAAAACAACAGGAGTAAAGGTTGTACTTGGCTTACAATCTGTCATTCAGAAAATTCAAGGCAGGAACCTAGAGAAAAGAATTAAAGCAGAGACTACGGGAATGGTGCTTACTGATATGCTCCCCAGCTCACATTCAACTATCTTACTCATATTACCTAAGAGCATTTGCCCAGGGTTTGATCTGTCCACAGAAAGCTAGACCTTCCCTCTTCTACCAATAAACAATAAAAAATACCCCACCCACATACCTATAGGACAATTTGATGGAGGCAATTCTTCAATAAGCTTCGCTTTTCCCAGGTGTATAAGTTGACACCCAAGATTAGCCATCACAGAGGGGAAAGGGGGGATGTTATGACCAGGAGTTTTTCTAAAACTGGAAATCATTGTCTATGCTAGATTTATATTAAACTAGACAGCTTTTGATGCTTTGTTCAATTAAATGCAAATACCCCCCTCACCCTCACAGAAGATTTAAGAGAAATATCTCAGTGGCATATCTTCTTACTCTAGATAATAGAGAAATCCATAAACCAGTTAATGAAGGTAAACTTGAGAATATTCTAAATTACGAATTATCTTACAATCTTTTCCAATAAATGTAGGCACTCTTACAATAATTTCTAGACATTGGCATTTGCAAATGGGTAATTCTCTTGAGCATATGGAATCATTTGGCTTTAGTCAAAATAGTATTTCTATAATAGCAAAATTTCCAGAAGGTCCCTCTAGCAGAACTGGTGCAGGCATCTTTTGGGGAAAAATTGAAATGGTATTAATCCAAATATAGTGGGAACATAATAATGGAACTGAAAGAATTTGTATCCCAATTTGAATCTGATATCAATTTAAAGGACAGATTTGCTTTCTTGTAGGTCAGACTATAATAGCTAGGTAGTGGTTTAACATGATATCAGGTTTTGTGTGGAGAATTAGGAAATTGTAACTATTATTGACATTTTAAATGTCAAAATGTAAAGATTCTAGGTAAAAAAAAATACCTTCAGAACATATATCCTCTGCATCCTGGGTCACAGATCCTTGGTCATGGATCTGGTGCTTTATGACTGTATGTTTAGAGAAACTTCATGCACAGAAGCAAATGATTCACTTGGACTAACCTATTTTGCATTTCTGATGGATTTTTTCTTTTCTTTTTCCAATATCATTTTTAAAAATGTTTGTAAAAATGTTTTAAAAAATTTGTAAATAAAGTATTGTGGTCATATTCAACATTGATTTTCCCTCTTCTCTCTCTCTCTCTCTCTCTCTCTCTCTCTCTGTCCTAATGACACCCCGCCTTTTTGAGACAGTGTCACCTAGCCCAGGCTGTGGCAGTGGGTGACTGAGATCCTCACCCTCCCACTCCCGTCTCCTGAGACATGGAAGTACACGTATGTACTACAACATCAGTTCTATGTGGTTGTGAGAACTAGACCAGGGTTTTATACATGCTAGTCAAGTACTCTTCCAACTTATCTATAATACAAGATCTTATCTTGAACAAAATATATCAAACCAACACTTTTTACTGTGTTTCTTTAAATCAAAAATCCCCCACTCAGTTTAACAGCTCCTCAAATAGTTGCAAAAGTCTGTGGAAGTATGAAACTGCAGCCGCTACTCTGAAACATGTATCATTTCCTTCTGCCTCTCATCAATACCACAATGTACCTGTTAATTTTGAGACACTAAATGAATCATACTCTTAAGAAATCATAAAATCTATCGTGATAGACATCGGAAGCAGGAGAAGACAGGGAACAGGACAGGAGACTAACACAGATAGTATGGAAGCAAAGGTTGAGTCTCATAGCCAAATTTTGGGCAGAATGCATGGAATTTATGAAAGAAAGGGGAGAGAGAAAGATCTGAAGGGGTCAGGAACTCCCAAAGGAGATCAATAGATCCAAACAAAACAAAACAAAACAAAACAACAACTACAAAATGAATGAGCCTTGGAGGCCTTGAAGAGAGTGATACCCCGACCAAGGACAATGCATGGAGAAGACCTAAACCCCCTGTTCAGATGTAGCTCACAGACTCAGTGTCCAAGTGGGGTCCCTAGTAATAAGAGCAGGAGCTTTCTCTGACACGAACTCAATGGTAGGCTTTCTGCTCACGTCTCCCTGGTGGGGGAGGGG
>CM053748.1:40458198-40469081 GCA_028658305.1 Pachyuromys duprasi | reverse complement strand
TTGAATAAATTGTAATAAATGATAATTGTAAATATTTTTAAAATTTTTTCCTAACCAAAAAAAAAAAAAATCGTAAAATCTAGAATACAGAAGAAAAGCCTACAACCCAGTTGCTGTTGTCTGTGCATTTGTTAATGAATTCTTATATATGTTACTAACTTTCTAAAACTTTAGGTAAGATTAACAATTCCTATCACAAAAAAAGGTATTCCACGTCTTGGTTGAGACAACTGAGTTTCATGATCAGTTGACCATTATTACTTATAATTTTGTTGATTTTCCACTTGTTGCCTTATTAGCTATAACTTCTTTGCACGAAAAGAAGTTTGACTCATCTTTCTGACTTCTTTCTGTTTATTACTGTAACGTGCATCTATTTATTGCCTCATGAGGTGTATAGATGAGTGAGGTACACAAATTATTTTAAAAAAATATTCTTTGCTTTTACAGCTCTATGTTCCTATGAGTAAGCATGGCATTTAACAATGGTGTCATTCAATGTGATGTATTGTCCAATTCAAATATTACTGCCATAGTGATACTCAGTACTGGTGATAACCTCTGATGGGGAATATCAGCATGTACTAATAGCTCTTGAAGTAGTGATGCTGGAAACATCTTTTAATGAAAAATCAGTGATTACCTACATGAGTCTGGGAGAGCATACATCTCAACAGAAGGCATGTCAGGTATAAGGGCTGTATGGCTTCCAGAGACACGGTGATTTTAAGAGCTAAAAGCCACTGAGGCTTCTGTTCAGGAAACTAGTGAAGATAGCTTCGATTACGTAGCATTGAGCTTTGTGCCTTTACCAGGACAATAACAGAGTGATCCTATTGTCAGTGAAAAATGGTTGTTTTTTATTTGTGTGTTACATAACTGAGAAGTTCAAGGCGCTTAGTGATTCCTCCAGTGTTGGCTAGATTAGAGGTCCTGATAATCCTTTGTTGGTATAATGTTCTTTTGGAATGTATACACCTTACCCTTGTTCATTAAATGCTGATTTCTCTCCCCCACTCTCTGGTTTCAATCCGGGCATTGCATTGTGATACTTTTTCTAAGCATCACCTGTCTCAACTTTGTGTAAACATGCCAAAATAAAACAACCAGCCACAGTGTTGAGCAAAGGAGAGGAAGGAGTAGGAGGGAGAGGGGAGGAGCCAGAGGAATAAGAAGGAGTGGAAGGCAGAGGAGGAGAAGCTGCAGGAGAAGAAGCTGGGAGAGCAGAGGCTCCAGGAGAGGTCTTGGAACGAGGTGGAGAGATGGACTGGACCTAAGATATCAATAAAAGCAAGTATAATGGGTAAAATCTGAATGGTAGGAAACTACGTGGGCTTGGACGTTTAGGATGGAGTAACTATTACCCAGCATTGCGATCTAGGTTATTTAAATAAATCCCAGTCTCTGTGTGGTGCTTTGGGTACACAATTGGTTTAGCATTAACTGCAGCTTTACTAAAATATGGATCAATAGTAAATTTTAATGACCTAATACTACAATCCTCTCTCTTCTGCTATTTTTCTTCTTTCTTCTCCTCCTCCTCCCCCTGCCTCTCAATTACTTTCTTTTCTTCCTTCATCCTTCCATTTCTATTACCTTTATAACCTGTTTTCTTGCTCTTGGCTTCACTTTTGGGTAAAGTTTTTTCCTGTGATTAGAAGTATGTTTGAAAGCTCAAAATTTACATAGGTCTTGTATTCAAAGTCTCAGTAATAGCCCTCTTAGCATCCATGTTCATTTTCTACAAAATATTAATCTGTTCTGCTTGGTTGCACACTATTTTGTGAACAAATCTAGTTGAACAGTACATTGGGAATAGTGCTTCCTCAAGATCCAGCTCTACCACTCCTAGGCATATATCCAAAAGATGTTCAGCTATACAGTACATTTGCTCAAACATGTTTGTAGCAGCTCTATTAGTAATAGCCAGAAGCTGGAAATAACCTAGATGTCCCTCAATAGACAAATGGATAGAGAAATTGTGGTACATTTACACAATGGAATACTACTTAGCTATTAAAAACAAGGAATCATGAAATTTGTAGGCAAATGGTGGGATCTAGAAAAGATCATCTTGAGTGAGGTAACCCAGAAGCAGGTAGACACACATGGTATATAGTTGTAAGTGGATATTAGTGATATAATATAGAATAAACATACTATCATCTATATTCCTAAAGAAGCTAAACAACAAGGAAGCCCCTAGGGAAGATGCTCAATCCTCATTCAGAAGGACAAATGCAATAGACATTGGAAGAAGGAGAAGATGAGGAACAGGACAGGAGCCTACCATAGAGGATCCCTGAAAGACTCTAATGATTGAGGTATCGAAGCAGAAGCTGAGACTCATAGCCAAACTTTGGGCAGAATTCATGGAATTGTATGAAAGAAGGTAGATATAGAAAGACCTGGAAGGGGCAAGAGCTCTAAAAGGAGACCAACAAAACAAAACAACAACAACAACAACAAAAAACCTAAGCCATGGAGGTTCTGCAGAGACCAGTACCCCAACCAAGGACAATGCATCATGAGGACCTTAAATCCAGGCTCAAAAGTAGCTCATAGACTCAGACTCCAAGTGGGTTCCCTAATAAGGGGAGCAAGGGCTTTCTCTGGCATGAACTCAATGGTTGGCTCTCTGATCACCTCCCCCTGGGGATGCAGCCTTGCCAGGCCACAGAGGAAGACAATGCAACCAGCCTTGATGAGACCTGATAGGCTAGGGTCAGATGGAAGGGGAAGAAGACCTCACCTATCAGTGGACTAGGGGAGGGGTATAGGGGGAGAAGAGGGAGGGTGGGATTGGGAGGAGATCAGGGAGGGGGCCACAGCTAGGATACAAGTTGAATAAACTGTAATAATAATAATTTAATTTTTTTTAAAACAGAATTTTGTTAGTAAATCTGTTGGATGGAAAAAAAATCAAGCCAGCATAAGCTGGTTTGGCTTCTAGAGTTTCATGATTTCAGAAGGCTTAAGGTCATCATCAACATTTTTACATTATTTCCATATGCATTTGTTGTTTTTCATGCTGAAAATTGTGTCGAAGTCTGTTTAGCATTGCAGTGAATTTGTAATTATAAACAGATGTTCATTTTCTTTAGTTTTTCACTTTGACCATTTAAAGATTTTGAAATTAAATCAATATACATGTCTCTACTTAAGATAATAAAAACTTTTTTGTTACTTCTTTATTGCTGTTTGTTTCTGTTTCATTATTTATTCATTCATTTGAAGTTAATGATTGTAGACCTTGACTCTTATTCTTCCATCTATCAAAACCATGAAATTAAAAAAAAATCAAGAGAGCCTAATGAGAAAAAAATAATCTGGACATAATTTACCAGAACGAGAAAGGATAGCAGGTACAAAAATGTTCTTAATTAGTCTGTGTCATGTGACTATCACAAAATATCAGAATTATATTATAAATTATAAAGAAAAATTATAAAGAATAAATTATAAAGAATTATAATTTAAATTATAATTATAAAGAATAAATTATAAAGAATAATTATAAAGAAAAAATTTGGCTTTTTGTATTAGAAATTTTAGTCAAAAATTAGTCCCTACTCTGGACTTCTAATGAGGGCAGCATATTATACCAGAAGCCTGTGATGGAATTAACAGATAACTTCATGAGCTTCAATGCAAACGGAGTCTAAGGGTGGGATTCCCACAGTCCACTTGAAGGACTCCTCCACCATTACCAAGTGACATATAGACCTCTTGTTAGGGGAAGGTATTGCTCTTATTAGTTTAAGTTTGGTTTATTCATTGAGGCAGGAGGAAGGCCCATATGAGGCAATGATGTTAGGTCAGAGGACAAATTTCGGGAGTTGGTTCTTTCCAGCAATGGTTTCTGGGGGTTGAATTCAGGCCCTGAGATATGTGTAGGTAGTTCTTTTACACACTGAGCCATCTCACTTGCCCTTGGCATTGCTTTTAACAATGGAATCATCTTTTTCAATTATTTTGATAAGTTGTGAGTTTACTTAGATTCCAAATATTATAGATTTATTACCATTATTTTCTTATTTGGAATTAGAAAATTATCATTACAGTATTTGTGAGAATATTTTCTATGTTTGTTTTTATCTTTGATCTCTCTATATAAAAACTTTAAAATATTGCATATTGTATGTGCATGTTTTATACAGTTGTGTCCTGGATATACTAAGGAAGGTTGTATTTGGTCTCTCTTTAAAAAATTAGTAATTCTAGAATTTGTTCCTGTATTATTACCTTCTTTATTATTTAGAATAGAGAAGTTGAAAATGTTGTTGGAAAATGTAAAAGCTGTTTCTTCTTTAGTGCCAAAAACCCATATTTCGTCCTGAGTGAGGTAACCCAGAAGCAGAAACACATGGTATATACTTACTTATAAGTGGATATTAGCCATAAAATATACGATAAATATACTAAAATCTATAGTCTTAAATTAGATAAACAACAAGGAGGACCCTAGGGAAGAGGCTGAAACCTCACTGAGAAGGACAAACAGGATAGACATCAAAAGTAGGAGAAGACAAGGAACATGACAAGGGTCTTCCACAGAGGAACTCTGAAAGACTCTACCCACCAGGATATCAAAGGAGATACTGAGACTCATAGCCAAATTTTGGGCAGAGTGCCGGAATCCTTATGGAAGAAAAGGGAGATAGAAAGACCTGGAGGAGACAGAACTAGAGAAAGAATATAGGGTGAAAAGAAGGAGGATGGATGGGATTTGGAAAAGATGAGGGAGGGGACTACAGCAGGGATACAAAGTGAATAAGCTGTAATTAATTAATTGAAAATGAATAAATTAATAAAGAAAATTCACCAGAAAATTAAATTTAAAAATAAAAAAGAAAGAAATACACTGCAGCGCTGAAAATCTAGGAATGGCGCCATCAAATGAGCAAAAGAAACAGCAAGAGAGCTAGAGAGGAGAGGGAGAAGGAGGGAGAGAGGAAGCTAAGGAAGGAGATGGAGAAGGAGAGGGAGGGAGAGAGGTAGGAAGGAAGAGAGGGAGGGAAGGAGAGTGACAGAGACAGGCACAGAGAGAGTTTCTGGGGAGTAAATTCGGGTAGGGTAGAATTTACCCTGGTAAAACATCCTGGACTGAAGTTTGTCTGATCCCCTGTGACAGTGAAAAACCTGTACAATGTATGAGCTGCCCTCAGAACTTCTCAGTAGACATGTAGGCAAGTATGCAGGGTCCTTGCAAGAGACAGGGTTCCGCGCTATAATAGCTATGCCATGCCATTCAACAAAGGGCTACAGAACACACTCTGAAACCAAGAATTTAAAGATGACAAAACAGACTCTGTTTGTCGAATAAAACAAAATGCAGGTAAGGTTACATTAAATCAGCAGAAGAACAGGACTGAAATAAAAATATACTACGAGGGTTGTATCTATTTTGTTGCTTTTCTCAAAGAGACAACTCTTGGTTTTGGTGATTCTTTGTATTGCTCTCTTTGTTTCTAATTTATTGATTTCAGCCCTGGGTTTGATTATTTCCTGCCGGCTACTAATTGGTGTATTGGCTTCTTTTGTTTCTAAAGCTTTCAAGTGATCTATTAAGTTGCTAATATGTGATCTCTCCAATTTCTTATGAGGGTACCCAGTACTATGAACTCTCCTCTTAGCCCTGCATTCATGGTGTCACACAAGTTTGGGTAAGTTGTGCCTTCATTTTCATCGAATTCTAAGAAGTCTGTAAGTTGTGTCTTTATTTCTTCCCTCACCAAGTGATCACTGAGAAGGGAGTTGTTCAGTTTCCATGAGTGTGTAGGCTTTTTGTTGTTTCTGTTGTTGTTGAGGTTTATCTTTAATCCGTGGTGATCTGATAAAGAAGAATGGGTAAATTCAATTTTAATGTATTGGTTGAGATTTGCTTTGTGACCTATTAAATGATCAATCTTAAAGAAGGTTCTATGTGGTGCTGAGAAACAAGTACATTCTTTTGTGTTTGAAAAGTCCTGTAGACATCTATTAGGCCCATTTGATTCATGATCTCTGTCAGCTTCATTATTTCCCTGTTTAGCTTCTGTCTTGATGATCTATTGGTGAGAAGGGAGTGTTGAAGTCTCCCACTATAAATGTATTGAAATTGGGATTGATATGTGATTTAAGCTATAATGATGTTTCTTTTATGAATGTAGGTGCCCTTGTAACTGGGGCATAGATGTTCAGGATTGTGGTGTCTTCTTCGTAGCCCTCCTGTACCCAAATGTTAAAAGGGCAGAGAAAGAAATTACAGAAACCACACCCTTTACAATAGCACAAATAACATAAAGTATCTAGGGGTAACTCTAACCAAGGAAGTCAAAGACCTGTATGACAAGAACTTCAAATCTCCGAAGAAAGAAGTTCAAGAAGATACCAGAAGATGGAAAGGTCTGCAATGTTCATGGATCAGTAGAATTAGCATAGAAAAAGTGACCATCTTATGAAAGGCAATCTACAGATCCAATGTAATAACCCCTATCAAAATAATAACAACACGATTTTTAACAGACCTTGACAAAACAATTCTAAACTTACTGTAGAAAGACAAAAAAACCTAGAATAGCTAAAACAATTCTGTACAATAAAAGAACATCTGGAGGAATTTCCACACCTGACCTCAAGCTATACTAAAGAGAAACAGTAATAAAAACTGCATGGTACTGGCATGGAATAGGCTGGTTGATCAATGGAATTAAATCAAAGACCCAAAAATAAACCCATAGACCCATGCATACTTTGATTTTTGACAAAGAAGCCAAAACCATACAATGGAAAAACAACAGTACCTTCAATAAAAGGTGCTAGCCTAACTGGATATCTACATGTAGAAAAATGTAAATAGATCCATATTTATCACCCTGCACAAAATGCAAGTCCAATTGGATCAAAGATCTCAACAATAAACCAGGTACACTAAACCTACTAGAGAAGAAAGTGGGGAAGAGCCTTGAACTCATTGGCACAGAAGACAACTTCCTGAACAGAACACCAACAGCACAGGCTCTAAGATCAACAATAAATAAATGGGACCACTTGAAACTGAAAAGCTCCTGTAAAGCAAAGGGCACTATCAATAGAATGAAAGGTCAGTCTACAGATTGGGAAAAAATCTTCACCTATCCTACATCCAACAAAAGGCTAATATCCAGAATATATAAAGAACTCCAGAAATT
Source organism: Pachyuromys duprasi (assembly GCA_028658305.1). NCBI lineage: Eukaryota > Metazoa > Chordata > Mammalia > Rodentia > Muridae > Pachyuromys > Pachyuromys duprasi. The sequence continues at coordinate 40,461,909 of CM053748.1, read as the reverse complement.
GAACACCAACAAACCAAATAATCCAATTAAAAATGGGATACAGAGCTAAACGAAGAAGTCTCAACAAAAGAATCTAGAATGGTGGAGATGCACTTAAAGAAATGCTCAATGTCCTTAGTCATCAGGAAAATGCAAATCAAAACAACTTTGAGATTCCATCTTACACATATCAGAATGGCTAAGATCACAAACTCAAGTGACAACACATTCTGGCAAGGATATGGAGAAAGGGGAACCCTCCTACATTGCTGCTGAGAGTGCAAACTTGTACAACCACATCTGGTACTTTCTCAGAAAACTAGGAATAGCAATCTCAAGACCCAGCTATACCACTCCTGGGTATATACCCAAAGTATGCTTCAGCATAAAACAAGGACATTTGCTTAGCTGTATTCATAGAAGCTTTATTAATAATAACCAGAAACTGGAAACAACCAAAGAAGGATAAAGAAAATGTGGTACATTTACCCAATGGAATATTACTCAGCCATTAAAAACAAGGAAATCATGAAATTTGCAGGCAAATGGATGGACCTAGAAAAGATCATCCTGAGTGAGGTAACGCAGACTGAGAAAGACACACATGGTATATACTAACTTATAAGCAGATTTCAATCATATAATATAGGACAGAGATACTACAATGCACAGACTGCAAGAAGAAAAGTCTGATGGGCATCTGAGGCTTCATGTAAGACTACTAGTTAGGGGAGTGGGGGATATCTCTGACAAGGACTATGTTGTCTGTTTTTTATCACTTTCTACTGATGAGACTTCCTGGTTACAAGGGAGAAAGATGAAATCACTCTTCATGTGAATAGATGAATTGGGGTGTCTGGGTAGGGCCCCCCCTTATTCTGAGGAACAGGACAGAGGGCATGTAGAAGAGAGGGTGGGATTCAAAGGAGAAGAGGGAGGGTCCTATGGCCAAGATGTAAATTTATTTAATTAACAAAAAGGACAAAAGAAAAGATGCTACTTCTTAAAATTTCTCTTGGAATAAAAATAACAACTTTTAAAAATATGTAATAATAAAAAGACAGAAAACTATGTAGTAGGTTAGGATGTAGTTCGGACTTAAAACACTTGCCTATCATACTCAATGTGCACTTCTATTCCAGGCATGGTGAAACTAGCGAACACAGCAAAAATGAAAATGTATAGTCATTAAAAATGTATTAAAAACTAATAAAAATGCATAATTTTGCCTGCTACTGTCAGTGTGATTCACCCTCACCCAAGGTAAAGAATTATAAACAAGCAAGCAAACAAGAAACAGTACACACTGAAAAAGACTTCAGATGAAGCAGATCTTGAGAATTTTAAAAGCCAAAGGGAAGAGCCTAAGTACTAACGAATACAGAGCCCTCTGCTGACTTAGTGGGCATACTACAGCTATTGCCTTGTAGATGCCATCCCTTCACATATAAAAAACATGTCTACCAGAAACTTGAGAAGACAAAATGCAAAGAACTGAAATAATGAGGACAGCAGTTTTTCTGCCAGTTGATAGTCCTGGACAATCAGCACTATTATCAACCTTAACGAAGGTTTCTTATGTGTCGGGCTCATTTACAAAGGATTCATACAGCAACTGCCATGTAATTTTGTTGTACTTACCAATTTTCACCACTTCTTCTAGGGTTACTAATGTTAGTGAAGGTAAATCTTAAGACCTAAACCACAAAAGTAGTAGCTGTGAAGACCATCTGGGAAACTAAGCAATTAAAACACAGGTAATTAACTGTGAATTAAAAACACCAAAAAAAAAAATACTAACCAAAGGTGTAAGAAAATAATACAGTAAAAAAACACTGTATTATCATGGCTTTATTAAATATGTGACTATATGTGCAATTATGTAGAGATATTTTATGCTGTGCATTTGTATATATTATAAACTCAGACAGCTAGTTAGCATTACGTGTTTACCCAAGATTATCAATGCTTCAAGAAGTAGTTGTCAAAAGCCTGAACAATTAATATTCAATAGTTTAGCATACTTTAAAAGGAGACCACATATTGTAAATAGCCAATAGATGCTATTTAATATTTAATAGATGCTCTTAATGTTTCAGAATATTTATCTAGAAGTCTTGAATTTCGGATTAGTGAAATGGCTCGGAAGGCAAAGGAGCTTGCATTGAGATTGATGAAATAACTTTGATCACTGTGACCCAGTATTGAAAGAGAGAATTGACTGCCCCAAATAATATTCTGAAATCTACATGTATGGTGTAGCAGTCATGTTTGTCTACAAACATATGCACACACACATGTAAAGACAAAATAAACAAAGCATAATATTTTTGCTGGAAATTAATACTGGACTTTGCCTATGACAAAGTGATAAGGATGCCAAAGTTTTCTAATTAGTAATAACTCATGTTTGAAATCTACATGGCCTGAAATTTTCTGTGTATACATAGTGATATTTGGGCAGAAATTAGAAACATATTTTTAAAACCAAAGGGAACTTAAGTAACTCAAGTATTGCCTTCTAGGTCAAATATTTTCTGTTTATCCAGTCTCTAAATCACTGGTCAGTAATGTTTGCTCAGCCATGTTTGTAGCAGCTTTATTCATAATATCCAGAACCTGGAAACAACACAGATATCCCTCAACAGAGGAATGGATACAGAAATTGTGATACTTTTATACAATGGAATATTACTTAACAATTAAAAACAAAGAAATCATGAAATTTGTAGGCAAATGGTGGGATCTAGAAAAGATCATCCTGAGTGAGGTATCCCAGAATCAGAAAGACACACACGGTATATACTCATAATATATATATATATGTATATATATATATGTATATATAGAGAGAGATAGATATATAATATAGGATAAACATACTAAAATCTGTACACCTAAAGAAGCTAAGTAAGAAGGAGGACCATGGGTAAGATGATTAATCCTCACTAAGAAAGGCAAACTGACTGACATTGGAAGAAGGAGAAAACAAGAAACAGGTCAGGAGCCTACCACAGAGGGCCTCTGAAAGACTCTGCACAGCAGATGCTGAGGCTCATAAGGAAACTTTGGACAGAGTGCAGGGAATCGTATGAAAAAAAGGGGGGGGAGATTTAAGACATGGAGGGGACAGAAGCTCCACAAGGAGAGCAACAGAATGAAAAAAAATGAGCACAGGGATCCTTTCTGGGACTGATACTCCAACCAAGGACAATTCATGGAGATAACCTAGAACCCCTGTTCAGATGTTCAGATGCAGCTCATGGCAGCTCAGTCTCCAAGTGGGTACCCTAGTAAGGGGAACAGGGACTATCGCTGACATAAACTTAGTGGCTGGCTCTCTGATCACTTCCCCTTTTGAGGGGAGCAGCCTTGCCAGGCTACAGAGGAAGACAATACAGCAGTCCTGATGAGACCTGATAGGCGAGGGTCAGATGGAAGGGTAGGAGGGCCTCCCCTATCAGTGGATTTGGAGAGGGGCATGGGAGGAGATGAGGGAAGGAGGGTGGGATTGGGAGGGAATGAGGGAGGGTCCAACAGCTGGGATACAAAGTGAATAAACTGTGATTAATATAAAAATTAAAATAAAAAGAGCCTTTTAATGGGAGGGTTATCTGAGAACTCATAAATGTTTTAATAACAAAGCAATAAGAGGAGACTCTAAGAATTGAAAAGACGAACATAAAAGCAGCGCTAAGAGGAAAGTTCACAGCACTAAGTGCCTTCATAAAG